>JAKCOZ010000249.1:0-356834 GCA_022605955.1 Rallus limicola | reverse complement strand
TTTACTTTGGGAGTTATTGCTGGACGTTTAGCATGTTTTGAACTGCAGTCTGCCAGGGCCGAGAAAAGCACCGTAGGAGGTTCCAGGCATGTTCCCTCTTTCCAGGCAAAGGAAAAGGCTGAGAGCCAAAGCGACAGGGTCTGCTCGTGTGTCCTGTTTGGAGGTTTCAGACAAGCTATGCCTTTCAGGCCTAGCTTCTTTACTTTGGGAGTTATTGCTGGACGTTTAGCATGTTTTGAACTGCAGTCTGCTAGGGCCGAGAAAAGCACCGTAGGAGGTTCCAGGCATGTTCCCTCTTTCCAGGCAAAGGAAAAGGCTGAGAGCCAAAGCGACAGGGTCTGCTCGTGTGTCCTGTTAGGAGGTTTCAGACAAGCTATGCCTTTCAGGCCTAGCTTCTTTACTTTGGGAGTTATTGCTGGACGTTTAGCATGTTTTGAACTGCAGTCTGCTAGGGCCGAGAAAAGCACCGTAGGAGGTTCCAGGCATGTTCCCTCTTTCCAGGCAAAGGAAAAGGCTGAGAGCCAAAGGACAGGGTCTGCTCGTGTGTCCTGTTAGGAGGTTTCAGACAAGCTATGCCTTTCAGGCCTAGCTTCTTTACTTTGGGAGTTATTGCTGGACGTTTAGCATGTTTTGAACTGCAGTCTGCTAGGGCCGAGAAAAGCACCGTAGGAGGTTCCAGGCATGTTCCCTCTTTCCAGGCAAAGGAAAAGGCTGAGATCCAAAGTGACAGGGTCTGCTCGTGTGTCCTGTTAGGAGGTTTCAGACAAGCTATGCCTTTCAGGCCTAGCTTCTTTACTTTGGGAGTTATTGCTGGACATTTAGCATGTTTTGAACTGACGTCTGCTAGGGCCGAGAAAAGCACCGTAGGAGGTTCCAGGCATGTTCCCTCTTTCCAGGCAAAGGAAAAGGCTGAGAGCCAAAGCGACAGGGTCTGCTCGTGTGTCCTGTTAGGAGGTTTCAGACAAGCTATGCCTTTCAGTCCTAGCTTCTTTACTTTGGGAGTTATTGCTGGACGTTTAGCATGTTTTGAACTGCAGTCTGCTAGGGCCGAGAAAAGCACCGTAGGAGGTTCCAGGCATGTTCCCTCTTTCCAGGCAAAGGAAAAGGCTGAGAGCCAAAGTGACAGGGTCTGCTCGTGTGTCCTGTTAGGAGGTTTCAGACAAGCTATGCCTTTCAGGCCTAGCTTCTTTACTTTGGGAGTTATTGCTGGACGTTTAGCATGTTTTGAACTGCAGTCTGCCAGGGCCGAGAAAAGCACCGTAGGAGGTTCCAGGCATGTTCCCTCTTTCCAGGCAAAGGAAAAGGCTGAGAGCCAAAGCGACAGGGTCTGCTCGTGTGTCCTGTTAGGAGGTTTCAGACAAGCTATGCCTTTCAGGCCTAGCTTCTTTACTTTGGGAGTTATTGCTGGACGTTTAGCATGTTTTGAACTGCAGTCTGCTAGGGCCGAGAAAAGCACCGTAGGAGGTTCCAGGCATGTTCCCTCTTTCCAGGCAAAGGAAAAGGCTGAGAGCCAAAGCGACAGGGTCTGCTCGTGTGTCCTGTTAGGAGGTTTCAGACAAGCTATGCCTTTCAGGCCTAGCTTCTTTACTTTGGGAGTTATTGCTGGACGTTTAGCATGTTTTGCACTGCAGTCTGCCAGGGCCGAGAAAAGCACCGTAGGAGGTTCCAGGCATGTTCCCTCTTTCCATGCAAAGGAAAAGGCTGAGAGCCAAAGCGACAGGGTCTGCTCGTGTGTCCTGTTAGGAGGTTTCAGACAAGCTATGCCTTTCAGGCCTAGCTTCTTTACTTTGGGAGTTATTGCTGGACGTTTAGCATGTTTTGAACTGCAGTCTGCTAGGGCCGAGAAAAGCACCGTAGGAGGTTCCAGGCATGTTCCCTCTTTCCAGGCAAAGGAAAAGGCTGAGAGCCAAAGCGACAGGGTCTGCTCGTGTGTCCTGTTAGGAGGTTTCAGACAAGCTATGCCTTTCAGTCCTAGCTTCTTTACTTTGGGAGTTATTGCTGGACGTTTAGCATGTTTTGAACTGCAGTCTGCTAGGGCCGAGAAAAGCACCGTAGGAGGTTCCAGGCATGTTCCCTCTTTCCAGGCAAAGGAAAAGGCTGAGAGCCAAAGCGACAGGGTCTGCTCGTGTGTCCTGTTAGGAGGTTTCAGACAAGCTATGCCTTTCAGGCCTAGCTTCTTTACTTTGGGAGTTATTGCTGGACGTTTAGCATGTTTTGAACTGCAGTCTGCCAGGGCCGAGAAAAGCACCGTAGGAGGTTCCAGGCATGTTCCCTCTTTCCAGGCAAAGGAAAAGGCTGAGAGCCAAAGCGACAGGGTCTGCTCGTGTGTCCTGTTAGGAGGTTTCAGACAAGCTATGCCTTTCAGGCCTAGCTTCTTTACTTTGGGAGTTATTGCTGGACGTTTAGCATGTTTTGAACTGCAGTCTGCTAGGGCCGAGAAAAGCACCGTAGGAGGTTCCAGGCATGTTCCCTCTTTCCAGGCAAAGGAAAAGGCTGAGAGCCAAAGCGACAGGGTCTGCTCGTGTGTCCTGTTAGGAGGTTTCAGACAAGCTATGCCTTTCAGGCCTAGCTTCTTTACTTTGGGAGTTATTGCTGGACGTTTAGCATGTTTTGAACTGCAGTCTGCTAGGGCCGAGAAAAGCACCGTAGGAGGTTCCAGGCATGTTCCCTCTTTCCAGGCAAAGGAAAAGGCTGAGAGCCAAAGTGACAGGGTCTGCTCGTGTGTCCTGTTAGGAGGTTTCAGACAAGCTATGCCTTTCAGGCCTCGCTTCTTTACTTTGGGAGTTATTGCTGGACGTTTAGCATGTTTTGAACTGCAGTCTGCTAGGGCCGAGAAAAGCACCGTAGGAGGTTCCAGGCATGTTCCCTCTTTCCAGGCAAAGGAAAAGGCTGAGAGCCAAAGCGACAGGGTCTGCTCGTGTGTCCTGTTAGGAGGTTTCAGACAAGCTATGCCTTTCAGGCCTAGCTTCTTTACTTTGGGAGTTATTGCTGGACGTTTAGCATGTTTTGAACTGCAGTCTGCCAGGGCCAAGAAAAGCACCGTAGGAGGTTCCAGGCATGTTCCCTCTTTCCAGGCAAAGGAAAAGGCTGAGAGCCAAAGCGACAGGGTCTGCTCGTGTGTCCTGTTAGGAGGTTTCAGACAAGCTATGCCTTTCAGGCCTAGCTTCTTTACTTTGGGAGTTATTGCTGGACGTTTAGCATGTTTTGAACTGCAGTCTGCTAGGGCCGAGAAAAGCACCGTAGGAGGTTCCAGGCATGTTCCCTCTTTCCAGGCAAAGGAAAAGGCTGAGAGCCAAAGCGACAGGGTCTGCTGGTGTGTCCTGTTAGGAGGTTTCAGACAAGCTATGCCTTTCAGGCCTAGCTTCTTTACTTTGGGAGTTATTGCTGGACGTTTAGCATGTTTTGAACTGCAGTCTGCTAGGGCCGAGAAAAGCACTGTAGGAGGTTCCAGGCATGTTCCCTCTTTCCAGGCAAAGGAAAAGGCTGAGAGCCAAAGCGACAGGGTCTGCTGGTGTGTCCTGTTAGGAGGTTTCAGACAAGCTATGCCTTTCAGGCCTAGCTTCTTTACTTTGGGAGTTATTGCTGGACGTTTAGCATGTTTTGAACTGCAGTCTGCTAGGGCCGAGAAAAGCACCGTAGGAGGTTCCAGGCATGTTCCCTCTTTCCAGGCAAAGGAAAAGGCTGAGAGCCAAAGCGACAGGGTCTGCTCGTGTGTCCTGTTAGGAGGTTTCAGACAAGCTATGCCTTTCAGGACTAGCTTCTTTACTTTGGGAGTTATTGCTGGACGTTTAGCATGTTTTGAACTGCAGTCTGCCAGGGCCGAGAAAAGCACCGTAGGAGGTTCCAGGCATGTTCCCTCTTTCCAGGCAAAGGAAAAGGCTGAGAGCCAAAGCGACAGGGTCTGCTCGTGTGTCCTGTTTGGAGGTTTCAGACAAGCTATGCCTTTCAGGCCTAGCTTCTTTACTTTGGGAGTTATTGCTGGACGTTTAGCATGTTTTGAACTGCAGTCTGCTAGGGCCGAGAAAAGCACCGTAGGAGGTTCCAGGCATGTTCCCTCTTTCCAGGCAAAGGAAAAGGCTGAGAGCCAAAGCGACAGGGTCTGCTCGTGTGTCCTGTTAGGAGGTTTCAGACAAGCTATGCCTTTCAGGCCTAGCTTCTTTACTTTGGGAGTTATTGCTGGACGTTTAGCATGTTTTGAACTGCAGTCTGCCAGGGCCGAGAAAAGCACCGTAGGAGGTTCCAGGCATGTTCCCTCTTTCCAGGCAAAGGAAAAGGCTGAGAGCCAAAGCGACAGGGTCTGTTCGTGTGTCCTGTTAGGAGGTTTCAGACAAGCTATGCCTTTCAGGCCTAGCTTCTTTACTTTGGGAGTTATTGCTGGACGTTTAGCATGTTTTGAACTGCAGTCTGCTAGGGCCGAGAAAAGCACCGTAGGAGGTTCCAGGCATGTTCCCTCTTTCCAGGCAAAGGAAAAGGCTGAGAGCCAAAGCGACAGGGTCTGCTCGTGTGTCCTGTTAGGAGGTTTCAGACAAGCTATGCCTTTCAGGCCTAGCTTCTTTACTTTGGGAGTTATTGCTGGACGTTTAGCATGTTTTGAACTGCAGTCTGCTAGGGCCGAGAAAAGCACCGTAGGAGGTTCCAGGCATGTTCCCTCTTTCCAGGCAAAGGAAAAGGCTGAGAGCCAAAGTGACAGGGTCTGCTCGTGTGTCCTGTTAGGAGGTTTCAGACAAGCTATGCCTTTCAGGCCTCGCTTCTTTACTTTGGGAGTTATTGCTGGACGTTTAGCATGTTTTGAACTGCAGTCTGCTAGGGCCGAGAAAAGCACCGTAGGAGGTTCCAGGCATGTTCCCTCTTTCCAGGCAAAGGAAAAGGCTGAGAGCCAAAGCGACAGGGTCTGCTCGTGTGTCCTGTTAGGAGGTTTCAGACAAGCTATGCCTTTCAGGCCTAGCTTCTTTACTTTGGGAGTTATTGCTGGACGTTTAGCATGTTTTGAACTGCAGTCTGCCAGGGCCGAGAAAAGCACCGTAGGAGGTTCCAGGCATGTTCCCTCTTTCCAGGCAAAGGAAAAGGCTGAGAGCCAAAGCGACAGGGTCTGCTCGTGTGTCCTGTTAGGAGGTTTCAGACAAGCTATGCCTTTCAGGCCTAGCTTCTTTACTTTGGGAGTTATTGCTGGACGTTTAGCATGTTTTGAACTGCAGTCTGCTAGGGCCGAGAAAAGCACCGTAGGAGGTTCCAGGCATGTTCCCTCTTTCCAGGCAAAGGAAAAGGCTGAGAGCCAAAGCGACAGGGTCTGCTGGTGTGTCCTGTTAGGAGGTTTCAGACAAGCTATGCCTTTCAGGCCTAGCTTCTTTACTTTGGGAGTTATTGCTGGACGTTTAGCATGTTTTGAACTGCAGTCTGCTAGGGCCGAGAAAAGCACTGTAGGAGGTTCCAGGCATGTTCCCTCTTTCCAGGCAAAGGAAAAGGCTGAGAGCCAAAGCGACAGGGTCTGCTGGTGTGTCCTGTTAGGAGGTTTCAGACAAGCTATGCCTTTCAGGCCTAGCTTCTTTACTTTGGGAGTTATTGCTGGACGTTTAGCATGTTTTGAACTGCAGTCTGCTAGGGCCGAGAAAAGCACCGTAGGAGGTTCCAGGCATGTTCCCTCTTTCCAGGCAAAGGAAAAGGCTGAGAGCCAAAGCGACAGGGTCTGCTCGTGTGTCTTGTTAGGAGGTTTCAGACAAGCTATGCCTTTCAGGACTAGCTTCTTTACTTTGGGAGTTATTGCTGGACGTTTAGCATGTTTTGAACTGCAGTCTGCCAGGGCCGAGAAAAGCACCGTAGGAGGTTCCAGGCATGTTCCCTCTTTCCAGGCAAAGGAAAAGGCTGAGAGCCAAAGCGACAGGGTCTGCTCGTGTGTCCTGTTAGGAGGTTTCAGACAAGCTATGCCTTTCAGGCCTAGCTTCTTTACTTTGGGAGTTATTGCTGGACGTTTAGCATGTTTTGAACTGCAGTCTGCTAGGGCCGAGAAAAGCACCGTAGGAGGTTCCAGGCATGTTCCCTCTTTCCAGGCAAAGGAAAAGGCTGAGAGCCAAAGCGACAGGGTCTGCTGGTGTGTCCTGTTAGGAGGTTTCAGACAAGCTATGCCTTTCAGGCCTAGCTTCTTTACTTTGGGAGTTATTGCTGGACGTTTAGCATGTTTTGAACTGCAGTCTGCTAGGGCCGAGAAAAGCACCGTAGGAGGTTCCAGGCATGTTCCCTCTTTCCAGGCAAAGGAAAAGGCTGAGAGCCAAAGTGACAGGGTCTGCTCGTGTGTCCTGTTAGGAGGTTTCAGACAAGCTATGCCTTTCAGGCCTCGCTTCTTTACTTTGGGAGTTATTGCTGGACGTTTAGCATGTTTTGAACTGCAGTCTGCTAGGGCCGAGAAAAGCACCGTAGGAGGTTCCAGGCATGTTCCCTCTTTCCAGGCAAAGGAAAAGGCTGAGAGCCAAAGCGACAGGGTCTGCTCGTGTGTCCTGTTAGGAGGTTTCAGACAAGCTATGCCTTTCAGGCCTAGCTTCTTTACTTTGGGAGTTATTGCTGGACGTTTAGCATGTTTTGAACTGCAGTCTGCCAGGGCCGAGAAAAGCACCGTAGGAGGTTCCAGGCATGTTCCCTCTTTCCAGGCAAAGGAAAAGGCTGAGAGCCAAAGCGACAGGGTCTGCTCGTGTGTCCTGTTAGGAGGTTTCAGACAAGCTATGCCTTTCAGGCCTAGCTTCTTTACTTTGGGAGTTATTGCTGGACGTTTAGCATGTTTTGAACTGCAGTCTGCTAGGGCCGAGAAAAGCACCGTAGGAGGTTCCAGGCATGTTCCCTCTTTCCAGGCAAAGGAAAAGGCTGAGAGCCAAAGCGACAGGGTCTGCTCGTGTGTCCTGTTAGGAGGTTTCAGACAAGCTATGCCTTTCAGGCCTAGCTTCTTTACTTTGGGAGTTATTGCTGGACGTTTAGCATGTTTTGAACTGCAGTCTGCTAGGGCCGAGAAAAGCACTGTAGGAGGTTCCAGGCATGTTCCCTCTTTCCAGGCAAAGGAAAAGGCTGAGAGCCAAAGCGACAGGGTCTGCTGGTGTGTCCTGTTAGGAGGTTTCAGACAAGCTATGCCTTTCAGGCCTAGCTTCTTTACTTTGGGAGTTATTGCTGGACGTTTAGCATGTTTTGAACTGCAGTCTGCTAGGGCCGAGAAAAGCACCGTAGGAGGTTCCAGGCATGTTCCCTCTTTCCAGGCAAAGGAAAAGGCTGAGAGCCAAAGCGACAGGGTCTGCTCGTGTGTCCTGTTAGGAGGTTTCAGACAAGCTATGCCTTTCAGGCCTAGCTTCTTTACTTTGGGAGTTATTGCTGGACGTTTAGCATGTTTTGAACTGCAGTCTGCTAGGGCCGAGAAAAGCACCGTAGGAGGTTCCAGGCATGTTCCCTCTTTCCAGGCAAAGGAAAAGGCTGAGAGCCAAAGCGACAGGGTCTGCTCGTGTGTCCTGTTAGGAGGTTTCAGACAAGCTATGGCTTTCAGGCCTAGCTTCTTTACTTTGGGAGTTATTGCTGGACGTTTAGCATGTTTTGAACTGCAGTCTGCTAGGGCCGAGAAAAGCACCGTAGGAGGTTCCAGGCATGTTCCCTCTTTCCAGGCAAAGGAAAAGGCTGAGAGCCAAAGCGACAGGGTCTGCTCGTGTGTCCTGTTAGGAGGTTTCAGACAAGCTATGCCTTTCAGGCCTAGCTTCTTTACTTTGGGAGTTATTGCTGGACGTTTAGCATGTTTTGAACTGCAGTCTGCTAGGGCCGAGAAAAGCACCGTAGGAGGTTCCAGGCATGTTCCCTCTTTCCAGGCAAAGGAAAAGGCTGAGATCCAAAGCGACAGGGTCTGCTCGTGTGTCCTGTTAGGAGGTTTCAGACAAGCTATGCCTTTCAGGCCTAGCTTCTTTACTTTGGGAGTTATTGCTGGACGTTTAGCATGTTTTGAACTGCAGTCTGCTAGGGCCGAGAAAAGCACCGTAGGAGGTTCCAGGCATGTTCCCTCTTTCCAGGCAAAGGAAAAGGCTGAGAGCCAAAGCGACAGGGTCTGCTCGTGTGTCCTGTTAGGAGGTTTCAGACAAGCTATGCCTTTCAGGCCTAGCTTCTTTACTTTGGGAGTTATTGCTGGACGTTTAGCATGTTTTGAACTGCAGTCTGCTAGGGCCGAGAAAAGCACCGTAGGAGGTTCCAGGCATGTTCCCTCTTTCCAGGCAAAGGAAAAGGCTGAGAGCCAAAGTGACAGGGTCTGCTCGTGTGTCCTGTTAGGAGGTTTCAGACAAGCTATGCCTTTCAGGCCTAGCTTATTTACTTTGGGAGTTATTGCTGGACGTTTAGCATGTTTTGAACTGCAGTCTGCCAGGGCCGAGAAAAGCACCGTAGGAGGTTCCAGGCATGTTCCCTCTTTCCAGGCAAAGGAAAAGGCTGAGAGCCAAAGCGACAGGGTCTGCTCGTGTGTCCTGTTAGGAGGTTTCAGACAAGCTATGCCTTTCAGGCCTAGCTTCTTTACTTTGGGAGTTATTGCTGGACGTTTAGCATGTTTTGAACTGCAGTCTGCTAGGGCCGAGAAAAGCACCGTAGGAGGTTCCAGGCATGTTCCCTCTTTCCAGGCAAAGGAAAAGGCTGAGAGCCAAAGCGACAGGGTCTGCTCGTGTGTCCTGTTAGGAGGTTTCAGACAAGCTATGCCTTTCAGGCCTAGCTTCTTTACTTTGGGAGTTATTGCTGGACGTTTAGCATGTTTTGAACTGCAGTCTGCTAGGGCCGAGAAAAGCACCGTAGGAGGTTCCAGGCATGTTCCCTCTTTCCAGGCAAAGGAAAAGGCTGAGAGCCAAAGGACAGGGTCTGCTCGTGTGTCCTGTTAGGAGGTTTCAGACAAGCTATGCCTTTCAGGCCTAGCTTCTTTACTTTGGGAGTTATTGCTGGACGTTTAGCATGTTTTGAACTGCAGTCTGCTAGGGCCGAGAAAAGCACCGTAGGAGGTTCCAGGCATGTTCCCTCTTTCCAGGCAAAGGAAAAGGCTGAGATCCAAAGTGACAGGGTCTGCTCGTGTGTCCTGTTAGGAGGTTTCAGACAAGCTATGCCTTTCAGGCCTAGCTTCTTTACTTTGGGAGTTATTGCTGGACATTTAGCATGTTTTGAACTGACGTCTGCTAGGGCCGAGAAAAGCACCGTAGGAGGTTCCAGGCATGTTCCCTCTTTCCAGGCAAAGGAAAAGGCTGAGAGCCAAAGCGACAGGGTCTGCTCGTGTGTCCTGTTAGGAGGTTTCAGACAAGCTATGCCTTTCAGTCCTAGCTTCTTTACTTTGGGAGTTATTGCTGGACGTTTAGCATGTTTTGAACTGCAGTCTGCTAGGGCCGAGAAAAGCACCGTAGGAGGTTCCAGGCATGTTCCCTCTTTCCAGGCAAAGGAAAAGGCTGAGAGCCAAAGTGACAGGGTCTGCTCGTGTGTCCTGTTAGGAGGTTTCAGACAAGCTATGCCTTTCAGGCCTAGCTTCTTTACTTTGGGAGTTATTGCTGGACGTTTAGCATGTTTTGAACTGCAGTCTGCCAGGGCCGAGAAAAGCACCGTAGGAGGTTCCAGGCATGTTCCCTCTTTCCAGGCAAAGGAAAAGGCTGAGAGCCAAAGCGACAGGGTCTGCTCGTGTGTCCTGTTAGGAGGTTTCAGACAAGCTATGCCTTTCAGGCCTAGCTTCTTTACTTTGGGAGTTATTGCTGGACGTTTAGCATGTTTTGAACTGCAGTCTGCTAGGGCCGAGAAAAGCACCGTAGGAGGTTCCAGGCATGTTCCCTCTTTCCAGGCAAAGGAAAAGGCTGAGAGCCAAAGCGACAGGGTCTGCTCGTGTGTCCTGTTAGGAGGTTTCAGACAAGCTATGCCTTTCAGTCCTAGCTTCTTTACTTTGGGAGTTATTGCTGGACGTTTAGCATGTTTTGAACTGCAGTCTGCTAGGGCCGAGAAAAGCACCGTAGGAGGTTCCAGGCATGTTCCCTCTTTCCAGGCAAAGGAAAAGGCTGAGAGCCAAAGCGACAGGGTCTGCTCGTGTGTCCTGTTAGGAGGTTTCAGACAAGCTATGCCTTTCAGTCCTAGCTTCTTTACTTTGGGAGTTATTGCTGGACGTTTAGCATGTTTTGAACTGCAGTCTGCTAGGGCCGAGAAAAGCACCGTAGGAGGTTCCAGGCATGTTCCCTCTTTCCAGGCAAAGGAAAAGGCTGAGAGCCAAAGCGACAGGGTCTGCTCGTGTGTCCTGTTAGGAGGTTTCAGACAAGCTATGCCTTTCAGGCCTAGCTTCTTTACTTTGGGAGTTATTGCTGGACGTTTAGCATGTTTTGAACTGCAGTCTGCTAGGGCCGAGAAAAGCACCGTAGGAGGTTCCAGGCATGTTCCCTCTTTCCAGGCAAAGGAAAAGGCTGAGAGCCAAAGCGACAGGGTCTGCTGGTGTGTCCTGTTAGGAGGTTTCAGACAAGCTATGCCTTTCAGGCCTAGCTTCTTTACTTTGGGAGTTATTGCTGGACGTTTAGCATGTTTTGAACTGCAGTCTGCTAGGGCCGAGAAAAGCACCGTAGGAGGTTCCAGGCATGTTCCCTCTTTCCAGGCAAAGGAAAAGGCTGAGAGCCAAAGCGACAGGGTCTGCTCGTGTGTCCTGTTAGGAGGTTTCAGACAAGCTATGCCTTTCAGGCCTAGCTTCTTTACTTTGGGAGTTATTGCTGGACGTTTAGCATGTTTTGAACTGCAGTCTGCTAGGGCCGAGAAAAGCACCGTAGGAGGTTCCAGGCATGTTCCCTCTTTCCAGGCAAAGGAAAAGGCTGAGAGCCAAAGCGACAGGGTCTGCTCGTGTGTCCTGTTAGGAGGTTTCAGACAAGCTATGCCTTTCAGGCCTAGCTTCTTTACTTTGGGAGTTATTGCTGGACGTTTAGCATGTTTTGAACTGCAGTCTGCTAGGGCCGAGAAAAGCACCGTAGGAGGTTCCAGGCATGTTCCCTCATTCCAGGCAAAGGAAAAGGCTGAGAGCCAAAGCGACAGGGTCTGCTCGTGTGTCCTGTTAGGAGGTTTCAGACAAGCTATGCCTTTCAGGCCTAGCTTCTTTACTTTGGGAGTTATTGCTGGACGTTTAGCATGTTTTGAACTGCAGTCTGCTAGGGCCGAGAAAAGCACCGTAGGAGGTTCCAGGCATGTTCCCTCTTTCCAGGCAGAGGAAAAGGCTGAGAGCCAAAGCGACAGGGTCTGCTCGTGTGTCCTGTTAGGAGGTTTCAGACAAGCTATGCCTTTCAGGACTAGCTTCTTTACTTTGGGAGTTATTGCTGGACGTTTAGCATGTTTTGAACTGCAGTCTGCTAGGGCCGAGAAAAGCACCGTAGGAGGTTCCAGGCATGTTCCCTCTTTCCAGGCAAAGGAAAAGGCTGAGAGCCAAAGCGACAGGGTCTGCTCGTGTGTCCTGTTAGGAGGTTTCAGACAAGCTATGCCTTTCAGGCCTAGCTTCTTTACTTTGGGAGTTATTGCTGGACGTTTAGCATGTTTTGAACTGCAGTCTGCTAGGGCCGAGAAAAGCACCGTAGGAGGTTCCAGGCATGTTCCCTCTTTCCAGGCAGAGGAAAAGGCTGAGAGCCAAAGCGACAGGGTCTGCTCGTGTGTCCTGTTAGGAGGTTTCAGACAAGCTATGCCTTTCAGGACTAGCTTCTTTACTTTGGGAGTTATTGCTGGACGTTTAGCATGTTTTGAACTGCAGTCTGCTAGGGCCGAGAAAAGCACCGTAGGAGGTTCCAGGCATGTTCCCTCTTTCCAGGCAAAGGAAAAGGCTGAGAGCCAAAGCGACAGGGTCTGCTCGTGTGTCCTGTTAGGAGGTTTCAGACAAGCTATGCCTTTCAGGCCTAGCTTCTTTACTTTGGGAGTTATTGCTGGACGTTTAGCATGTTTTGAACTGCAGTCTGCTAGGGCCGAGAAAAGCACCGTAGGAGGTTCCAGGCATGTTCCCTCTTTCCAGGCAAAGGAAAAGGCTGAGAGCCAAAGCGACAGGGTCTGCTCGTGTGTCCTGTTAGGAGGTTTCAGACAAGCTATGCCTTTCAGGCCTCGCTTCTTTACTTTGGGAGTTATTGCTGGACGTTTAGCATGTTTTGAACTGCAGTCTGCTAGGGCCGAGAAAAGCACCGTAGGAGGTTCCAGGCATGTTCCCTCTTTCCAGGCAAAGGAAAAGGCTGAGAGCCAAAGCGACAGGGTCTGCTCGTGTGTCCTGTTAGGAGGTTTCAGACAAGCTATGCCTTTCAGGCCTAGCTTCTTTACTTTGGGAGTTATTGCTGGACGTTTAGCATGTTTTGAACTGCAGTCTGCTAGGGCCGAGAAAAGCACCGTAGGAGGTTCCAGGCATGTTCCCTCTTTCCAGGCAAAGGAAAAGGCTGAGAGCCAAAGTGACAGGGTCTGCTCGTGTGTCCTGTTAGGAGGTTTCAGACAAGCTATGCCTTTCAGGCCTAGCTTCTTTACTTTGGGAGTTATTGCTGGACGTTTAGCATGTTTTGAACTGCAGTCTGCTAGGGCCGAGAAAAGCACCGTAGGAGGTTCCAGGCATGTTCCCTCTTTCCAGGCAAAGGAAAAGGCTGAGAGCCAAAGCGACAGGGTCTGCTCGTGTGTCCTGTTAGGAGGTTTCAGACAAGCTATGCCTTTCAGTCCTAGCTTCTTTATTTTGGGAGTTATTGCTGGATGTTTAGCATGTTTTGAACTGCAGTCTGCTAGGGCCGAGAAAAGCACCGTAGGAGGTTCCAGGCATGTTCCCTCTTTCCAGGCAAAGGAAAAGGCTGAGAGCCAAAGCGACAGGGTCTGCTCGTGTGTCCTGTTAGGAGGTTTCAGACAAGCTATGCCTTTCAGGCCTAGCTTCTTTACTTTGGGAGTTATTGCTGGACGTTTAGCATGTTTTGAACTGCAGTCTGCTAGGGCCGAGAAAAGCACCGTAGGAGGTTCCAGGCATGTTCCCTCTTTCCAGGCAGAGGAAAAGCCTGAGAGCCAAAGTGACAGGGTCTGCTCGTGTGTCCTGTTAGGAGGTTTCAGACAAGCTATGCCTTTCAGGCCTAGCTTCTTTACTTTGGGAGTTATTGCTGGACGTTTAGCATGTTTTGAACTGCAGTCTGCTAGAGCCGAGAAAAGCACCGTAGGAGGTTCCAGGCATGTTCCCTCTTTCCAGGCAAAGGAAAAGGCTGAGAGCCAAAGTGACAGGGTCTGCTCGTGTGTCCTGTTAGGAGGTTTCAGACAAGCTATGCCTTTCAGGCCTAGCTTCTTTACTTTGGGAGTTATTGCTGGACGTTTAGCATGTTTTGAACTGCAGTCTGCTAGGGCCGAGAAAAGCACCGTAGGAGGTTCCAGGCATGTTCCCTCTTTCCAGGCAAAGGAAAAGGCTGAGAGCCAAAGCGACAGGGTCTGCTCGTGTGTCCTGTTAGGAGGTTTCAGACAAGCTATGCCTTTCAGGCCTAGCTTCTTTACTTTGGGAGTTATTGCTGGACGTTTAGCATGTTTTGAACTGCAGTCTGCTAGGGCCGAGAAAAGCACCGTAGGAGGTTCCAGGCATGTTCCCTCTTTCCAGGCAAAGGAAAAGGCTGAGAGCCAAAGCGACAGGGTCTGCTCGTGTGTCCTGTTAGGAGGTTTCAGACAAGCTATGCCTTTCAGGCCTAGCTTCTTTACTTTGGGAGTTATTGCTGGACGTTTAGCATGTTTTGAACTGCAGTCTGCTAGGGCCGAGAAAAGCACCGTAGGAGGTTCCAGGCATGTTCCCTCTTTCCAGGCAAAGGAAAAGGCTGAGAGCCAAAGTGACAGGGTCTGCTCGTGTGTCCTGTTAGGAGGTTTCAGACAAGCTATGCCTTTCAGGCCTAGCTTCTTTACTGTGGGAGTTATTGCTGGACGTTTAGCATGTTTTGAACTGCAGTCTGCTAGGGCCGAGAAAAGCACCGTAGGAGGTTCCAGGCATGTTCCCTCTTTCCAGGCAAAGGAAAAGGCTGAGAGCCAAAGCGACAGGGTCTGGTCGTGTGTCCTGTTAGGAGGTTTCAGACAAGCTATGCCTTTCAGTCCCAGCTTCTTTACTTTTGGAGTTATTGCTGGACGTTTAGCATGTTTTGAACTGCAGTCTGCTAGGGCCGAGAAAAGCACCGTAGGAGGTTCCAGGCATGTTCCCTCTTTCCAGGCAAAGGAAAAGGCTGAGATCCAAAGCGACAGGGTCTGCTCGTGTGTCCTGTTAGGAGGTTTCAGACAAGCTATGCCTTTCAGGCCTAGCTTCTTTACTTTGGGAGTTATTGCTGGACGTTTAGCATGTTTTGAACTGCAGTCTGCTAGGGCCGAGAAAAGCACCGTAGGAGGTTCCAGGCATGTTCCCTCTTTCCAGGCAAAGGAAAAGGCTGAGAGCCAAAGCGACAGGGTCTGCTCGTGTGTCCTGTTAGGAGGTTTCAGACAAGCTATGCCTTTCAGGCCTAGCTTCTTTACTTTGGGAGTTATTGCTGGACGTTTAGCATGTTTTGAACTGCAGTCTGCTAGGGCCGAGAAAAGCACCGTAGGAGGTTCCAGGCATGTTCCCTCTTTCCAGGCAAAGGAAAAGGCTGAGAGCCAAAGTGACAGGGTCTGCTCGTGTGTCCTGTTAGGAGGTTTCAGACAAGCTATGCCTTTCAGGCCTAGCTTCTTTACTTTGGGAGTTATTGCTGGACGTTTAGCATGTTTTGAACTGCAGTCTGCTAGGGCCGAGAAAAGCACCGTAGGAGGTTCCAGGCATGTTCCCTCTTTCCAGGCAAAGGAAAAGGCTGAGAGCCAAAGTGACAGGGTCTGCTCGTGTGTCCTGTTAGGAGGTTTCAGACAAGCTATGCCTTTCAGGCCTAGCTTCTTTACTTTGGGAGTTATTGCTGGACGTTTAGCATGTTTTGAACTGCAGTCTGCTAGGGCCGAGAAAAGCACCGTAGGAGGTTCCAGGCATGTTCCCTCTTTCCAGGCAAAGGAAAAGGCTGAGAGCCAAAGCGACAGGGTCTGCTCGTGTGTCCTGTTAGGAGGTTTCAGACAAGCTATGCCTTTCAGGCCTAGCTTCTTTACTTTGGGAGTTATTGCTGGACGTTTAGCATGTTTTGAACTGCAGTCTGCTAGGGCCGAGAAAAGCACCGTAGGAGGTTCCAGGCATGTTCCCTCTTTCCAGGCAAAGGAAAAGGCTGAGAGCCAAAGTGACAGGGTCTGCTCGTGTGTCCTGTTAGGAGGTTTCAGACAAGCTATGCCTTTCAGGCCTAGCTTCTTTACTTTGGGAGTTATTGCTGGACGTTTAGCATGTTTTGAACTGCAGTCTGCTAGGGCCGAGAAAAGCACCGTAGGAGGTTCCAGGCATGTTCCCTCTTTCCAGGCAAAGGAAAAGGCTGAGAGCCAAAGCGACAGGGTCTGCTCGTGTGTCCTGTTAGGAGGTTTCAGACAAGCTATGCCTTTCAGGCCTAGCTTCTTTACTTTGGGAGTTATTGCTGGACGTTTAGCATGTTTTGAACTGCAGTCTGCTAGGGCCGAGAAAAGCACCGTAGGAGGTTCCAGGTATGTTCCCTCTTTCCAGGCAAAGGAAAAGGCTGAGAGCCAAAGCGACAGGGTCTGCTCATGTGTCCTGTTAGGAGGTTTCAGACAAGCTATGCCTTTCAGGCCTAGCTTCTTTACTTTGGGAGTTATTGCTGGACGTTTAGCATGTTTTGAACTGCAGTCTGCTAGGGCCGAGAAAAGCACCGTAGGAGGTTCCAGGCATGTTCCCTCTTTCCAGGCAAAGGAAAAGGCTGAGAGCCAAAGCGACAGGGTCTGCTCGTGTGTCCTGTTAGGAGGTTTCAGACAAGCTATGCCTTTCAGGCCTAGCTTCTTTACTTTGGGAGTTATTGCTGGACGTTTAGCATGTTTTGAACTGCAGTCTGCTAGGGCCGAGAAAAGCACCGTAGGAGGTTCCAGGCATGTTCCCTCTTTCCAGGCAAAGGAAAAGGCTGAGAGCCAAAGTGACAGGGTCTGCTCGTGTGTCCTGTTAGGAGGTTTCAGACAAGCTATGCCTTTCAGGCCTAGCTTCTTTACTGTGGGAGTTATTGCTGGACGTTTAGCATGTTTTGAACTGCAGTGTGCTAGGGCCGAGAAAAGCACCGTAGGAGGTTCCAGGCATGTTCCCTCTTTCCAGGCAAAGGAAAAGGCTGAGAGCCAAAGCGACAGGGTCTGGTCGTGTGTCCTGTTAGGAGGTTTCAGACAAGCTATGCCTTTCAGGCCCAGCTTCTTTACTTTTGGAGTTATTGCTGGACGTTTAGCATGTTTTGAACTGCAGTCTGCTAGGGCCGAGAAAAGCACCGTAGGAGGTTCCAGGCATGTTCCCTCTTTCCAGGCAAAGGAAAAGGCTGAGATCCAAAGCGACAGGGTCTGCTCGTGTGTCCTGTTAGGAGGTTTCAGACAAGCTATGCCTTTCAGGCCTAGCTTCTTTACTTTGGGAGTTATTGCTGGACGTTTAGCATGTTTTGAACTGCAGTCTGCTAGGGCCGAGAAAAGCACCGTAGGAGGTTCCAGGCATGTTCCCTCTTTCCAGGCAAAGGAAAAGGCTGAGAGCCAAAGTGACAGGGTCTGCTCGTGTGTCCTGTTAGGAGGTTTCAGACAAGCTATGCCTTTCAGGCCTAGCTTCTTTACTTTGGGAGTTATTGCTGGACGTTTAGCATGTTTTGAACTGCAGTCTGCTAGGGCCGAGAAAAGCACCGTAGGAGGTTCCAGGCATGTTCCCTCTTTCCAGGCAAAGGAAAAGGCTGAGAGCCAAAGTGACAGGGTCTGCTCGTGTGTCCTGTTAGGAGGTTTCAGACAAGCTATGCCTTTCAGGCCTAGCTTCTTTACTTTGGGAGTTATTGCTGGACGTTTAGCATGTTTTGAACTGCAGTCTGCTAGGGCCGAGAAAAGCACCGTAGGAGGTTCCAGGCATGTTCCCTCTTTCCAGGCAAAGGAAAAGGCTGAGAGCCAAAGCGACAGGGTCTGCTCGTGTGTCCTGTTAGGAGGTTTCAGACAAGCTATGCCTTTCAGGCCTAGCTTCTTTACTTTGGGAGTTATTGCTGGACGTTTAGCATGTTTTGAACTGCAGTCTGCTAGGGCCGAGAAAAGCACCGTAGGAGGTTCCAGGCATGTTCCCTCTTTCCAGGCAAAGGAAAAGGCTGAGAGCCAAAGTGACAGGGTCTGCTCGTGTGTCCTGTTAGGAGGTTTCAGACAAGCTATGCCTTTCAGGCCTAGCTTCTTTACTTTGGGAGTTATTGCTGGACGTTTAGCATGTTTTGAACTGCAGTCTGCTAGGGCCGAGAAAAGCACCGTAGGAGGTTCCAGGCATGTTCCCTCTTTCCAGGCAAAGGAAAAGGCTGAGAGCCAAAGCGACAGGGTCTGCTCGTGTGTCCTGTTAGGAGGTTTCAGACAAGCTATGCCTTTCAGGCCTAGCTTCTTTACTTTGGGAGTTATTGCTGGACGTTTAGCATGTTTTGAACTGCAGTCTGCTAGGGCCGAGAAAAGCACCGTAGGAGGTTCCAGGCATGTTCCCTCTTTCCAGGCAAAGGAAAAGGCTGAGATCCAAAGTGACAGGGTCTGCTCGTGTGTCCTGTTAGGAGGTTTCAGACAAGCTATGCCTTTCAGGCCTAGCTTCTTTACTTTGGGAGTTATTGCTGGACGTTTAGCATGTTTTGAACTGCAGTCTGCTAGGGCCGAGAAAAGCACCGTAGGAGGTTCCAGGCATGTTCCCTCTTTCCAGGCAAAGGAAAAGGCTGAGAGCCAAAGCGACAGGGTCTGCTCGTGTGTCCTGTTAGGAGGTTTCAGACAAGCTATGCCTTTCAGGCCTAGCTTCTTTACTTTGGGAGTTATTGCTGGACGTTTAGCATGTTTTGAACTGCAGTCTGCTAGGGCCGAGAAAAGCACCGTAGGAGGTTCCAGGCATGTTCCCTCTTTCCAGGCAAAGGAAAAGGCTGAGAGCCAAAGTGACAGGGTCTGCTCGTGTGTCCTGTTAGGAGGTTTCAGACAAGCTATGCCTTTCAGGCCTAGCTTCTTTACTTTGGGAGTTATTGCTGGACGTTTAGCATGTTTTGAACTGCAGTCTGCTAGGGCCGAGAAAAGCACCGTAGGAGGTTCCAGGCATGTTCCCTCTTTCCAGGCAAAGGAAAAGGCTGAGAGCCAAAGCGACAGGGTCTGCTCGTGTGTCCTGTTAGGAGGTTTCAGACAAGCTATGCCTTTCAGGCCTAGCTTCTTTACTTTGGGAGTTATTGCTGGACGTTTAGCATGTTTTGAACTGCAGTCTGCTAGGGCCGAGAAATACACCGTAGGAGGTTCCAGGCATGTTCCCTCTTTCCAGGCAAAGGAAAAGGCTGAGAGCCAAAGCGACAGGGTCTGCTCGTGTGTCCTGTTAGGAGGTTTCAGACAAGCTATGCCTTTCAGGCCTAGCTTCTTTACTTTGGGAGTTATTGCTGGACGTTTAGCATGTTTTGAACTGCAGTCTGCTAGGGCCGAGAAAAGCACCGTAGGAGGTTCCAGGCATGTTCCCTCTTTCCAGGCAAAGGAAAAGGCTGAGAGCCAAAGCGACAGGGTCTGCTCGTGTGTCCTGTTAGGAGGTTTCAGACAAGCTATGCCTTTCAGGCCTAGCTTCTTTACTTTGGGAGTTATTGCTGGACGTTTAGCATGTTTTGAACTGCAGTCTGCTAGGGCCGAGAAAAGCACCGTAGGAGGTTCCAGGCATGTTCCCTCTTTCCAGGCAAAGGAAAAGGCTGAGAGCCAAAGTGACAGGGTCTGCTCGTGTGTCCTGTTAGGAGGTTTCAGACAAGCTATGCCTTTCAGGCCTAGCTTCTTTACTTTGGGAGTTATTGCTGGACGTTTAGCATGTTTTGAACTGCAGTCTGCTAGGGCCGAGAAAAGCACCGTAGGAGGTTCCAGGCATGTTCCCTCTTTCCAGGCAAAGGAAAAGGCTGAGAGCCAAAGCGACAGGGTCTGCTCATGTGTCCTGTTAGGAGGTTTCAGACAAGCTATGCCTTTCAGGCCTAGCTTCTTTACTTTGGGAGTTATTGCTGGACGTTTAGCATGTTTTGAACTGCAGTCTGCTAGGGCCGAGAAAAGCACCGTAGGAGGTTCCAGGCATGTTCCCTCTTTCCAGGCAAAGGAAAAGGCTGAGAGCCAAAGTGACAGGGTCTGCTCGTGTGTCCTGTTAGGAGGTTTCAGACAAGCTATGCCTTTCAGGCCTAGCTTCTTTACTTTGGGAGTTATTGCTGGACGTTTAGCATGTTTTGAACTGCAGTCTGCTAGGGCCGAGAAAAGCACCGTAGGAGGTTCCAGGCATGTTCCCTCTTTCCAGGCAAAGGAAAAGGCTGAGAGCCAAAGCGACAGGGTCTGCTCGTGTGTCCTGTTAGGAGGTTTCAGACAAGCTATGCCTTTCAGGCCTAGCTTCTTTACTTTGGGAGTTATTGCTGGACGTTTAGCATGTTTTGAACTGCAGTCTGCTAGGGCCGAGAAAAGCACCGTAGGAGGTTCCAGGCATGTTCCCTCTTTCCAGGCAAAGGAAAAGGCTGAGAGCCAAAGCGACAGGGTCTGCTCGTGTGTCCTGTTAGGAGGTTTCAGACAAGCTATGCCTTTCAGGCCTAGCTTCTTTACTTTGGGAGTTATTGCTGGACGTTTAGCATGTTTTGAACTGCAGTCTGCTAGGGCCGAGAAAAGCACCGTAGGAGGTTCCAGGCATGTTCCCTCTTTCCAGGCAAAGGAAAAGGCTGAGAGCCAAAGCGACAGGGTCTGCTCGTGTGTCCTGTTAGGAGGTTTCAGACAAGCTATGCCTTTCAGGCCTAGCTTCTTTACTTTGGGAGTTATTGCTGGACGTTTAGCATGTTTTGAACTGCAGTCTGCTAGGGCCGAGAAAAGCACCGTAGGAGGTTCCAGGCATGTTCCCTCTTTCCAGGCAAAGGAAAAGGCTGAGAGCCAAAGCGACAGGGTCTGCTCGTGTGTCCTGTTAGGAGGTTTCAGACAAGCTATGCCTTTCAGGCCTAGCTTCTTTACTTTGGGAGTTATTGCTGGACGTTTAGCATGTTTTGAACTGCAGTCTGCTAGGGCCGAGAAAAGCACCGTAGGAGGTTCCAGGCATGTTCCCTCTTTCCAGGCAAAGGAAAAGGCTGAGAGCCAAAGCGACAGGGTCTGCTCGTGTGTCCTGTTAGGAGGTTTCAGACAAGCTATGCCTTTCAGGCCTAGCTTCTTTACTTTGGGAGTTATTGCTGGACGTTTAGCATGTTTTGAACTGCAGTCTGCTAGGGCCGAGAAAAGCACCGTAGGAGGTTCCAGGCATGTTCCCTCTTTCCAGGCAAAGGAAAAGGCTGAGAGCCAAAGCGACAGGGTCTGCTCGTGTGTCCTGTTAGGAGGTTTCAGACAAGCTATGCCTTTCAGGCCTAGCTTCTTTACTTTGGGAGTTATTGCTGGACGTTTAGCATGTTTTGAACTGCAGTCTGCTAGGGCCGAGAAAAGCACCGTAGGAGGTTCCAGGCATGTTCCCTCTTTCCAGGCAAAGGAAAAGGCTGAGAGCCAAAGTGACAGGGTCTGCTCGTGTGTCCTGTTAGGAGGTTTCAGACAAGCTATGCCTTTCAGGCCTAGCTTCTTTACTTTGGGAGTTATTGCTGGACGTTTAGCATGTTTTGAACTGCAGTCTGCTAGGGCCGAGAAAAGCACCGTAGGAGGTTCCAGGCATGTTCCCTCTTTCCAGGCAAAGGAAAAGGCTGAGAGCCAAAGCGACAGGGTCTGCTCGTGTGTCCTGTTAGGAGGTTTCAGACAAGCTATGCCTTTCAGGCCTAGCTTCTTTACTTTGGGAGTTATTGCTGGACGTTTAGCATGTTTTGAACTGCAGTCTGCTAGGGCCGAGAAAAGCACCGTAGGAGGTTCCAGGCATGTTCCCTCTTTCCAGGCAAAGGAAAAGGCTGAGAGCCAAAGCGACAGGGTCTGCTCGTGTGTCCTG
The DNA here is from genome assembly GCA_022605955.1 of Rallus limicola. Lineage (NCBI taxonomy): Eukaryota > Metazoa > Chordata > Aves > Gruiformes > Rallidae > Rallus > Rallus limicola. The sequence continues at coordinate 335,890 of JAKCOZ010000249.1, read as the reverse complement.
TTAGGAGGTTTCAGACAAGCTATGCCTTTCAGGCCTAGCTTCTTTACTTTGGGAGTTATTGCTGGACGTTTAGCATGTTTTGAACTGCAGTCTGCTAGGGCCGAGAAAAGCACCGTAGGAGGTTCCAGGCATGTTCCCTCTTTCCAGGCAAAGGAAAAGGCTGAGAGCCAAAGCGACAGGGTCTGCTCGTGTGTCCTGTTAGGAGGTTTCAGACAAGCTATGCCTTTCAGGCCTAGCTTCTTTACTTTGGGAGTTATTGCTGGACGTTTAGCATGTTTTGAACTGCAGTCTGCTAGGGCCGAGAAAAGCACCGTAGGAGGTTCCAGGCATGTTCCCTCTTTCCAGGCAAAGGAAAAGGCTGAGAGCCAAAGCGACAGGGTCTGCTCGTGTGTCCTGTTAGGAGGTTTCAGACAAGCTATGCCTTTCAGGCCTAGCTTCTTTACTTTGGGAGTTATTGCTGGACGTTTAGCATGTTTTGAACTGCAGTCTGCTAGGGCCGAGAAAAGCACCGTAGGAGGTTCCAGGCATGTTCCCTCTTTCCAGGCAAAGGAAAAGGCTGAGAGCCAAAGCGACAGGGTCTGCTCATGTGTCCTGTTAGGAGGTTTCAGACAAGCTATGCCTTTCAGGCCTAGCTTCTTTACTTTGGGAGTTATTGCTGGACGTTTAGCATGTTTTGAACTGCAGTCTGCTAGGGCCGAGAAAAGCACCGTAGGAGGTTCCAGGCATGTTCCCTCTTTCCAGGCAAAGGAAAAGGCTGAGAGCCAAAGTGACAGGGTCTGCTCGTGTGTCCTGTTAGGAGGTTTCAGACAAGCTATGCCTTTCAGGCCTAGCTTCTTTACTTTGGGAGTTATTGCTGGACGTTTAGCATGTTTTGAACTGCAGTCTGCTAGGGCCGAGAAAAGCACCGTAGGAGGTTCCAGGCATGTTCCCTCTTTCCAGGCAAAGGAAAAGGCTGAGAGCCAAAGCGACAGGGTCTGCTCGTGTGTCCTGTTAGGAGGTTTCAGACAAGCTATGCCTTTCAGGCCTAGCTTCTTTACTTTGGGAGTTATTGCTGGACGTTTAGCATGTTTTGAACTGCAGTCTGCTAGGGCCGAGAAAAGCACCGTAGGAGGTTCCAGGCATGTTCCCTCTTTCCAGGCAAAGGAAAAGGCTGAGAGCCAAAGCGACAGGGTCTGCTCGTGTGTCCTGTTAGGAGGTTTCAGACAAGCTATGCCTTTCAGGCCTAGCTTCTTTACTTTGGGAGTTATTGCTGGACGTTTAGCATGTTTTGAACTGCAGTCTGCTAGGGCCGAGAAAAGCACCGTAGGAGGTTCCAGGCATGTTCCCTCTTTCCAGGCAAAGGAAAAGGCTGAGAGCCAAAGCGACAGGGTCTGCTCGTGTGTCCTGTTAGGAGGTTTCAGACAAGCTATGCCTTTCAGGCCTAGCTTCTTTACTTTGGGAGTTATTGCTGGACGTTTAGCATGTTTTGAACTGCAGTCTGCTAGGGCCGAGAAAAGCACCGTAGGAGGTTCCAGGCATGTTCCCTCTTTCCAGGCAAAGGAAAAGGCTGAGAGCCAAAGCGACAGGGTCTGCTCGTGTGTCCTGTTAGGAGGTTTCAGACAAGCTATGCCTTTCAGGCCTAGCTTCTTTACTTTGGGAGTTATTGCTGGACGTTTAGCATGTTTTGAACTGCAGTCTGCTAGGGCCAAGAAAAGCACCGTAGGAGGTTCCAGGCATGTTCCCTCTTTCCAGGCAAAGGAAAAGGCTGAGAGCCAAAGCGACAGGGTCTGCTCGTGTGTCCTGTTAGGAGGTTTCAGACAAGCTATGCCTTTCAGGCCTAGCTTCTTTACTTTGGGAGTTATTGCTGGACGTTTAGCATGTTTTGAACTGCAGTCTGCTAGGGCCGAGAAAAGCACCGTAGGAGGTTCCAGGCATGTTCCCTCTTTCCAGGCAAAGGAAAAGGCTGAGAGCCAAAGCGACAGGGTCTGCTCGTGTGTCCTGTTAGGAGGTTTCAGACAAGCTATGCCTTTCAGGCCTAGCTTCTTTACTTTGGGAGTTATTGCTGGACGTTTAGCATGTTTTGAACTGCAGTCTGCTAGGGCCGAGAAAAGCACCGTAGGAGGTTCCAGGCATGTTCCCTCTTTCCAGGCAAAGGAAAAGGCTGAGAGCCAAAGTGACAGGGTCTGCTCGTGTGTCCTGTTAGGAGGTTTCAGACAAGCTATGCCTTTCAGGCCTAGCTTCTTTACTTTGGGAGTTATTGCTGGACGTTTAGCATGTTTTGAACTGCAGTCTGCTAGGGCCGAGAAAAGCACCGTAGGAGGTTCCAGGCATGTTCCCTCTTTCCAGGCAAAGGAAAAGGCTGAGAGCCAAAGCGACAGGGTCTGCTCGTGTGTCCTGTTAGGAGGTTTCAGACAAGCTATGCCTTTCAGGCCTAGCTTCTTTACTTTGGGAGTTATTGCTGGACGTTTAGCATGTTTTGAACTGCAGTCTGCTAGGGCCGAGAAAAGCACCGTAGGAGGTTCCAGGCATGTTCCCTCTTTCCAGGCAAAGGAAAAGGCTGAGAGCCAAAGTGACAGGGTCTGCTCGTGTGTCCTGTTAGGAGGTTTCAGACAAGCTATGCCTTTCAGGCCTAGCTTCTTTACTTTGGGAGTTATTGCTGGACGTTTAGCATGTTTTGAACTGCAGTCTGCTAGGGCCGAGAAAAGCACCGTAGGAGGTTCCAGGCATGTTCCCTCTTTCCAGGCAAAGGAAAAGGCTGAGAGCCAAAGCGACAGGGTCTGCTCGTGTGTCCTGTTAGGAGGTTTCAGACAAGCTATGCCTTTCAGGCCTAGCTTCTTTACTTTGGGAGTTATTGCTGGACGTTTAGCATGTTTTGAACTGCAGTCTGCTAGGGCCGAGAAAAGCACCGTAGGAGGTTCCAGGCATGTTCCCTCTTTCCAGGCAAAGGAAAAGGCTGAGAGCCAAAGCGACAGGGTCTGCTCGTGTGTCCTGTTAGGAGGTTTCAGACAAGCTATGCCTTTCAGGCCTAGCTTCTTTACTTTGGGAGTTATTGCTGGACGTTTAGCATGTTTTGAACTGCAGTCTGCTAGGGCCGAGAAAAGCACCGTAGGAGGTTCCAGGCATGTTCCCTCTTTCCAGGCAAAGGAAAAGGCTGAGAGCCAAAGTGACAGGGTCTGCTCGTGTGTCCTGTTAGGAGGTTTCAGACAAGCTATGCCTTTCAGGCCTAGCTTCTTTACTTTGGGAGTTATTGCTGGACGTTTAGCATGTTTTGAACTGCAGTCTGCTAGGGCCGAGAAAAGCACCGTAGGAGGTTCCAGGCATGTTCCCTCTTTCCAGGCAAAGGAAAAGGCTGAGAGCCAAAGTGACAGGGTCTGCTCGTGTGTCCTGTTAGGAGGTTTCAGACAAGCTATGCCTTTCAGGCCTCGCTTCTTTACTTTGGGAGTTATTGCTGGACGTTTAGCATGTTTTGAACTGCAGTCTGCTAGGGCCGAGAAAAGCACCGTAGGAGGTTCCAGGCATGTTCCCTCTTTCCAGGCAAAGGAAAAGGCTGAGAGCCAAAGCGACAGGGTCTGCTCGTGTGTCCTGTTAGGAGGTTTCAGACAAGCTATGCCTTTCAGGCCTAGCTTCTTTACTTTGGGAGTTATTGCTGGACGTTTAGCATGTTTTGAACTGCAGTCTGCTAGGGCCGAGAAAAGCACCGTAGGAGGTTCCAGGCATGTTCCCTCTTTCCAGGCAAAGGAAAAGGCTGAGAGCCAAAGTGACAGGGTCTGCTCGTGTGTCCTGTTAGGAGGTTTCAGACAAGCTATGCCTTTCAGGCCTAGCTTCTTTAATTTGGGAGTTATTGCTGGACGTTTAGCATGTTTTGAACTGCAGTCTGCTAGGGCCGAGAAAAGCACCGTAGGAGGTTCCAGGCATGTTCCCTCTTTCCAGGCAAAGGAAAAGGCTGAGAGCCAAAGTGACAGGGTCTGCTCGTGTGTCCTGTTAGGAGGTTTCAGACAAGCTATGCCTTTCAGGCCTAGCTTCTTTACTTTGGGAGTTATTGCTGGACGTTTAGCATGTTTTGAACTGCAGTCTGCTAGGGCCGAGAAAAGCACCGTAGGAGGTTCCAGGCATGTTCCCTCTTTCTAGGCAAAGGAAAAGGCTGAGAGCCAAAGCGACAGGGTCTGCTCGTGTGTCCTGTTAGGAGGTTTCAGACAAGCTATGCCTTTCAGGCCTAGCTTCTTTACTTTGGGAGTTATTGCTGGACGTTTAGCATGTTTTGAACTGCAGTCTGCTAGGGCCGAGAAAAGCACCGTAGGAGGTTCCAGGCATGTTCCCTCTTTCCAGGCAAAGGAAAAGGCTGAGAGCCAAAGCGACAGGGTCTGCTCGTGTGTCCTGTTAGGAGGTTTCAGACAAGCTATGCCTTTCAGGCCTAGCTTCTTTACTTTGGGAGTTATTGCTGGACGTTTAGCATGTTTTGAACTGCAGTCTGCTAGGGCCGAGAAAAGCACCGTAGGAGGTTCCAGGCATGTTCCCTCTTTCCAGGCAAAGGAAAAGGCTGAGAGCCAAAGTGACAGGGTCTGCTCGTGTGTCCTGTTAGGAGGTTTCAGACAAGCTATGCCTTTCAGGCCTAGCTTCTTTACTTTGGGAGTTATTGCTGGACGTTTAGCATGTTTTGAACTGCAGTCTGCTAGGGCCGAGAAAAGCACCGTAGGAGGTTCCAGGCATGTTCCCTCTTTCCAGGCAAAGGAAAAGGCTGAGAGCCAAAGTGACAGGGTCTGCTCGTGTGTCCTGTTAGGAGGTTTCAGACAAGCTATGCCTTTCAGGCCTAGCTTCTTTACTTTGGGAGTTATTGCTGGACGTTTAGCATGTTTTGAACTGCAGTCTGCTAGGGCCGAGAAAAGCACCGTAGGAGGTTCCAGGCATGTTCCCTCTTTCCAGGCAAAGGAAAAGGCTGAGAGCCAAAGCGACAGCGTCTGCTCATGTGTCCTGTTAGGAGGTTTCAGACAAGCTATGCCTTTCAGGCCTAGCTTCTATACTTTGGGAGTTATTGCTGGACGTTTAGCATGTTTTGAACTGCAGTCTGCTAGGGCCGAGAAAAGCACCGTAGGAGGTTCCAGGCATGTTCCCTCTTTCCAGGCAAAGGAAAAGGCTGAGAGCCAAAGCGACAGGGTCTGCTCGTGTGTCCTGTTAGGAGGTTTCAGACAAGCTATGCCTTTCAGGCCTAGCTTCTTTACTTTGGGAGTTATTGCTGGACGTTTAGCATGTTTTGAACTGCAGTCTGCTAGGGCCGAGAAAAGCACCGTAGGAGGTTCCAGGCATGTTCCCTCTTTCCAGGCAAAGGAAAAGGCTGAGAGCCAAAGCGACAGGGTCTGCTCGTGTGTCCTGTTAGGAGGTTTCAGACAAGCTATGCCTTTCAGGCCTAGCTTCTTTACTTTGGGAGTTATTGCTGGACGTTTAGCATGTTTTGAACTGCAGTCTGCTAGGGCCGAGAAAAGCACCGTAGGAGGTTCCAGGCATGTTCCCTCTTTCCAGGCAAAGGAAAAGGCTGAGAGCCAAAGTGACAGGGTCTGCTCGTGTGTCCTGTTAGGAGGTTTCAGACAAGCTATGCCTTTCAGGCCTAGCTTCTTTACTTTGGGAGTTATTGCTGGACGTTTAGCATGTTTTGAACTGCAGTCTGCTAGGGCCGAGAAAAGCACCGTAGGAGGTTCCAGGCATGTTCCCTCTTTCCAGGCAAAGGAAAAGGCTGAGAGCCAAAGTGACAGGGTCTGCTCGTGTGTCCTGTTAGGAGGTTTCAGACAAGCTATGCCTTTCAGGCCTAGCTTCTTTACTTTGGGAGTTATTGCTGGACGTTTAGCATGTTTTGAACTGCAGTCTGCTAGGGCCGAGAAAAGCATCGTAGGAGGTTCCAGGCATGTTCCCTCTTTCCAGGCAAAGGAAAAGGCTGAGAGCCAAAGTGACAGGGTCTGCTCGTGTGTCCTGTTAGGAGGTTTCAGACAAGCTATGCCTTTCAGGCCTAGCTTCTTTACTTTGGGAGTTATTGCTGGACGTTTAGCATGTTTTGAATTGCAGTCTGCTAGGGCCGAGAAAAGCACCGTAGGAGGTTCCAGGCATGTTCCCTCTTTCCAGGCAAAGGAAAAGGCTGAGAGCCAAAGTGACAGGGTCTGCTCGTGTGTCCTGTTAGGAGGTTTCAGACAAGCTATGCCTTTCAGGCCTCGCTTCTTTACTTTGGGAGTTATTGCTGGACGTTTAGCATGTTTTGAACTGCAGTCTGCTAGGGCCGAGAAAAGCACCGTAGGAGGTTCCAGGCATGTTCCCTCTTTCCAGGCAAAGGAAAAGGCTGAGAGCCAAAGTGACAGGGTCTGCTCGTGTGTCCTGTTAGGAGGTTTCAGACAAGCTATGCCTTTCAGGCCTAGCTTCTTTACTTTGGGAGTTATTGCTGGACGTTTAGCATGTTTTGAACTGCAGTCTGCTAGGGCCGAGAAAAGCACCGTAGGAGGTTCCAGGCATGTTCCCTCTTTCCAGGCAAAGGAAAAGGCTGAGAGCCAAAGTGACAGGGTCTGCTCGTGTGTCCTGTTAGGAGGTTTCAGACAAGCTATGCCTTTCAGGCCTAGCTTCTTTACTTTGGGAGTTATTGCTGGACGTTTAGCATGTTTTGAACTGCAGTCTGCTAGGGCCGAGAAAAGCACCGTAGGAGGTTCCAGGCATGTTCCCTCTTTTCAGGCAAAGGAAAAGGCTGAGAGCCAAAGTGACAGGGTCTGCTCGTGTGTCCTGTTAGGAGGTTTCAGACAAGCTATGCCTTTCAGGCCTAGCTTCTTTACTTTGGGAGTTATTGCTGGACGTTTAGCATGTTTTGAACTGCAGTCTGCTAGGGCTGAGAAAAGCACCGTAGAAGGTTCCAGGCATGTTCCCTCTTTCCAGGCAAAGGAAAAGGCTGAGAGCCAAAGTGACAGGGTCTGCTCGTGTGTCCTGTTAGGAGGTTTCAGACAAGCTATGCCTTTCAGGCCTAGCTTCTTTACTTTGGGAGTTATTGCTGGACGTTTAGCATGTTTTGAATTGCAGTCTGCTAGGGCCGAGAAAAGCACCGTAGGAGGTTCCAGGCATGTTCCCTCTTTCCAGGCAAAGGAAAAGGCTGAGAGCCAAAGTGACAGGGTCTGCTCGTGTGTCCTGTTAGGAGGTTTAAGACAAGCTATGCCTTTCAGGCCTAGCTTCTTTACTTTGGGAGTTATTGCTGGACGTTTAGCATGTTTTGAACTGCAGTCTGCTAGGGCCGAGAAAAGCACCGTAGGAGGTTCCAGGCATGTTCCCTCTTTCCAGGCAAAGGAAAAGGCTGAGATCCAAAGTGACAGGGTCTGCTCGTGTGTCCTGTTAGGAGGTTTCAGACAAGCTATGCCTTTCAGGCCTCGCTTCTTTACTTTGGGAGTTATTGCTGGACGTTTAGCATGTTTTGAACTGCAGTCTGCTAGGGCCGAGAAAAGCACCGTAGGAGGTTCCAGGCATGTTCCCTCATTCCAGGCAAAGGAAAAGGCTGAGAGCCAAAGCGACAGGGTCTGCTCGTGTGTCCTGTTAGGAGGTTTCAGACAAGCTAAGCCTTTCAGGCCTAGCTTCTTTACTTTGGGAGTTATTGCTGGACGTTTAGCATGTTTTGAACTGCAGTCTGCCAGGGCCGAGAAAAGCACCGTAGGAGGTTCCAGGCATGTTCCCTCTTTCCAGGCAAAGGAAAAGGCTGAGAGCCAAAGCGACAGGGTCTGCTCGTGTGTCCTGTTAGGAGGTTTCAGACAAGCTATGCCTTTCAGGCCTAGCTTCTTTACTTTGGGAGTTATTGCTGGACGTTTAGCATGTTTTGAACTGCAGTCTGCTAGGGCCGAGAAAAGCACCGTAGGAGGTTCCAGGCATGTTCCCTCTTTCCAGGCAAAGGAAAAGGCTGAGAGCCAAAGCGACAGGGTCTGTTCGTGTGTCCTGTTAGGAGGTTTCAGACAAGCTATGCCTTTCAGGCCTAGCTTCTTTACTTTGGGAGTTATTGCTGGACGTTTAGCATGTTTTGAACTGCAGTCTGCTAGGGCCGAGAAAAGCACCGTAGGAGGTTCCAGGCATGTTCCCTCTTTCCAGGCAAAGGAAAAGGCTGAGAGCCAAAGTGACAGGGTCTGCTCGTGTGTCCTGTTAGGAGGTTTCAGACAAGCTATGCCTTTCAGGCCTAGCTTCTTTACTTTGGGAGTTATTGCTGGACGTTTAGCATGTTTTGAACTGCAGTCTGCTAGGGCCGAGAAAAGCACCGTAGGAGGTTCCAGGCATGTTCCCTCTTTCCAGGCAAAGGAAAAGGCTGAGAGCCAAAGCGACAGGGTCTGCTCGTGTGTCCTGTTAGGAGGTTTCAGACAAGCTATGCCTTTCAGGCCTAGCTTCTTTACTTTGGGAGTTATTGCTGGACGTTTAGCATGTTTTGAACTGCAGTCTGCTAGGGCCGAGAAAAGCACCGTAGGAGGTTCCAGGCATGTTCCCTCTTTCCAGGCAAAGGAAAAGGCTGAGAGCCAAAGCGACAGGGTCTGCTCGTGTGTCCTGTTAGGAGGTTTCAGACAAGCTATGCCTTTCAGGCCTAGCTTCTTTACTTTGGGAGTTATTGCTGGACGTTTAGCATGTTTTGAACTGCAGTCTGCTAGGGCCGAGAAAAGCACCGTAGGAGGTTCCAGGCATGTTCCCTCTTTCCAGGCAAAGGAAAAGGCTGAGAGCCAAAGCGACAGGGTCTGCTCGTGTGTCCTGTTAGGAGGTTTCAGACAAGCTATGCCTTTCAGGCCTAGCTTCTTTACTTTGGGAGTTATTGCTGGACGTTTAGCATGTTTTGAACTGCAGTCTGCTAGGGCCGAGAAAAGCACCGTAGGAGGTTCCAGGCATGTTCCCTCTTTCCAGGCAAAGGAAAAGACTGAGATCCAAAGCGACAGGGTCTGCTCGTGTGTCCTGTTAGGAGGTTTCAGACAAGCTATGCCTTTCAGGCCTAGCTTCTTTACTTTGGGAGTTATTGCTGGACGTTTAGCATGTTTTGAACTGCAGTCTGCTAGGGCCGAGAAAAGCACCGTAGGAGGTTCCAGGCATGTTCCCTCTTTCCAGGCAAAGGAAAAGGCTGAGAGCCAAAGCGACAGGGTCTGCTCGTGTGTCCTGTTAGGAGGTTTCAGACAAGCTATGCCTTTCAGGCCTAGCTTCTTTACTTTGGGAGTTATTGCTGGACGTTTAGCATGTTTTGAACTGCAGTCTGCTAGGGCCGAGAAAAGCACCGTAGGAGGTTCCAGGCATGTTCCCTCTTTCCAGGCAAAGGAAAAGGCTGAGAGCCAAAGCGACAGGGTCTGCTCGTGTGTCCTGTTAGGAGGTTTCAGACAAGCTATGCCTTTCAGGCCTAGCTTCTTTACTTTGGGAGTTATTGCTGGACGTTTAGCATGTTTTGAACTGCAGTCTGCTAGGTCCGAGAAAAGCACCGTAGGAGGTTCCAGGCATGTTCCCTCTTTCCAGGCAAAGGAAAAGGCTGAGAGCCAAAGTGACAGGGTCTGCTCGTGTGTCCTGTTAGGAGGTTTCAGACAAGCTATGCCTTTCAGGCCTCGCTTCTTTACTTTGGGAGTTATTGCTGGGCGTTTAGCATGTTTTGAACTGCAGTCTGCTAGGGCCGAGAAAAGCACCGTAGGAGGTTCCAGGCATGTTCCCTCTTTCCAGGCAAAGGAAAAGGCTGAGAGCCAAAGCGACATGGTCTGCTCGTGTGTCCTGTTAGGAGGTTTCAGACAAGCTATGCCTTTCAGGCCTAGCTTCTTTACTTTGGGAGTTATTGCTGGACGTTTAGCATGTTTTGAACTGCAGTCTGCTAGGGCCGAGAAAAGCACCGTAGGAGGTTCCAGGCATGTTCCCTCTTTCCAGGCAAAGGAAAAGGCTGAGAGCCAAAGTGACAGGGTCTGCTCGTGTGTCCTGTTAGGAGGTTTCAGACAAGCTATGCCTTTCAGGCCTAGCTTCTTTACTTTGGGAGTTATTGCTGGACGTTTAGCATGTTTTGAACTGCAGTCTGCTAGGGCCGAGAAAAGCACCGTAGGAGGTTCCAGGCATGTTCCCTCTTTCCAGGCAAAGGAAAAGGCTGAGAGCCAAAGCGACAGGGTCTGCTCGTGTGTCCTGTTAGGAGGTTTCAGACAAGCTATGCCTTTCAGGCCTAGCTTCTTTACTTTGGGAGTTATTGCTGGACGTTTAGCATGTTTTGAACTGCAGTCTGCTAGGGCCGAGAAAAGCACCGTAGGAGGTTCCAGGCATGTTCCCTCTTTCCAGGCAAAGGAAAAGGCTGAGAGCCAAAGCGACAGGGTCTGCTCGTGTGTCCTGTTAGGAGGTTTCAGACAAGCTATGCCTTTCAGGCCTAGCTTCTTTACTTTGGGAGTTATTGCTGGACGTTTAGCATGTTTTGAACTGCAGTCTGCTAGGGCCGAGAAAAGCACCGTAGGAGGTTCCAGGCATGTTCCCTCTTTCCAGGCAAAGGAAAAGGCTGAGAGCCAAAGCGACAGGGTCTGCTCGTGTGTCCTGTTAGGAGGTTTCAGACAAGCTATGCCTTTCAGGCCTAGCTTCTTTACTTTGGGAGTTATTGCTGGACGTTTAGCATGTTTTGAACTGCAGTCTGCTAGGGCCGAGAAAAGCACCGTAGGAGGTTCCAGGCATGTTCCCTCTTTCCAGGCAAAGGAAAAGGCTGAGAGCCAAAGCGACAGGGTCTGCTCGTGTGTCCTGTTAGGAGGTTTCAGACAAGCTATGCCTTTCAGGCCTAGCTTCTTTACTTTGGGAGTTATTGCTGGACGTTTAGCATGTTTTGAACTGCAGTCTGCTAGGGCCGAGAAAAGCACCGTAGGAGGTTCCAGGCATGTTCCCTCTTTCCAGGCAAAGGAAAAGGCTGAGAGCCAAAGTGACAGGGTCTGCTCGTGTGTCCTGTTAGGAGGTTTCAGACAAGCTATGCCTTTCAGGCCTAGCTTCTTTACTTTGGGAGTTATTGCTGGACGTTTAGCATGTTTTGAACTGCAGTCTGCCAGGGCCGAGAAAAGCACCGTAGGAGGTTCCAGGCATGTTCCCTCTTTCCAGGCAAAGGAAAAGGCTGAGAGCCAAAGCGACAGGGTCTGCTCGTGTGTCCTGTTAGGAGGTTTCAGACAAGCTATGCCTTTCAGGCCTAGCTTCTTTACTTTGGGAGTTATTGCTGGACGTTTAGCATGTTTTGAACTGCAGTCTGCTAGGGCCGAGAAAAGCACCGTAGGAGGTTCCAGGCATGTTCCCTCTTTCCAGGCAAAGGAAAAGGCTGAGAGCCAAAGCGACAGGGTCTGCTCGTGTGTCCTGTTAGGAGGTTTCAGACAAGCTATGCCTTTCAGGCCTAGCTTCTTTACTTTGGGAGTTATTGCTGGACGTTTAGCATGTTTTGAACTGCAGTCTGCTAGGGCCGAGAAAAGCACCGTAGGAGGTTCCAGGCATGTTCCCTCTTTCCAGGCAAAGGAAAAGGCTGAGAGCCAAAGTGACAGGGTCTGCTCGTGTGTCCTGTTAGGAGGTTTCAGACAAGCTATGCCTTTCAGGCCTCGCTTCTTTACTTTGGGAGTTATTGCTGGACGTTTAGCATGTTTTGAACTGCAGTCTGCTAGGGCCGAGAAAAGCACCGTAGGAGGTTCCAGGCATGTTCCCTCTTTCCAGGCAAAGGAAAAGGCTGAGAGCCAAAGTGACAGGGTCTGCTCGTGTGTCCTGTTAGGAGGTTTCAGACAAGCTATGCCTTTCAGGCCTAGCTTCTTTACTTTGGGAGTTATTGCTGGACGTTTAGCATGTTTTGAACTGCAGTCTGCTAGGGCCGAGAAAAGCACCGTAGGAGGTTTCAGGCATGTTCCCTCTTTCCAGGCAAAGGAAAAGGCTGAGAGCCAAAGCGAAAGGGGCTGCTCGTGTGTCCTGTTAGGAGGTTTCAGACAAGCTATGCCTTTCAGGCCTAGCTTCTTTACTTTGGGAGTTATTGCTGGACGTTTAGCATGTTTTGAACTGCAGTCTGCTAGGGCCGAGAAAAGCACCGTAGGAGGTTCCAGGCATGTTCCCTCTTTCCAGGCAAAGGAAAAGGCTGAGAGCCAAAGCGACAGGGTCTGCTCGTGTGTCCTGTTAGGAGGTTTCAGACAAGCTATGCCTTTCAGGCCTCGCTTCTTTACTTTGGGAGTTATTGCTGGACGTTTAGCATGTTTTGAACTGCAGTCTGCTAGGGCCGAGAAAAGCACCGTAGGAGGTTCCAGGCATGTTCCCTCTTTCCAGGCAAAGGAAAAGGCTGAGAGCCAAAGTGACAGGGTCTGCTCGTGTGTCCTGTTAGGAGGTTTCAGACAAGCTATGCCTTTCAGGCCTAGCTTCTTTACTTTGGGAGTTATTGCTGGACGTTTAGCATGTTTTGAACTGCAGTCTGCTAGGGCCGAGAAAAGCACCGTAGGAGGTTCCAGGCATGTTCCCTCTTTCCAGGCAAAGGAAAAGGCTGAGAGCCAAAGCGAAAGGGGCTGCTCGTGTGTCCTGTTAGGAGGTTTCAGACAAGCTATGCCTTTCAGGCCTAGCTTCTTTACTTTGGGAGTTATTGCTGGACGTTTAGCATGTTTTGAACTGCAGTCTGCTAGGGCCGAGAAAAGCACCGTAGGAGGTTCCAGGCATGTTCCCTCTTTCCAGGCAAAGGAAAAGGCTGAGAGCCAAAGCGACAGGGTCTGCTCGTGTGTCCTGTTAGGAGGTTTCAGACAAGCTATGCCTTTCAGGCCTAGCTTCTTTACTTTGGGAGTTATTGCTGGACGTTTAGCATGTTTTGAACTGCAGTCTGCTAGGGCCGAGAAAAGCACCGTAGGAGGTTCCAGGCATGTTCCCTCTTTCCAGGCAAAGGAAAAGGCTGAGAGCCAAAGTGACAGGGTCTGCTCGTGTGTCCTGTTAGGAGGTTTCAGACAAGCTATGCCTTTCAGGCCTAGCTTCTTTACTTTGGGAGTTATTGCTGGACGTTTAGCATGTTTTGAACTGCAGTCTGCTAGGGCCGAGAAAAGCACCGTAGGAGGTTCCAGGCATGTTCCCTCTTTCCAGGCAAAGGAAAAGGCTGAGAGCCAAAGCGACAGGGTCTGCTCGTGTGTCCTGTTAGGAGGTTTCAGACAAGCTATGCCTTTCAGGCCTAGCTTCTTTACTTTGGGAGTTATTGCTGGACGTTTAGCATGTTTTGAACTGCAGTCTGCTAGGGCCGAGAAAAGCACCGTAGGAGGTTCCAGGCATGTTCCCTCTTTCCAGGCAAAGGAAAAGGCTGAGAGCCAAAGTGACAGGGTCTGCTCGTGTGTCCTGTTATGAGGTTTCAGACAAGCTATGCCTTTCAGGCCTAGCTTCTTTACTTTGGGAGTTATTGCTGGACGTTTAGCATGTTTTGAACTGCAGTCTGCTAGGGCCGAGAAAAGCACCGTAGGAGGTTCCAGGCATGTTCCCTCTTTCCAGGCAAAGGAAAAGGCTGAGAGCCAAAGCGACAGGGTCTGCTCGTGTGTCCTGTTAGGAGGTTTCAGACAAGCTATGCCTTTCAGGCCTAGCTTCTTTACTTTGGGAGTTATTGCTGGACGTTTAGCATGTTTTGAACTGCAGTCTGCTAGGGCCGAGAAAAGCACCGTAGGAGGTTCCAGGCATGTTCCCTCTTTCCAGGCAAAGGAAAAGGCTGAGAGCCAAAGCGACATGGTCTGCTCGTGTGTCCTGTTAGGAGGTTTCAGACAAGCTATGCCTTTCAGGCCTAGCTTCTTTACTTTGGGAGTTATTGCTGGACGTTTAGCATGTTTTGAACTGCAGTCTGCTAGGGCCGAGAAAAGCACCGTAGGAGGTTCCAGGCATGTTCCCTCTTTCCAGGCAAAGGAAAAGGCTGAGAGCCAAAGTGACAGTGTCTGCTCGTGTGTCCTGTTAGGAGGTTTCAGACAAGCTATGCCTTTCAGGCCTAGCTTCTTTACTTTGGGAGTTATTGCTGGACGTTTAGCATGTTTTGAACTGCAGTCTGCCAGGGCCGAGAAAAGCACCGTAGGAGGTTCCAGGCATGTTCCCTCTTTCCAGGCAAAGGAAAAGGCTGAGAGCCAAAGTGACAGTGTCTGCTCGTGTGTCCTGTTAGGAGGTTTCAGACAAGCTATGCCTTTCAGGCCTAGCTTCTTTACTTTGGGAGTTATTGCTGGACGTTTAGCATGTTTTGAACTGCAGTCTGCTAGGGCCGAGAAAAGCACCGTAGGAGGTTCCACGCATGTTCCCTCTTTCCAGGCAAAGGAAAAGGCTGAGAGCCAAAGCGACAGGGTCTGCTCGTGTGTCCTGTTAGGAGGTTTCAGACAAGCTATGCCTTTCAGGCCTAGCTTCTTTACTTTGGGAGTTATTGCTGGACGTTTAGCATGTTTTGAACTGCAGTCTGCTAGGGCCGAGAAAAGCACCGTAGGAGGTTCCAGGCATGTTCCCTCTTTCCAGGCAAAGGAAAAGGCTGAGAGCCAAAGTGACAGGGTCTGCTCGTGTGTCCTGTTAGGAGGTTTCAGACAAGCTATGCCTTTCAGGCCTAGCTTCTTTACTTTGGGAGTTATTGCTGGACGTTTAGCATGTTTTGAACTGCAGTCTGCTAGGGCCGAGAAAAGCACCGTAGGAGGTTCCAGGCATGTTCCCTCTTTCCAGGCAAAGGAAAAGGCTGAGAGCCAAAGTGACAGGGTCTGCTCGTGTGTCCTGTTAGGAGGTTTCAGACAAGCTATGCCTTTCAGGCATCGCTTCTTTACTTTGGGAGTTATTGCTGGACGTTTAGCATGTTTTGAACTGCAGTCTGCTAGGGCCGAGAAAAGCACCGTAGGAGGTTCCAGGCATGTTCCCTCTTTCCAGGCAAAGGAAAAGGCTGAGAGCCAAAGCGACAGGGTCTGCTCGTGTGTCCTGTTAGGAGGTTTCAGACAAGCTATGCCTTTCAGGCCTAGCTTCTTTACTTTGGGAGTTATTGCTGGACGTTTAGCATGTTTTGAACTGCAGTCTGCTAGGGCCGAGAAAAGCACCGTAGGAGGTTCCAGGCATGTTCCCTCTTTCCAGGCAAAGGAAAAGGCTGAGAGCCAAAGTGACAGGGTCTGCTCGTGTGTCCTGTTAGGAGGTTTCAGACAAGCTATGCCTTTCAGTCCTAGCTTCTTTACTTTGAGAGTTATTGCTGGACGTTTAGCATGTTTTGAACTGCAGTCTGCTAGGGCCGAGAAAAGCACCATAGGAGGTTCCAGGCATGTTCCCTCTTTCCAGGCAAAGGAAAAGGCTGAGAGCCAAAGTGACAGGGTCTGCTCGTGTGTCCTGTTAGGAGGTTTCAGACAAGCTATGCCTTTCAGGCCTAGCTTCTTTACTTTGGGAGTTATTGCTGGACGTTTAGCATGTTTTGAACTGCAGTCTGCTAGGGCCGAGAAAAGCACCGTAGGAGGTTCCAGGCATGTTCCCTCTTTCCAGGCAAAGGAAAAGGCTGAGAGCCAAAGCGACAGGGTCTGCTCGTGTGTCCTGTTAGGAGGTTTCAGACAAGCTATGCCTTTCAGGCCTAGCTTCTTTACTTTGGGAGTTATTGCTGGACGTTTAGCATGTTTTGAACTGCAGTCTGCTAGGGCCGAGAAAAGCACCGTAGGAGGTTCCAGGCATGTTCCCTCTTTCCAGGCAAAGGAAAAGGCTGAGAGCCAAAGCGACAGGGTCTGCTCGTGTGTCCTGTTAGGAGGTTTCAGACAAGCTATGCCTTTCAGGCCTAGCTTCTTTACTTTGGGAGTTATTTCTGGACGTTTAGCATGTTTTGAATTGCAGTCTGCTAGGGCCGAGAAAAGCACCGTAGGAGGTTCCAGGCATGTTCCCTCTTTCCAGGCAAAGGAAAAGGCTGAGAGCCAAAGCGACAGGGTCTGCTCGTGTGTCCTGTTAGGAGGTTTCAGACAAGCTATGCCTTTCAGGCCTAGCTTCTTTACTTTGGGAGTTATTGCTGGACGTTTAGCATGTTTTGAACTGCAGTCTGCTAGGGCCGAGAAAAGCACCGTAGGAGGTTCCAGGCATGTTCCCTCTTTCCAGGCAAAGGAAAAGGCTGAGAGCCAAAGTGACAGGGTCTGCTCGTGTGTCCTGTTAGGAGGTTTCAGACAAGCTATGCCTTTCAGGCCTAGCTTCTTTACTTTGGGAGTTATTGCTGGACGTTTAGCATGTTTTGAACTGCAGTCTGCTAGGGCCGAGAAAAGCACAGTAGGAGGTTCCAGGCATGTTCCCTCTTTCCAGGCAAAGGAAAAGGCTGAGAGCCAAAGTGACAGGGTCTGCTCGTGTGTCCTGTTAGGAGGTTTCAGACAAGCTATGCCTTTCAGGCCTAGCTTCTTTACTTTGGGAGTTATTGCTGGACGTTTAGCATGTTTTGAACTGCAGTCTGCTAGGGCTGAGAAAAGCACCGTAGAAGGTTCCAGGCATGTTCCCTCTTTCCAGGCAAAGGAAAAGGCTGAGAGCCAAAGTGACAGGGTCTGCTCGTGTGTCCTGTTAGGAGGTTTCAGACAAGCTATGCCTTTCAGGCCTAGCTTCTTTACTTTGGGAGTTATTGCTGGACGTTTAGCATGTTTTGAACTGCAGTCTGCTAGGGCCGAGAAAAGCACCGTAGGAGGTTCCAGGCATGTTCCCTCTTTCCAGGCAAAGGAAAAGGCTGAGAGCCAAAGTGACAGGGTCTCCTCGTGTGTCCTGTTAGGAGGTTTCAGACAAGCTATGCCTTTCAGGCCTCGCTTCTTTACTTTGGGAGTTATTGCTGGACGTTTAGCATGTTTTGAACTGCAGTCTGCTAGGGCCGAGAAAAGCACCGTAGGAGGTTCCAGGCATGTTCCCTCTTTCCAGGCAAAGGAAAAGGCTGAGAGCCAAAGCGACAGGGTCTGCTCGTGTGTCCTGTTAGGAGGTTTCAGACAAGCTATGCCTTTCAGGCCTCGCTTCTTTACTTTGGGAGTTATTGCTGGACGTTTAGCATGTTTTGAACTGCAGTCTGCTAGGGCCGAGAAAAGCACCGTAGGAGGTTCCAGGCATGTTCCCTCTTTCCAGGCAAAGGAAAAGGCTGAGAGCCAAAGTGACAGGGTCTGCTCGTGTGTCCTGTTAGGAGGTTTCAGACAAGCTATGCCTTTCAGGCCTAGCTTCTTTACTTTGGGAGTTATTGCTGGACGTTTAGCATGTTTTGAACTGCAGTCTGCTAGGGCCGAGAAAAGCACCGTAGGAGGTTCCAGGCATGTTCCCTCTTTCCAGGCAAAGGAAAAGGCTGAGAGCCAAAGCGACAGGGTCTGCTCGTGTGTCCTGTTAGGAGGTTTCAGACAAGCTATGCCTTTCAGGCCTAGCTTCTTTACTTTGGGAGTTATTGCTGGACGTTTAGCATGTTTTGAACTGCAGTCTGCTAGGGCCGAGAAAAGCACCGTAGGAGGTTCCAGGCATGTTCCCTCTTTCCAGGCAAAAGAAAAGGCTGAGATCCAAAGCGACAGGGTCTGCTCGTGTGTCCTGTTAGGAGGTTTCAGACAAGCTATGCCTTTCAGGCCTAGCTTCTTTACTTTGGGAGTTATTGCTGGACGTTTAGCATGTTTTGAACTGCAGTCTGCTAGGGCCGAGAAAAGCACCGTAGGAGGTTCCAGGCATGTTCCCTCTTTCCAGGCAAAGGAAAAGGCTGAGAGCCAAAGTGACAGGGTCTGCTCGTGTGTCCTGTTAGGAGGTTTCAGACAAGCTATGCCTTTCAGGCCTAGCTTCTTTACTTTGGGAGTTATTGCTGGACGTTTAGCATGTTTAGAACTGCAGTCTGCTAGGGCCGAGAAAAGCACCGTAGGAGGTTCCAGGCATGTTCCCTCTTTCCAGGCAAAGGAAAAGGCTGAGAGCCAAAGTGACAGGGTCTGCTCGTGTGTCCTGTTAGGAGGTTTCAGACAAGCTATGCCTTTCAGGCCTAGCTTCTTTACTTTGGGAGTTATTGCTGGACGTTTAGCATGTTTTGAACTGCAGTCTGCTAGGGCCGAGAAAAGCACTGTAGGAGGTTCCAGGCATGTTCCCTCTTTCCAGGCAAAGGAAAAGGCTGAGAGCCAAAGTGACAGGGTCTGCTCGTGTGTCCTGTTAGGAGGTTTCAGACAAGCTATGCCTTTCAGGCCTAGCTTCTTTACTTTGGGAGTTATTGCTGGACGTTTAGCATGTTTGAACTGCAGTCTGCTAGGGCCGAGAAAAGCACCGTAGGAGGTTCCAGGCATGTTCCCTCTTTCCAGGCAAAGGAAAAGGCTGAGAGCCAAAGTGACAGGGTCTGCTCGTGTGTCCTGTTAGGAGGTTTCAGACAAGCTATGCCTTTCAGGCCTAGCTTCTTTACTTTGGGAGTTATTGCTGGACGTTTAGCATGTTTTGAACTGCAGTCTGCTAGGGCCGAGAAAAGCACCGTAGGAGGTTCCAGGCATGTTCCCTCTTTCCAGGCAAAGGAAAAGGCTGAGAGCCAAAGCGACAGGGTCTGCTCGTGTGTCCTGTTAGGAGGTTTCAGACAAGCTATGCCTTTCAGGCCTAGCTTCTTTACTTTGGGAGTTATTGCTGGACGTTTAGCATGTTTTGAACTGCAGTCTGCTAGGGCCGAGAAAAGCACCGTAGGAGGTTCCAGGCATGTTCCCTCTTTCCAGGCAAAAGAAAAGGCTGAGATCCAAAGCGACAGGATCTGCTCGTGTGTCCTGTTAGGAGGTTTCAGACAAGCTATGCCTTTCAGGCCTAGCTTCTTTACTTTGGGAGTTATTGCTGGACGTTTAGCATGTTTTGAACTGCAGTCTGCTAGGGCCGAGAAAAGCACCGTAGGAGGTTCCAGGCATGTTCCCTCTTTCCAGGCAAAGGAAAAGGCTGAGAGCCAAAGTGACAGGGTCTGCTCGTGTGTCCTGTTAGGAGGTTTCAGACAAGCTATGCCTTTCAGGCCTAGCTTCTTTACTTTGGGAGTTATTGCTGGACGTTTAGCATGTTTTGAACTGCAGTCTGCTAGGGGCGAGAAAAGCACCGTAGGAAGTTCCAGGCATGTTCCCTATTTCCAGTCAAAGGAAAAGGCTGAGAGCCAAAGTGACAGGGTCTGCTCGTGTGTCCTGTTAGGAGGTTTCAGACAAGCTATGCCTTTCAGGCCTAGCTTCTTTACTTTGGGAGTTATTGCTGGACGTTTAGCATGTTTTGAACTGCAGTCTGCTAGGGCCGAGAAAAGCACTGTAGGAGGTTCCAGGCATGTTCCCTCTTTCCAGGCAAAGGAAAAGGCTGAGAGCCAAAGCGACAGGGTCTGCTCGTGTGTCCTGTTAGGAGGTTTCAGACAAGCTATGCCTTTCAGGCCTAGCTTCTTTACTTTGGGAGTTATTGCTGGACGTTTAGCATGTTTTGAACTGCAGTCTGCTAGGGCCGAGAAAAGCACCGTAGGAGGTTCCAGGCATGTTCCCTCTTTCCAGGCAAAGGAAAAGGCTGAGAGCCAAAGCGACAGGGTCTGGTCGTGTGTCCTGTTAGGAGGTTTCAGACAAGCTATGCCTTTCAGGCCTAGCTTCTTTACTTTGGGAGTTATTGCTGGACGTTTAGCATGTTTTGAACTGCAGTCTGCTAGGGCCGAGAAAAGCACCGTAGGAGGTTCCAGGCATGTTCCCTCTTTCCAGGCAAAGGAAAAGGCTGAGAGCCAAAGTGACAGGGTCTGCTCGTGTGTCCTGTTAGGAGGTTTCAGACAAGCTATGCCTTTCAGGCCTAGCTTCTTTACTTTGGGAGTTATTGCTGGACGTTTAGCATGTTTTGAACTGCAGTCTGCTAGGGCCGAGAAAAGCACCGTAGGAGGTTCCAGGCATGTTCCCTCTTTCCAGGCAAAGGAAAAGGCTGAGAGCCAAAGCGACAGGGTCTGCTCGTGTGTCCTGTTAGGAGGTTTCAGACAAGCTATGCCTTTCAGGCCTAGCTTCTTTACTTTGGGAGTTATTGCTGGACGTTTAGCATGTTTTGAACTGCAGTCTGCTAGGGCCGAGAAAAGCACCGTAGGAGGTTCCAGGCATATTCCCTCTTTCCAGGCAAAGGAAAAGGCTGAGAGCCAAAGTGACAGGGTCTGCTCGTGTGTCCTGTTAGGAGGTTTCAGACAAGCTATGCCTTTCAGGCCTAGCTTCTTTACTTTGGGAGTTATTGCTGGACGTTTAGCATGTTTTGAACTGCAGTCTGCTAGGGCCGAGAAAAGCACCGTAGGAGGTTCCAGGCATGTTCCCTCTTTCCAGGCAAAGGAAAAGGCTGAGATCCAAAGTGACAGGGTCTGCTCGTGTGTCCTGTTAGGAGGTTTCAGACAAGCTATGCCTTTCAGGCCTAGCTTCTTTACTTTGGGAGTTATTGCTGGACGTTTAGCATGTTTTGAACTGCAGTCTGCTAGGGCCGAGAAAAGCACCGTAGGAGGTTCCAGGCATGTTCCCTCTTTCCAGGCAAAGGAAAAGGCTGAGAGCCAAAGCGACAGGGTCTGCTCGTGTGTCCTGTTAGGAGGTTTCAGACAAGCTATGCCTTTCAGGCCTAGCTTCTTTACTTTGGGAGTTATTGCTGGACGTTTAGCATGTTTTGAACTGCAGTCTGTTAGGGCCGAGAAAAGCACCGTAGGAAGTTCCAGGCATGTTCCCTCTTTCCAGGCAAAGGAAAAGGCTGAGAGCCAAAGTGACAGGGTCTGCTCGTGTGTCCTGTTAGGAGGTTTCAGACAAGCTATGCCTTTCAGGCCTCGCTTCTTTACTTTGGGAGTTATTGCTGGACGTTTAGCATGTTTTGAACTGCAGTCTGCTAGGGCCGAGAAAAGCACCGTAGGAGGTTCCAGGCATGTTCCCTCTTTCCAGGCAAAGGAAAAGGCTGAGAGCCAAAGCGACAGGGTCTGCTCGTGTGTCCTGTTAGGAGGTTTCAGACAAGCTATGCCTTTCAGGCCTAGCTTCTTTACTTTGGGAGTTATTGCTGGACGTTTAGCATGTTTTGAACTGCAGTCTGCTAGGGCCGAGAAAAGCACCGTAGGAGGTTCCAGGCATGTTCCCTCTTTCCAGGCAAAGGAAAAGGCTGAGAGCCAAAGCGACAGGGTCTGCTCGTGTGTCCTGTTAGGAGGTTTCAGACAAGCTATGCCTTTCAGGCCTAGCTTCTTTACTTTGGGAGTTATTGCTGGACGTTTAGCATGTTTTGAACTGCAGTCTGCTAGGGCCGAGAAAAGCACCGTAGGAGGTTCCAGGCATGTTCCCTCTTTCCAGGCAAAGGAAAAGGCTGAGAGCCAAAGCGACAGTGTCTGCTCGTGTGTCCTGTTAGGAGGTTTCAGACAAGCTATGCCTTTCAGGCCTAGCTTCTTTACTTTGGGAGTTATTGCTGGACGTTTAGCATGTTTTGAACTGCAGTCTGCTAGGGCCGAGAAAAGCACCGTAGGAGGTTCCAGGCATGTTCCCTCTTTCCAGGCAAAGGAAAAGGCTGAGAGCCAAAGTGACAGGGTCTGCTCGTGTGTCCTGTTAGGAGGTTTCAGACAAGCTATGCCTTTCAGGCCTCGCTTCTTTACTTTGGGAGTTATTGCTGGACGTTTAGCATGTTTTGAACTGCAGTCTGCTAGGGCCGAGAAAAGCACCGTAGGAGGTTCCAGGCATGTTCCCTCTTTCCAGGCAAAGGAAAAGGCTGAGAGCCAAAGCGACAGGGTCTGCTCGTGTGTCCTGTTAGGAGGTTTCAGACAAGCTATGCCTTTCAGGCCTAGCTTCTTTACTTTGGGAGTTATTGCTGGACGTTTAGCATGTTTTGAACTGCAGTCTGCTAGGGCCGAGAAAAGCACCGTAGGAGGTTCCAGGCATGTTCCCTCTTTCCAGGCAAAGGAAAAGGCTGAGATCCAAAGCGACAGGGTCTGCTCGTGTGTCCTGTTAGGAGGTTTCAGACAAGCTATGCCTTTCAGGCCTAGCTTCTTTACTTTGGGAGTTATTGCTGGACGTTTAGCATGTTTTGAACTGCAGTCTGCTAGGGCCGAGAAAAGCACCGTAGGAGGTTCCAGGCATGTTCCCTCTTTCCAGGCAAAGGAAAAGGCTGAGAGCCAAAGCGACAGGGTCTGCTCGTGTGTCCTGTTAGGAGGTTTCAGACAAGCTATGCCTTTCAGGCCTAGCTTCTTTACTTTGGGAGTTATTGCTGGACGTTTAGCATGTTTTGAACTGCAGTCTGCTAGGGCCGAGAAAAGCACCGTAGGAGGTTCCAGGCATGTTCCCTCTTTCCAGGCAAAGGAAAAGGCTGAGAGCCAAAGCGACAGGGTCTGCTCGTGTGTCCTGTTAGGAGGTTTCAGACAAGCTATGCCTTTCAGGCCTAGCTTCTTTACTTTGGGAGTTATTGCTGGACGTTTAGCATGTTTTGAACTGCAGTCTGCTAGGGCCGAGAAAAGCACCGTAGGAGGTTCCAGGCATGTTCCCTCTTTCCAGGCAAAGGAAAAGGCTGAGAGCCAAAGTGACAGGGTCTGCTCGTGTGTCCTGTTAGGAGGTTTCAGACAAGCTATGCCTTTCAGGCCTAGCTTCTTTACTTTGGGAGTTATTGCTGGACGTTTAGCATGTTTTGAACTGCAGTCTGCTAGGGCCGAGAAAAGCACCGTAGGAGGTTCCAGGCATGTTCCCTCTTTCCAGGCAAAGGAAAAGGCTGAGAGCCAAAGCGACAGGGTCTGCTCGTGTGTCCTGTTAGGAGGTTTCAGACAAGCTATGCCTTTCAGGCCTAGCTTCTTTACTTTGGGAGTTATTGCTGGACGTTTAGCATGTTTTGAACTGCAGTCTGCTAGGGCCGAGAAAAGCACCGTAGGAGGTTCCAGGCATGTTCCCTCTTTCCAGGCAAAGGAAAAGGCTGAGAGCCAAAGCGACAGGGTCTGCTCGTGTGTCCTGTTAGGAGGTTTCAGACAAGCTATGCCTTTCAGGCCTAGCTTCTTTACTTTGGGAGTTATTGCTGGACGTTTAGCATGTTTTGAACTGCAGTCTGCTAGGGCCGAGAAAAGCACCGTAGGAGGTTCCAGGCATGTTCCCTCTTTCCAGGCAAAGGAAAAGGCTGAGAGCCAAAGCGACAGGGTCTGCTCGTGTGTCCTGTTAGGAGGTTTCAGACAAGCTATGCCTTTCAGGCCTAGCTTCTTTACTTTGGGAGTTATTGCTGGACGTTTAGCATGTTTTGAACTGCAGTCTGCTAGGGCCGAGAAAAGCACCGTAGGAGGTTCCAGGCATGTTCCCTCTTTCCAGGCAAAGGAAAAGGCTGAGAGCCAAAGTGACAGGGTCTGCTCGTGTGTCCTGTTAGGAGGTTTCAGACAAGCTATGCCTTTCAGGCCTAGCTTCTTTACTTTGGGAGTTATTGCTGGACGTTTAGCATGTTTTGAACTGCAGTCTGCTAGGGCCGAGAAAAGCACCGTAGGAGGTTCCAGGCATGTTCCCTCTTTCCAGGCAAAGGAAAAGGCTGAGAGCCAAAGCGACAGGGTCTGCTCGTGTGTCCTGTTAGGAGGTTTCAGACAAGCTATGCCTTTCAGGCCTAGCTTCTTTACTTTGGGAGTTATTGCTGGACGTTTAGCATGTTTTGAACTGCAGTCTGCTAGGGCCGAGAAAAGCACCGTAGGAGGTTCCAGGCATGTTCCCTCTTTCCAGGCAAAGGAAAAGGCTGAGATCCAAAGCGACAGGGTCTGCTCGTGTGTCCTGTTAGGAGGTTTCAGACAAGCTATGCCTTTCAGGCCTAGCTTCTTTACTTTGGGAGTTATTGCTGGACGTTTAGCATGTTTTGAACTGCAGTCTGCTAGGGCCGAGAAAAGCACCGTAGGAGGTTCCAGGCATGTTCCCTCTTTCCAGGCAAAGGAAAAGGCTGAGAGCCAAAGCGACAGCGTCTGCTCGTGTGTCCTGTTAGGAGGTTTCAGACAAGCTATGCCTTTCAGGCCTAGCTTCTTTACTTTGGGAGTTATTGCTGGACGTTTAGCATGTTTTGAACTGCAGTCTGCTAGGGCCGAGAAAAGCACCGTAGGAGGTTCCAGGCATGTTCCCTCTTTCCAGGCAAAGGAAAAGGCTGAGAGCCAAAGTGACAGGGTCTGCTCGTGTGTCCTGTTAGGAGGTTTCAGACAAGCTATGCCTTTCAGGCCTAGCTTCTTTACTTTGGGAGTTATTGCTGGACGTTTAGCATGTTTTGAACTGCAGTCTGCTAGGGCCGAGAAAAGCACCGTAGGAGGTTCCAGGCATGTTCCCTCTTTCCAGGCAAAGGAAAAGGCTGAGAGCCAAAGCGACAGGGTCTGCTCGTGTGTCCTGTTAGGAGGTTTCAGACAAGCTATGCCTTTCAGGCCTAGCTTCTTTACTTTGGGAGTTATTGCTGGACGTTTAGCATGTTTTGAACTGCAGTCTGCTAGGGCCGAGAAAAGCACCGTAGGAGGTTCCAGGCATGTTCCCTCTTTCCAGGCAAAGGAAAAGGCTGAGAGCCAAAGTGACAGGGTCTGCTCGTGTGTCCTGTTAGGAGGTTTCAGACAAGCTATGCCTTTCAGGCCTAGCTTCTTTACTTTGGGAGTTATTGCTGGACGTTTAGCATGTTTTGAACTGCAGTCTGCTAGGGCCGAGAAAAGCACCGTAGGAGGTTCCAGGCATGTTCCCTCTTTCCAGGCAAAGGAAAAGGCTGAGAGCCAAAGTGACAGGGTCTGCTCGTGTGTCCTGTTAGGAGGTTTCAGACAAGCTATGCCTTTCAGGCCTAGCTTCTTTACTTTGGGAGTTATTGCTGGACGTTTAGCATGTTTTGAACTGCAGTCTGCTAGGGCCGAGAAAAGCACCGTAGGAGGTTCCAGGCATGTTCCCTCTTTCCAGGCAAAGGAAAAGGCTGAGAGCCAAAGCGACAGGGTCTGCTCGTGTGTCCTGTTAGGAGGTTTCAGACAAGCTATGCCTTTCAGGCCTAGCTTCTTTACTTTGGGAGTTATTGCTGGACGTTTAGCATGTTTTGAACTGCAGTCTGCTAGGGCCAAGAAAAACACCGTAGGAGGTTCCAGGCATGTTCCCTCTTTCCAGGCAAAGGAAAAGGCTGAGAGCCAAAGCGACAGGGTCTGCTCGTGTGTCCTGTTAGAAGGTTTCAGACAAGCTATGCCTTTCAGGCCTAGCTTCTTTACTTTGGGAGTTATTGCTGGACGTTTAGCATGTTTTGAACTGCAGTCTGCTAGGGCCGAGAAAAGCACCGTAGGAGGTTCCAGGCATGTTCCCTCTTTCCAGGCAAAGGAAAAGGCTGAGAGCCAAAGTGACAGGGTCTGCTCGTGTGTCCTGTTAGGAGGTTTCAGACAAGCTATGCCTTTCAGGCCTAGCTTCTTTACTTTGGGAGTTATTGCTGGACGTTTAGCATGTTTTGAACTGCAGTCTGCTAGGGCCGAGAAAAGCACCGTAGGAGGTTCCAGGCATGTTCCCTCTTTCCAGGCAAAGGAAAAGGCTGAGAGCCAAAGTGACAGGGTCTGCTCGTGTGTCCTGTTAGGAGGTTTCAGACAAGCTATGCCTTTCAGGCCTAGCTTCTTTACTTTGGGAGTTATTGCTGGACATTTAGCATGTTTTGAACTGACGTCTGCTAGGGCCGAGAAAAGCACCGTAGGAGGTTCCAGGCATGTTCCCTCTTTCCAGGCAAAGGAAAAGGCTGAGAGCCAAAGCGACAGGGTCTGCTCGTGTGTCCTGTTAGGAGGTTTCAGACAAGCTATGCCTTTCAGTCCTAGCTTCTTTACTTTGGGAGTTATTGCTGGACGTTTAGCATGTTTTGAACTGCAGTCTGCTAGGGCCAAGAAAAGCACCGTAGGAGGTTCCAGGCATGTTCCCTCTTTCCAGGCAAAGGAAAAGGCTGAGATCCAAAGTGACAGGGTCTGCTCGTGTGTCCTGTTAGGAGGTTTCAGACAAGCTATGCCTTTCAGGCCTAGCTTCTTTACTTTGGGAGTTATTGCTGGACGTTTAGCATGTTTTGAACTGCAGTCTGCTAGGGCCGAGAAAAGCACCGTAGGAGGTTCCAGGCATGTTCCCTCTTTCCAGGCAAAGGAAAAGGCTGAGAGCCAAAGCGACAGGGTCTGCTGGTGTGTCCTGTTAGGAGGTTTCAGACAAGCTATGCCTTTCAGGCCTAGCTTCTTTACTTTGGGAGTTATTGCTGGACGTTTAGCATGTTTTGAACTGCAGTCTGCTAGGGCCGAGAAAAGCACCGTAGGAGGTTCCAGGCATGTTCCCTCTTTCCAGGCAAAGGAAAAGGCTGAGAGCCAAAGTGACAGGGTCTGCTCGTGTGTCCTGTTAGGAGGTTTCAGACAAGCTATGCCTTTCAGGCCTCGCTTCTTTACTTTGGGAGTTATTGCTGGACGTTTAGCATGTTTTGAACTGCAGTCTGCCAGGGCCGAGAAAAGCACCGTAGGAGGTTCCAGGCATGTTCCCTCTTTCCAGGCAAAGGAAAAGGCTGAGAGCCAAAGCGACAGGGTCTGCTCGTGTGTCCTGTTAGGAGGTTTCAGACAAGCTATGCCTTTCAGGCCTAGCTTCTTTACTTTGGGAGTTATTGCTGGACGTTTAGCATGTTTTGAACTGCAGTCTGCTAGGGCCGAGAAAAGCACCGTAGGAGGTTCCAGGCATGTTCCCTCTTTCCAGGCAAAGGAAAAGGCTGAGAGCCAAAGCGACAGGGTCTGCTCGTGTGTCCTGTTAGCAGGTTTCAGACAAGCTATGCCTTTCAGGCCTAGCTTCTTTACTTTGGGAGTTATTGCTGGACGTTTAGCATGTTTTGAACTGCAGTCTGCTAGGGCCGAGAAAAGCACCGTAGGAGGTTCCAGGCATGTTCCCTCTTTCCAGGCAAAGGAAAAGGCTGAGAGCCAAAGTGACAGGGTCTGCTCGTGTGTCCTGTTAGGAGGTTTCAGACAAGCTATGCCTTTCAGGCCTAGCTTCTTTACTTTGGGAGTTATTGCTGGACGTTTAGCATGTTTTGAACTGCAGTCTGCTAGGGCCGAGAAAAGCACCGTAGGAGGTTCCAGGCATGTTCCCTCTTTCCAGGCAAAGGAAAAGGCTGAGAGCCAAAGCGACAGGGTCTGCTCGTGTGTCCTGTTAGGAGGTTTCAGACAAGCTATGCCTTTCAGGCCTAGCTTCTTTACTTTGGGAGTTATTGCTGGACGTTTAGCATGTTTTGAACTGCAGTCTGCTAGGGCCGAGAAAAGCACCGTAGGAGGTTCCAGGCATGTTCCCTCTTTCCAGGCAAAGGAAAAGGCTGAGAGCCAAAGTGACAGGGTCTGCTCGTGTGTCCTGTTAGGAGGTTTCAGACAAGCTATGCCTTTCAGGCCTAGCTTCTTTACTTTGGGAGTTATTGCTGGACGTTTAGCATGTTTTGAACTGCAGTCTGCTAGGGCCGAGAAAAGCACCGTAGGAGGTTCCAGGCATGTTCCCTCTTTCCAGGCAAAGGAAAAGGCTGAGAGCCAAAGCGACAGGGTCTGCTCGTGTGTCCTGTTAGGAGGTTTCAGACAAGCTATGCCTTTCAGGCCTAGCTTCTTTACTTTGGGAGTTATTGCTGGACGTTTAGCATGTTTTGAACTGCAGTCTGCTAGGGCCGAGAAAAGCACCGTAGGAGGTTCCAGGCATGTTCCCTCTTTCCAGGCAAAGGAAAAGGCTGAGAGCCAAAGTGACAGGGTCTGCTCGTGTGTCCTGTTAGGAGGTTTCAGACAAGCTATGCCTTTCAGGCCTAGCTTCTTTACTTTGGGAGTTATTGCTGGACGTTTAGCATGTTTTGAACTGCAGTCTGCTAGGGCCGAGAAAAGCACCGTAGGAGGTTCCAGGCATGTTCCCTCTTTCCAGGCAAAGGAAAAGGCTGAGAGCCAAAGCGACAGGGTCTGCTCGTGTGTCCTGTTAGGAGGTTTCAGACAAGCTATGCCTTTCAGGCCTAGCTTCTTTACTTTGGGAGTTATTGCTGGACGTTTAGCATGTTTTGAACTGCAGTCTGCTAGGGCCAAGAAAAACACCGTAGGAGGTTCCAGGCATGTTCCCTCTTTCCAGGCAAAGGAAAAGGCTGAGAGCCAAAGCGACAGGGTCTGCTCGTGTGTCCTGTTAGGAGGTTTCAGACAAGCTATGCCTTTCAGGCCTAGCTTCTTTACTTTGGGAGTTATTGCTGGACGTTTAGCATGTTTTGAACTGCAGTCTGCTAGGGCCGAGAAAAGCACCGTAGGAGGTTCCAGGCATGTTCCCTCTTTCCAGGCAAAGGAAAAGGCTGAGAGCCAAAGTGACAGGGTCTGCTCGTGTGTCCTGTTAGGAGGTTTCAGACAAGCTATGCCTTTCAGGCCTAGCTTCTTTACTTTGGGAGTTATTGCTGGACGTTTAGCATGTTTTGAACTGCAGTCTGCTAGGGCCGAGAAAAGCACCGTAGGAGGTTCCAGGCATGTTCCCTCTTTCCAGGCAAAGGAAAAGGCTGAGAGCCAAAGTGACAGGGTCTGCTCGTGTGTCCTGTTAGGAGGTTTCAGACAAGCTATGCCTTTCAGGCCTAGCTTCTTTACTTTGGGAGTTATTGCTGGACGTTTAGCATGTTTTGAACTGCAGTCTGCTAGGGCCGAGAAAAGCACCGTAGGAGGTTCCAGGCATGTTCCCTCTTTCCAGGCAAAGGAAAAGGCTGAGAGCCAAAGCGACAGGGTCTGCTGGTGTGTCCTGTTAGGAGGTTTCAGACAAGCTATGCCTTTCAGGCCTAGCTTCTTTACTTTGGGAGTTATTGCTGGACGTTTAGCATGTTTTGAACTGCAGTCTGCTAGGGCCGAGAAAAGCACCGTAGGAGGTTCCAGGCATGTTCCCTCTTTCCAGGCAAAGGAAAAGGCTGAGAGCCAAAGTGACAGGGTCTGCTCGTGTGTCCTGTTAGGAGGTTTCAGACAAGCTATGCCTTTCAGGCCTCGCTTCTTTACTTTGGGAGTTATTGCTGGACGTTTAGCATGTTTTGAACTGCAGTCTGCCAGGGCCGAGAAAAGCACCGTAGGAGGTTCCAGGCATGTTCCCTCTTTCCAGGCAAAGGAAAAGGCTGAGAGCCAAAGCGACAGGGTCTGCTCGTGTGTCCTGTTAGGAGGTTTCAGACAAGCTATGCCTTTCAGGCCTAGCTTCTTTACTTTGGGAGTTATTGCTGGACGTTTAGCATGTTTTGAACTGCAGTCTGCTAGGGCCGAGAAAAGCACCGTAGGAGGTTCCAGGCATGTTCCCTCTTTCCAGGCAAAGGAAAAGGCTGAGAGCCAAAGCGACAGGGTCTGCTCGTGTGTCCTGTTAGGAGGTTTCAGACAAGCTATGCCTTTCAGGCCTAGCTTCTTTACTTTGGGAGTTATTGCTGGACGTTTAGCATGTTTTGAACTGCAGTCTGCTAGGGCCGAGAAAAGCACCGTAGGAGGTTCCAGGCATGTTCCCTCTTTCCAGGCAAAGGAAAAGGCTGAGAGCCAAAGTGACAGGGTCTGCTCGTGTGTCCTGTTAGGAGGTTTCAGACAAGCTATGCCTTTCAGGCCTAGCTTCTTTACTTTGGGAGTTATTGCTGGACGTTTAGCATGTTTTGAACTGCAGTCTGCTAGGGCCGAGAAAAGCACCGTAGGAGGTTCCAGGCATGTTCCCTCTTTCCAGGCAAAGGAAAAGGCTGAGAGCCAAAGCGACCGGGTCTGCTCGTGTGTCCTGTTAGGAGGTTTCAGACAAGCTATGCCTTTCAGTCCTAGCTTCTTTACTTTGGGAGTTATTGCTGGACGTTTAGCATGTTTTGAACTGCAGTCTGCTAGGGCCGAGAAAAGCACCGTAGGAGGTTCCAGGCATGTTCCCTCTTTCCAGGCAAAGGAAAAGGCTGAGAGCCAAAGTGACAGGGTCTGCTCGTGTGTCCTGTTAGGAGGTTTCAGACAAGCTATGCCTTTCAGGCCTCGCTTCTTTACTTTGGGAGTTATTGCTGGACGTTTAGCATGTTTTGAACTGCAGTCTGCTAGGGCCGAGAAAAGCACCGTAGGAGGTTCCAGGCATGTTCCCTCTTTCCAGGCAAAGGAAAAGGCTGAGAGCCAAAGCGACAGGGTCTGCTCGTGTGTCCTGTTAGGAGGTTTCAGACAAGCTATGCCTTTCAGGCCTAGCTTCTTTACTTTGGGAGTTATTGCTGGACGTTTAGCATGTTTTGAACTGCAGTCTGCTAGGGCCGAGAAAAGCACCGTAGGAGGTTCCAGGCATGTTCCCTCTTTCCAGGCAAAGGAAAAGGCTGAGAGCCAAAGTGACAGGGTCTGCTCGTGTGTCCTGTTAGGAGGTTTCAGACAAGCTATGCCTTTCAGTACTAGCTTCTTTACTTTGAGAGTTATTGCTGGACGTTTAGCATGTTTTGAACTGCAGTCTGCTAGGGCCGAGAAAAGCACCGTAGGAGGTTCCAGGCATGTTCCCTCTTTCCAGGCAAAGGAAAAGGCTGAGAGCCAAAGCGACAGTGTCTGCTCGTGTGTCCTGTTAGGAGGTTTCAGACAAGCTATGCCTTTCAGGCCTAGCTTCTTTACTTTGGGAGTTATTGCTGGACGTTTAGCATGTTTTGAACTGCAGTCTGCTAGGGCCGAGAAAAGCACCGTAGGAGGTTCCAGGCATGTTCCCTCTTTCCAGGCAAAGGAAAAGGCTGAGAGCCAAAGCGACAGGGTCTGCTCGTGTGTCCTGTTAGGAGGTTTCAGACAAGCTATGCCTTTCAGGCCTAGCTTCTTTACTTTGGGAGTTATTGCTGGACGTTTAGCATGTTTTGAACTGCAGTCTGCTAGGGCCGAGAAAAGCACCGTAGGAGGTTCCAGGCATGTTCCCTCTTTCCAGGCAAAGGAAAAGGCTGAGAGCCAAAGCGACAGGGTCTGCTCGTGTGTCCTGTTAGGAGGTTTCAGACAAGCTAGGCCGTTCAGGCCTAGCTTCTTTACTTTGGGAGTTATTGCTGGACGTTTAGCATGTTTTGAACTGCAGTCTGCTAGGGCCGAGAAAAGCACCGTAGGAGGTTCCAGGCATGTTCCCTCTTTCCAGGCAAAGGAAAAGGCTGAGAGCCAAAGTGACAGGGTCTGCTCGTGTGTCCTGTTAGGAGGTTTCAGACAAGCTATGCCTTTCAGGCCTAGCTTCTTTACTTTGGGAGTTATTGCTGGACGTTTAGCATGTTTTGAACTGCAGTCTGCTAGGGCCGAGAAAAGCACCGTAGGAGGTTCCAGGCATGTTCCCTCTTTCCAGGCAAAGGAAAAGGCTGAGAGCCAAAGTGACAGGGTCTGCTCGTGTGTCCTGTTAGGAGGTTTCAGACAAGCTATGCCTTTCAGGCCTAGCTTCTTTACTTTGGGAGTTATTGCTGGACGTTTAGCATGTTTTGAACTGCAGTCTGCTAGGGCCGAGAAAAGCACCGTAGGAGGTTCCAGGCATGTTCCCTCTTTCCAGGCAAAGGAAAAGGCTGAGAGCCAAAGCGACAGGGTCTGCTCATGTGTCCTGTTAGGAGGTTTCAGACAAGCCATGCCTTTCAGGCCTAGCTTCTTTACTTTGGGAGTTATTGCTGGACGTTTAGCATGTTTTGAACTGCAGTCTGCTAGGGCCGAGAAAAGCACCGTAGGAGGTTCCAGGCATGTTCCCTCTTTCCAGGCAAAGGAAAAGGCTGAGAGCCAAAGCGACAGGGTCTGCTCGTGTGTCCTGTTAGGAGGTTTCAGACAAGCTATGCCTTTCAGGCCTAGCTTCTTTACTTTGGGAGTTATTGCTGGACGTTTAGCATGTTTTGAACTGCAGTCTGCTAGGGCCGAGAAAAGCACCGTAGGAGGTTCCAGGCATGTTCCCTCTTTCCAGGCAAAGGAAAAGGCTGAGAGCCAAAGTGACAGGGTCTGCTCGTGTGTCCTGTTAGGAGGTTTCAGACAAGCTATGCCTTTCAGGCCTAGCTTCTTTACTTTGGGAGTTATTGCTGGACGTTTAGCATGTTTTGAACTGCAGTCTGCTAGGGCCGAGAAAAGCACCGTAGGAGGTTCCAGGCATGTTCCCTCTTTCCAGGCAAAGGAAAAGGCTGAGAGCCAAAGTGACAGGGTCTGCTCGTGTGTCCTGTTAGGAGGTTTCAGACAAGCTATGCCTTTCAGGCCTCGCTTCTTTACTTTGGGAGTTATTGCTGGACGTTTAGCATGTTTTGAACTGCAGTCTGCTAGGGCTGAGAAAAGCACCGTAGGAGGTTCCAGGCATGTTCCCTCTTTCCAGGCAAAGGAAAAGGCTGAGAGCCAAAGTGACAGGGTCTGCTCGTGTGTCCTGTTAGGAGGTTTCAGACAAGCTATGCCTTTCAGGCCTAGCTTCTTTACTTTGGGAGTTATTGCTGGACGTTTAGCATGTTTTGAATTGCAGTCTGCTAGGGCCGAGAAAAGCACCGTAGGAGGTTCCAGGCATGTTCCCTCTTTCCAGGCAAAGGAAAAGGCTGAGAGCCAAAGTGACAGGGTCTGCTCGTGTGTCCTGTTAGGAGGTTTCAGACAAGCTATGCCTTTCAGGCCTCGCTTCTTTACTTTGGGAGTTATTGCTGGACGTTTAGCATGTTTTGAACTGCAGTCTGCTAGGGCCGAGAAAAGCACCGTAGGAGGTTCCAGGCATGTTCCCTCTTTCCAGGCAAAGGAAAAGGCTGAGAGCCAAAGTGACAGGGTCTGCTCGTGTGTCCTGTTAGGAGGTTTCAGACAAGCTATGCCTTTCAGGCCTAGCTTCTTTACTTTGGGAGTTATTGCTGGACGTTTAGCATGTTTTGAACTGCAGTCTGCTAGGGCCGAGAAAAGCACCGTAGGAGGTTCCAGGCATGTTCCCTCTTTCCAGGCAAAGGAAAAGGCTGAGAGCCAAAGTGACAGGGTCTGCTCGTGTGTCCTGTTAGGAGGTTTCAGACAAGCTATGCCTTTCAGTCCTAGCTTCTTTACTTTGGGAGTTATTGCTGGACGTTTAGCATGTTTTGAACTGCAGTCTGCTAGGGCCGAGAAAAGCACCGTAGGAGGTTCCAGGCATGTTCCCTCTTTCCAGGCAAAGGAAAAGGCTGAGATCCAAAGTGACAGGGTCTGCTCGTGTGTCCTGTTAGGAGGTTTCAGACAAGCTATGCCTTTCAGGCCTAGCTTCTTTACTTTGGGAGTTATTGCTGGACGTTTAGCATGTTTTGAACTGCAGTCTGCTAGGGCCGAGAAAAGCACCGTAGGAGGTTCCAGGCATGTTCCCTCTTTCCAGGCAAAGGAAAAGGCTGAGAGCCAAAGCGACAGGGTCTGCTCGTGTGTCCTGTTAGGAGGTTTCAGACAAGCTATGCCTTTCAGGCCTAGCTTCTTTACTTTGGGAGTTATTGCTGGACGTTTAGCATGTTTTGAACTGCAGTCTGCTAGGGCCGAGAAAAGCACCGTAGGAGGTTCCAGGCATGTTCCCTCTTTCCAGGCAAAGGAAAAGGCTGAGAGCCAAAGTGACAGGGTCTGCTCGTGTGTCCTGTTAGGAGGTTTCAGACAAGCTATGCCTTTCAGTCCTAGCTTCTTTACTTTGAGAGTTATTGCTGGACGTTTAGCATGTTTTGAACTGCAGTCTGCTAGGGCCGAGAAAAGCACCGTAGGAGGTTCCAGGCATGTTCCCTCTTTCCAGGCAAAGGAAAAGGCTGAGAGCCAAAGTGACAGTGTCTGCTCGTGTGTCCTGTTAGGAGGTTTCAGACAAGCTATGCCTTTCAGGCCTAGCTTCTTTACTTTGGGAGTTATTGCTGGACGTTTAGCATGTTTTGAACTGCAGTCTGCTAGGGCCGAGAAAAGCACCGTAGGAGGTTCCAGGCATGTTCCCTCTTTCCAGGCAAAGGAAAAGGCTGAGAGCCAAAGTGACAGGGTCTGCTCGTGTGTCCTGTTAGGAGGTTTCAGACAAGCTATGCCTTTCAGGCCTCACTTCTTTACTTTGGGAGTTATTGCTGGACGTTTAGCATGTTTTGAACTGCAGTCTGCTAGGGCCGAGAAAAGCACCGTAGGAGGTTCCAGGCATGTTCCCTCTTTCCAGGCAAAGGAAAAGGCTGAGAGCCAAAGCGACAGGGTCTGCTCGTGTGTCCTGTTAGGAGGTTTCAGACAAGCTATGCCTTTCAGGCCTAGCTTCTTTACTTTGGGAGTTATTGCTGGACGTTTAGCATGTTTTGAACTGCAGTCTGCTAGGGCCGAGAAAAGCACCGTAGGAGGTTCCAGGCATGTTCCCTCTTTCCAGGCAAAGGAAAAGGCTGAGATCCAAAGTGACAGGGTCTGCTCGTGTGTCCTGTTAGGAGGTTTCAGACAAGCTATGCCTTTCAGTCCTAGCTTCTTTACTTTGAGAGTTATTGCTGGACGTTTAGCATGTTTTGAACTGCAGTCTGCTAGGGCCGAGAAAAGCACCGTAGGAGGTTCCAGGCATGTTCCCTCTTTCCAGGCAAAGGAAAAGGCTGAGAGCCAAAGTGACAGTGTCTGCTCGTGTGTCCTGTTAGGAGGTTTCAGACAAGCTATGCCTTTCAGGCCTAGCTTCTTTACTTTGGGAGTTATTGCTGGACGTTTAGCATGTTTTGAACTGCAGTCTGCTAGGGCCGAGAAAAGCACCGTAGGAGGTTCCAGGCATGTTCCCTCTTTCCAGGCAAAGGAAAAGGCTGAGAGCCAAAGCGACAGGGTCTGCTCGTGTGTCCTGTTAGGAGGTTTCAGACAAGCTATGCCTTTCAGGCCTAGCTTCTTTACTTTGGGAGTTATTGCTGGACGTTTAGCATGTTTTGAACTGCAGTCTGCTAGGGCCGAGAAAAGCACCGTAGGAGGTTCCAGGCATGTTCCCTCTTTCCAGGCAAAGGAAAAGGCTGAGAGCCAAAGCGACAGGGTCTGCTCGTGTGTCCTGTTAGGAGGTTTCAGACAAGCTAGGCCGTTCAGGCCTAGCTTCTTTACTTTGGGAGTTATTGCTGGACGTTTAGCATGTTTTGAACTGCAGTCTGCTAGGGCCGAGAAAAGCACCGTAGGAGGTTCCAGGCATGTTCCCTCTTTCCAGGCAAAGGAAAAGGCTGAGAGCCAAAGTGACAGGGTCTGCTCGTGTGTCCTGTTAGGAGGTTTCAGACAAGCTATGCCTTTCAGGCCTAGCTTCTTTACTTTGGGAGTTATTGCTGGACGTTTAGCATGTTTTGAACTGCAGTCTGCTAGGGCCGAGAAAAGCACCGTAGGAGGTTCCAGGCATGTTCCCTCTTTCCAGGCAAAGGAAAAGGCTGAGAGCCAAAGTGACAGGGTCTGCTCGTGTGTCCTGTTAGGAGGTTTCAGACAAGCTATGCCTTTCAGGCCTAGCTTCTTTACTTTGGGAGTTATTGCTGGACGTTTAGCATGTTTTGAACTGCAGTCTGCTAGGGCCGAGAAAAGCACCGTAGGAGGTTCCAGGCATGTTCCCTCTTTCCAGGCAAAGGAAAAGGCTGAGAGCCAAAGCGACAGGGTCTGCTCATGTGTCCTGTTAGGAGGTTTCAGACAAGCTATGCCTTTCAGGCCTAGCTTCTTTACTTTGGGAGTTATTGCTGGACGTTTAGCATGTTTTGAACTGCAGTCTGCTAGGGCCGAGAAAAGCACCGTAGGATGTTCCAGGCATGTTCCCTCTTTCCAGGCAAAGGAAAAGGCTGAGAGCCAAAGCGACAGGGTCTGCTCGTGTGTCCTGTTAGGAGGTTTCAGACAAGCTATGCCTTTCAGGCCTAGCTTCTTTACTTTGGGAGTTATTGCTGGACGTTTAGCATGTTTTGAACTGCAGTCTGCTAGGGCCGAGAAAAGCACCGTAGGAGGTTCCAGGCATGTTCCCTCTTTCCAGGCAAAGGAAAAGGCTGAGAGCCAAAGTGACAGGGTCTGCTCGTGTGTCCTGTTAGGAGGTTTCAGACAAGCTATGCCTTTCAGGCCTAGCTTCTTTACTTTGGGAGTTATTGCTGGACATTTAGCATATTTTGAACTGCAGTCTGCTAGGGCCGAGAAAAGCACCGTAGGAGGTTCCAGGCATGTTCCCTCTTTCCAGGCAAAGGAAAAGGCTGAGAGCCAAAGTGACAGGGTCTGCTCGTGTGTCCTGTTAGGAGGTTTCAGACAAGCTATGCCTTTCAGGCCTAGCTTCTTTACTTTGGGAGTTATTGCTGGACGTTTAGCATGTTTTGAACTGCAGTCTGCTAGGGCTGAGAAAAGCACCGTAGAAGGTTCCAGGCATGTTCCCTCTTTCCAGGCAAAGGAAAAGGCTGAGAGCCAAAGTGACAGGGTCTGCTCGTGTGTCCTGTTAGGAGGTTTCAGACAAGCTATGCCTTTCAGGCCTAGCTTCTTTACTTTGGGAGTTATTGCTGGACGTTTAGCATGTTTTGAACTGCAGTCTGCTAGGGCCGAGAAAAGCACCGTAGGAGGTTCCAGGCATGTTCCCTCTTTCCAGGCAAAGGAAAAGGCTGAGAGCCAAAGTGACAGGGTCTGCTCGTGTGTCCTGTTAGGAGGTTTCAGACAAGCTATGCCTTTCAGGCCTAGCTTCTTTACTTTGGGAGTTATTGCTGGACGTTTAGCATGTTTTGAACTGCAGTCTGCTAGGGCCGAGAAAAGCACCGTAGGAGGTTCCAGGCATGTTCCCTCTTTCCAGGCAAAGGAAAAGGCTGAGAGCCAAAGTGACAGGGTCTGCTCGTGTGTCCTGTTAGGAGGTTTCAGACAAGCTATGCCTTTCAGGCCTAGCTTCTTTACTTTGGGAGTTATTGCTGGACGTTTAGCATGTTTTGAACTGCAGTCTGCTAGGGCCGAGAAAAGCACCGTAGGAGGTTCCAGGCATGTTCCCTCTTTCCAGGCAAAGGAAAAGGCTGAGATCCAAAGTGACAGGGTCTGCTCGTGTGTCCTGTTAGGAGGTTTCAGACAAGCTATGCCTTTCAGGCCTAGCTTCTTTACTTTGGGAGTTATTGCTGGACGTTTAGCATGTTTTGAACTGCAGTCTGCTAGGGCCGAGAAAAGCACCGTAGGAGGTTCCAGGCATGTTCCCTCTTTCCAGGCAAAGGAAAAGGCTGAGAGCCAAAGCGACAGGGTCTGCTCGTGTGTCCTGTTAGGAGGTTTCAGACAAGCTATGCCTTTCAGTCCTAGCTTCTTTACTTTGGGAGTTATTGCTGGACGTTTAGCATGTTTTGAACTGCAGTCTGCTAGGGCCGAGAAAAGCACCGTAGGAGGTTCCAGGCATGTTCCCTCTTTCCAGGCAAAGGAAAAGGCTGAGAGCCAAAGTGACAGGGTCTGCTCGTGTGTCCTGTTAGGAGGTTTCAGACAAGCTATGCCTTTCAGGCCTCGCTTCTTTACTTTGGGAGTTATTGCTGGACGTTTAGCATGTTTTGAACTGCAGTCTGCTAGGGCCGAGAAAAGCACCGTAGGAGGTTCCAGGCATGTTCCCTCTTTCCAGGCAAAGGAAAAGGCTGAGAGCCAAAGCGACAGGGTCTGCTCGTGTGTCCTGTTAGGAGGTTTCAGACAAGCTATGCCTTTCAGGCCTAGCTTCTTTACTTTGGGAGTTATTGCTGGACGTTTAGCATGTTTTGAACTGCAGTCTGCTAGGGCCGAGAAAAGCACCGTAGGAGGTTCCAGGCATGTTCCCTCTTTCCAGGCAAAGGAAAAGGCTGAGAGCCAAAGTGACAGGGTCTGCTCGTGTGTCCTGTTAGGAGGTTTCAGACAAGCTATGCCTTTCAGTCCTAGCTTCTTTACTTTGAGAGTTATTGCTGGACGTTTAGCATGTTTTGAACTGCAGTCTGCTAGGGCCGAGAAAAGCACCGTAGGAGGTTCCAGGCATGTTCCCTCTTTCCAGGCAAAGGAAAAGGCTGAGAGCCAAAGTGACAGTGTCTGCTCGTGTGTCCTGTTAGGAGGTTTCAGACAAGCTATGCCTTTCAGGCCTAGCTTCTTTACTTTGGGAGTTATTGCTGGACGTTTAGCATGTTTTGAACTGCAGTCTGCTAGGGCCGAGAAAAGCACCGTAGGAGGTTCCAGGCATGTTCCCTCTTTCCAGGCAAAGGAAAAGGCTGAGAGCCAAAGCGACAGGGTCTGCTCGTGTGTCCTGTTAGGAGGTTTCAGACAAGCTATGCCTTTCAGGCCTAGCTTCTTTACTTTGGGAGTTATTGCTGGACGTTTAGCATGTTTTGAACTGCAGTCTGCTAGGGCCGAGAAAAGCACCGTAGGAGGTTCCAGGCATGTTCCCTCTTTCCAGGCAAAGGAAAAGGCTGAGAGCCAAAGTGACAGGGTCTGCTCGTGTGTCCTGTTAGGAGGTTTCAGACAAGCTATGCCTTTCAGGCCTAGCTTCTTTACTTTGGGAGTTATTGCTGGACGTTTAGCATGTTTTGAACTGCAGTCTGCTAGGGCCGAGAAAAGCACCGTAGGAGGTTCCAGGCATGTTCCCTCTTTCCAGGCAAAGGAAAAGGCTGAGAGCCAAAGCGACAGGGTCTGCTCATGTGTCCTGTTAGGAGGTTTCAGACAAGCTATGCCTTTCAGGCCTAGCTTCTTTACTTTGGGAGTTATTGCTGGACGTTTAGCATGTTTTGAACTGCAGTCTGCTAGGGCCGAGAAAAGCACCGTAGGAGGTTCCAGGCATGTTCCCTCTTTCCAGGCAAAGGAAAAGGCTGAGAGCCAAAGTGACAGGGTCTGCTCGTGTGTCCTGTTAGGAGGTTTCAGACAAGCTATGCCTTTCAGGCCTAGCTTCTTTACTTTGGGAGTTATTGCTGGACGTTTAGCATGTTTTGAATTGCAGTCTGCTAGGGCCGAGAAAAGCACCGTAGGAGGTTCCAGGCATGTTCCCTCTTTCCAGGCAAAGGAAAAGGCTGAGATCCAAAGTGACAGGGTCTGCTCGTGTGTCCTGTTAGGAGGTTTCAGACAAGCTATGCCTTTCAGGCCTCGCTTCTTTACTTTGGGAGTTATTGCTGGACGTTTAGCATGTTTTGAACTGCAGTCTGCTAGGGCCGAGAAAAGCACCGTAGGAGGTTCCAGGCATGTTCCCTCTTTCCAGGCAAAGGAAAAGGCTGAGAGCCAAAGTGACAGGGTCTGCTCGTGTGTCCTGTTAGGAGGTTTCAGACAAGCTATGCCTTTCAGGCCTAGCTTCTTTACTTTGGGAGTTATTGCTGGACGTTTAGCATGTTTTGAACTGCAGTCTGCTAGGGCCGAGAAAAGCACCGTAGGAGGTTCCAGGCATGTTCCCTCTTTCCAGGCAAAAGAAAAGGCTGAGAGCCAAAGCGACAGGGTCTGCTCGTGTGTCCTGTTAGGAGGTTTCAGACAAGCTATGCCTTTCAGGCCTAGCTTCTTTACTTTGGGAGTTATTGCTGGACGTTTAGCATGTTTTGAACTGCAGTCTGCTAGGGCCGAGAAAAGCACCGTAGGAGGTTCCAGGCATGTTCCCTCTTTCCAGGCAAAGGAAAAGGCTGAGAGCCAAAGTGACAGGGTCTGCTCGTGTGTCCTGTTAGGAGGTTTCAGACAAGCTATGCCTTTCAGGCCTAGCTTCTTTACTTTGGGAGTTATTGCTGGACGTTTAGCATGTTTTGAACTGCAGTCTTCTTGGGCCGAGAAAAGCACCGTAGGAGGTTCCAGGCATGTTCCCTCTTTCCAGGCAAAGGAAAAGGCTGAGAGCCAAAGTGACAGGGTCTGCTCGTGTGTCCTGTTAGGAGGTTTCAGACAAGCTATGCCTTTCAGGCCTAGCTTCTTTACTTTGGGAGTTATTGCTGGACGTTTAGCATGTTTTGAACTGCAGTCTGCTAGGGCCGAGAAAAGCACCGTAGGAGGTTCCAGGCATGTTCCCTCTTTCCAGGCAAAGGAAAAGGCTGAGAGCCAAAGCGACAGGGTCTGCTCATGTGTCCTGTTAGGAGGTTTCAGACAAGCTATGCCTTTCAGGCCTAGCTTCTTTACTTTGGGAGTTATTGCTGGACGTTTAGCATGTTTTGAACTGCAGTCTGCTAGGGCCGAGAAAAGCACCGTAGGAGGTTCCAGGCATGTTCCCTCTTTCCAGGCAAAGGAAAAGGCTGAGAGCCAAAGCGACAGGGTCTGCTGGTGTGTCCTGTTAGGAGGTTTCAGACAAGCTATGCCTTTCAGGCCTAGCTTCTTTACTTTGGGAGTTATTGCTGGACGTTTAGCATGTTTTGAACTGCAGTCTGCTAGGGCCGAGAAAAGCACCGTAGGAGGTTCCAGGCATGTTCCCTCTTTCCAGGCAAAGGAAAAGGCTGAGAGCCAAAGTGACAGGGTCTGCTCGTGTGTCCTGTTAGGAGGTTTCAGACAAGCTATGCCTTTCAGGCCTAGCTTCTTTACTTTGGGAGTTATTCTGGACGTTTAGCATGTTTTGAACTGCAGTCTGCTAGGGCCGAGAAAAGCACCGTAGGAGGTTCCAGGCATGTTCCCTCTTTCCAGGCAAAGGAAAAGGCTGAGAGCCAAAGTGACAGGGTCTGCTCGTGTGTCCTGTTAGGAGGTTTCAGACAAGCTATGCCTTTCAGGCCTCGCTTCTTTACTTTGGGAGTTATTGCTGGACGTTTAGCATGTTTTGAACTGCAGTCTGCTAGGGCCGAGAAAAGCACCGTAGGAGGTTCCAGGCATGTTCCCTCTTTCCAGGCAAAGGAAAAGGCTGAGAGCCAAAGCGACAGGGTCTGCTCGTGTGTCCTGTTAGGAGGTTTCAGACAAGCTATGCCTTTCAGGCCTAGCTTCTTTACTTTGGGAGTTATTGCTGGACGTTTAGCATGTTTTGAACTGCAGTCTGCTAGGGCCGAGAAAAGCACCGTAGGAGGTTCCAGGCATGTTCCCTCTTTCCAGGCAAAGGAAAAGGCTGAGAGCCAAAGTGACAGGGTCTGCTCGTGTGTCCTGTTAGGAGGTTTCAGACAAGCTATGCCTTTCAGGCCTAGCTTCTTTACTTTGGGAGTTATTGCTGGACGTTTAGCATGTTTTGAACTGCAGTCTGCTAGGGCCGAGAAAAGCACCGTAGGAGGTTCCAGGCATGTTCCCTCTTTCCAGGCAAAGGAAAAGGCTGAGAGCCAAAGTGACAGGGTCTGCTCGTGTGTCCTGTTAGGAGGTTTCAGACAAGCTATGCCTTTCAGGCCTAGCTTCTTTACTTTGGGAGTTATTGCTGGACGTTTAGCATGTTTTGAACTGCAGTCTGCTAGGGCCGAGAAAAGCACCGTAGGAGGTTCCAGGCATGTTCCCTCTTTCCAGGCAAAGGAAAAGGCTGAGAGCCAAAGTGACAGGGTCTGCTCGTGTGTCCTGTTAGGAGGTTTCAGACAAGCTATGCCTTTCAGGCCTAGCTTCTTTACTTTGGGAGTTATTGCTGGACGTTTAGCATGTTTTGAACTGCAGTCTGCTAGGGCTGAGAAAAGCACCGTAGAAGGTTCCAGGCATGTTCCCTCTTTCCAGGCAAAGGAAAAGGCTGAGAGCCAAAGTGACAGGGTCTGCTCGTGTGTCCTGTTAGGAGGTTTCAGACAAGCTATGCCTTTCAGGCCTAGCTTCTTTACTTTGGGAGTTATTGCTGGACGTTTAGCATGTTTTGAACTGCAGTCTGCTAGGGCCAAGAAAAGCACCGTAGGAGGTTCCAGGCATGTTCCCTCTTTCTAGGCAAAGGAAAAGGCTGAGAGCCAAAGCGACAGGGTCTGCTCGTGTGTCCTGTTAGGAGGTTTCAGACAAGCTATGCCTTTCAGGCCTAGCTTCTTTACTTTGGGAGTTATTGCTGGACGTTTAGCATGTTTTGAACTGCAGTCTGCTAGGGCCGAGAAAAGCACCGTAGGAGGTTCCAGGCATGTTCCCTCTTTCCAGGCAAAGGAAAAGGCTGAGAGCCAAAGTGACAGGGTCTGCTCGTGTGTCCTGTTAGGAGGTTTCAGACAAGCTATGCCTTTCAGGCCTAGCTTCTTTACTTTGGGAGTTATTGCTGGACGTTTAGCATGTTTTGAACTGCAGTCTGCTAGGGCCGAGAAAAGCACCGTAGGAGGTTCCAGGCATGTTCCCTCTTTCCAGGCAAAGGAAAAGGCTGAGAGCCAAAGCGACAGGGTCTGCTCGTGTGTCCTGTTAGGAGGTTTCAGACAAGCTATGCCTTTCAGTCCTAGCTTCTTTACTTTGGGAGTTATTGCTGGACGTTTAGCATGTTTTGAACTGCAGTCTGCTAGGGCCGAGAAAAGCACCGTAGGAGGTTCCAGGCATGTTCCCTCTTTCCAGGCAAAGGAAAAGGCTGAGAGCCAAAGTGACAGGGTCTGCTCGTGTGTCCTGTTAGGAGGTTTCAGACAAGCTATGCCTTTCAGGCCTCGCTTCTTTACTTTGGGAGTTATTGCTGGACGTTTAGCATGTTTTGAACTGCAGTCTGCTAGGGCCGAGAAAAGCACCGTAGGAGGTTCCAGGCATGTTCCCTCTTTCCAGGCAAAGGAAAAGGCTGAGAGCCAAAGCGACAGGGTCTGCTCGTGTGTCCTGTTAGGAGGTTTCAGACAAGCTATGCCTTTCAGGCCTAGCTTCTTTACTTTGGGAGTTATTGCTGGACGTTTAGCATGTTTTGAACTGCAGTCTGCTAGGGCCGAGAAAAGCACCGTAGGAGGTTCCAGGCATGTTCCCTCTTTCCAGGCAAAGGAAAAGGCTGAGAGCCAAAGTGACAGGGTCTGCTCGTGTGTCCTGTTAGGAGGTTTCAGACAAGCTATGCCTTTCAGTCCTAGCTTCTTTACTTTGAGAGTTATTGCTGGACGTTTAGCATGTTTTGAACTGCAGTCTGCTAGGGCCGAGAAAAGCACCGTAGGAGGTTCCAGGCATGTTCCCTCTTTCCAGGCA
Source organism: Rallus limicola (assembly GCA_022605955.1). Lineage (NCBI taxonomy): Eukaryota > Metazoa > Chordata > Aves > Gruiformes > Rallidae > Rallus > Rallus limicola. The sequence continues at coordinate 293,370 of JAKCOZ010000249.1, read as the reverse complement.
AAGGAAAAGGCTGAGAGCCAAAGTGACAGTGTCTGCTCGTGTGTCCTGTTAGGAGGTTTCAGACAAGCTATGCCTTTCAGGCCTAGCTTCTTTACTTTGGGAGTTATTGCTGGACGTTTAGCATGTTTTGAACTGCAGTCTGCTAGGGCCGAGAAAAGCACCGTAGGAGGTTCCAGGCATGTTCCCTCTTTCCAGGCAAAGGAAAAGGCTGAGAGCCAAAGCGACAGGGTCTGCTCGTGTGTCCTGTTAGGAGGTTTCAGACAAGCTATGCCTTTCAGGCCTAGCTTCTTTACTTTGGGAGTTATTGCTGGACGTTTAGCATGTTTTGAACTGCAGTCTGCTAGGGCCGAGAAAAGCACCGTAGGAGGTTCCAGGCATGTTCCCTCTTTCTAGGCAAAGGAAAAGGCTGAGAGCCAAAGCGACAGGGTCTGCTCGTGTGTCCTGTTAGGAGGTTTCAGACAAGCTATGCCTTTCAGGCCTAGCTTCTTTACTTTGGGAGTTATTGCTGGACGTTTAGCATGTTTTGAACTGCAGTCTGCTAGGGCCGAGAAAAGCACCGTAGGAGGTTCCAGGCATGTTCCCTCTTTCCAGGCAAAGGAAAAGGCTGAGAGCCAAAGTGACAGGGTCTGCTCGTGTGTCCTGTTAGGAGGTTTCAGACAAGCTATGCCTTTCAGGCCTAGCTTCTTTACTTTGGGAGTTATTGCTGGACGTTTAGCATGTTTTGAACTGCAGTCTGCTAGGGCCGAGAAAAGCACCGTAGGAGGTTCCAGGCATGTTCCCTCTTTCCAGGCAAAGGAAAAGGCTGAGAGCCAAAGCGACAGGGTCTGCTCATGTGTCCTGTTAGGAGGTTTCAGACAAGCTATGCCTTTCAGGCCTAGCTTCTTTACTTTGGGAGTTATTGCTGGACGTTTAGCATGTTTTGAACTGCAGTCTGCTAGGGCCGAGAAAAGCACCGTAGGAGGTTCCAGGCATGTTCCCTCTTTCCAGGCAAAGGAAAAGGCTGAGAGCCAAAGCGACAGGGTCTGCTCGTGTGTCCTGTTAGGAGGTTTCAGACAAGCTATGCCTTTCAGGCCTAGCTTCTTTACTTTGGGAGTTATTGCTGGACGTTTAGCATGTTTTGAACTGCAGTCTGCTAGGGCCGAGAAAAGCACCGTAGGAGGTTCCAGGCATGTTCCCTCTTTCCAGGCAAAGGAAAAGCCTGAGAGCCAAAGTGACAGGGTCTGCTCGTGTGTCCTGTTAGGAGGTTTCAGACAAGCTATGCCTTTCAGGCCTAGCTTCTTTACTTTGGGAGTTATTGCTGGACGTTTAGCATATTTTGAACTGCAGTCTGCTAGGGCCGAGAAAAGCACCGTAGGAGGTTCCAGGCATGTTCCCTCTTTCCAGGCAAAGGAAAAGGCTGAGAGCCAAAGTGACAGGGTCTGCTCGTGTGTCCTGTTAGGAGGTTTCAGACAAGCTATGCCTTTCAGGCCTAGCTTCTTTACTTTGGGAGTTATTGCTGGACGTTTAGCATGTTTTGAACTGCAGTCTGCTAGGGCTGAGAAAAGCACCGTAGAAGGTTCCAGGCATGTTCCCTCTTTCCAGGCAAAGGAAAAGGCTGAGAGCCAAAGTGACAGGGTCTGCTCGTGTGTCCTGTTAGGAGGTTTCAGACAAGCTATGCCTTTCAGGCCTAGCTTCTTTACTTTGGGAGTTATTGCTGGACGTTTAGCATGTTTTGAACTGCAGTCTGCTAGGGCCGAGAAAAGCACCGTAGGAGGTTCCAGGCATGTTCCCTCTTTCCAGGCAAAGGAAAAGGCTGAGAGCCAAAGTGACAGGGTCTGCTCGTGTGTCCTGTTAGGAGGTTTCAGACAAGCTATGCCTTTCAGGCCTCGCTTCTTTACTTTGGGAGTTATTGCTGGACGTTTAGCATGTTTTGAACTGCAGTCTGCTAGGGCCGAGAAAAGCACCGTAGGAGGTTCCAGGCATGTTCCCTCTTTCCAGGCAAAGGAAAAGGCTGAGAGCCAAAGTGACAGGGTCTGCTCGTGTGTCCTGTTAGGAGGTTTCAGACAAGCTATGCCTTTCAGGCCTAGCTTCTTTACTTTGGGAGTTATTGCTGGACGTTTAGCATGTTTTGAACTGCAGTCTGCTAGGGCCGAGAAAAGCACCGTAGGAGGTTCCAGGCATGTTCCCTCTTTCCAGGCAAAGGAAAAGGCTGAGAGCCAAAGTGACAGGGTCTGCTCGTGTGTCCTGTTAGGAGGTTTCAGACAAGCTATGCCTTTCAGGCCTAGCTTCTTTACTTTGGGAGTTATTGCTGGACGTTTAGCATGTTTTGAACTGCAGTCTGCTAGGGCCGAGAAAAGCACCGTAGGAGGTTCCAGGCATGTTCCCTCTTTCCAGGCAAAGGAAAAGGCTGAGAGCCAAAGCGACAGGGTCTGCTCGTGTGTCCTGTTAGGAGGTTTCAGACAAGCTATGCCTTTCAGGCCTAGCTTCTTTACTTTGGGAGTTATTGCTGGACGTTTAGCATGTTTTGAACTGCAGTCTGCTAGGGCCGAGAAAAGCACCGTAGGAGGTTCCAGGCATGTTCCCTCTTTCCAGGCAAAAGAAAAGGCTGAGAGCCAAAGCGACAGGGTCTGCTCGTGTGTCCTGTTAGGAGGTTTCAGACAAGCTATGCCTTTCAGGCCTAGCTTCTTTACTTTGGGAGTTATTGCTGGACGTTTAGCATGTTTTGAACTGCAGTCTGCTAGGGCCGAGAAAAGCACCGTAGGAGGTTCCAGGCATGTTCCCTCTTTCCAGGCAAAGGAAAAGGCTGAGAGCCAAAGTGACAGGGTCTGCTCGTGTGTCCTGTTAGGAGGTTTCAGACAAGCTATGCCTTTCAGGCCTAGCTTCTTTACTTTGGGAGTTATTGCTGGACGTTTAGCATGTTTTGAACTGCAGTCTGCTAGGGCCGAGAAAAGCACCGTAGGAGGTTCCAGGCATGTTCCCTCTTTCCAGGCAAAGGAAAAGGCTGAGAGCCAAAGTGACAGGGTCTGCTCGTGTGTCCTGTTAGGAGGTTTCAGACAAGCTATGCCTTTCAGGCCTAGCTTCTTTACTTTGGGAGTTATTGCTGGACGTTTAGCATGTTTTGAACTGCAGTCTGCTAGGGCCGAGAAAAGCACCGTAGGAGGTTCCAGGCATGTTCCCTCTTTCCAGGCAAAGGAAAAGGCTGAGAGCCAAAGAGACAGGGTCTGCTCATGTGTCCTGTTAGGAGGTTTCAGACAAGCTATGCCTTTCAGGCCTCGCTTCTTTACTTTGGGAGTTATTGCTGGACGTTTAGCATGTTTTGAACTGCAGTCTGCTGTGGCCGAGAAAAGCACCGTAGGAGGTTCCAGGCATGTTCCCTCTTTCCAGGCAAAGGAAAAGGCTGAGAGCCAAAGCGACAGGGTCTGGTCGTGTGTCCTGTTAGGAGGTTTCAGACAAGCTATGCCTTTCAGGCCTAGCTTCTTTACTTTGGGAGTTATTGCTGGACGTTTAGCATGTTTTGAACTGCAGTCTGCTAGGGCCGAGAAAAGCACCGTAGGAGGTTCCAGGCATGTTCCCTCTTTCCAGGCAAAGGAAAAGGCTGAGAGCCAAAGTGACAGGGTCTGCTCGTGTGTCCTGTTAGGAGGTTTCAGACAAGCTATGCCTTTCAGGCCTAGCTTCTTTACTTTGGGAGTTATTGCTGGACGTTTAGCATGTTTTGAACTGCAGTCTGCTAGGGCCGAGAAAAGCACCGTAGGAGGTTCCAGGCATGTTCCCTCTTTCCAGGCAAAGGAAAAGGCTGAGAGCCAAAGTGACAGGGTCTGCTCGTGTGTCCTGTTAGGAGGTTTCAGACAAGCTATGCCTTTCAGGCCTAGCTTCTTTACTTTGGGAGTTATTGCTGGACGTTTAGCATGTTTTGAACTGCAGTCTGCTAGGGCCGAGAAAAGCACCGTAGGAGGTTCCAGGCATGTTCCCTCTTTCCAGGCAAAGGAAAAGGCTGAGAGCCAAAGCGACAGGGTCTGCTCATGTGTCCTGTTAGGAGGTTTCAGACAAGCTATGCCTTTCAGGCCTAGCTTCTTTACTTTGGGAGTTATTGCTGGACGTTTAGCATGTTTTGAACTGCAGTCTGCTAGGGCCGAGAAAAGCACCGTAGGAGGTTCCAGGCATGTTCCCTCTTTCCAGGCAAAGGAAAAGGCTGAGAGCCAAAGCGACAGGGTCTGCTCGTGTGTCCTGTTAGGAGGTTTCAGACAAGCTATGCCTTTCAGGCCTAGCTTCTTTACTTTGGGAGTTATTGCTGGACGTTTAGCATGTTTTGAACTGCAGTCTGCTAGGGCCGAGAAAAGCACCGTAGGAGGTTCCAGGCATGTTCCCTCTTTCCAGGCAAAGGAAAAGGCTGAGAGCCAAAGTGACAGGGTCTGCTCGTGTGTCCTGTTAGGAGGTTTCAGACAAGCTATGCCTTTCAGGCCTAGCTTCTTTACTTTGGGAGTTATTGCTGGACGTTTAGCATGTTTTGAACTGCAGTCTGCTAGGGCCGAGAAAAGCACCGTAGGAGGTTCCAGGCATGTTCCCTCTTTCCAGGCAAAGGAAAAGGCTGAGAGCCAAAGTGACAGGGTCTGCTCGTGTGTCCTGTTAGGAGGTTTCAGACAAGCTATGCCTTTCAGGCCTAGCTTCTTTACTTTGGGAGTTATTGCTGGACGTTTAGCATGTTTTGAACTGCAGTCTGCTAGGGCTGAGAAAAGCACCGTAGAAGGTTCCAGGCATGTTCCCTCTTTCCAGGCAAAGGAAAAGGCTGAGAGCCAAAGTGACAGGGTCTGCTCGTGTGTCCTGTTAGGAGGTTTCAGACAAGCTATGCCTTTCAGGCCTAGCTTCTTTACTTTGGGAGTTATTGCTGGACGTTTAGCATGTTTTGAACTGCAGTCTGCTAGGGCCGAGAAAAGCACCGTAGGAGGTTCCAGGCATGTTCCCTCTTTCTAGGCAAAGGAAAAGGCTGAGAGCCAAAGCGACAGGGTCTGCTCGTGTGTCCTGTTAGGAGGTTTCAGACAAGCTATGCCTTTCAGGCCTAGCTTCTTTACTTTGGGAGTTATTGCTGGACGTTTAGCATGTTTTGAACTGCAGTCTGCTAGGGCCGAGAAAAGCACCGTAGGAGGTTCCAGGCATGTTCCCTCTTTCCAGGCAAAGGAAAAGGCTGAGAGCCAAAGTGACAGGGTCTGCTCGTGTGTCCTGTTAGGAGGTTTCAGACAAGCTATGCCTTTCAGGCCTAGCTTCTTTACTTTGGGAGTTATTGCTGGACGTTTAGCATGTTTTGAACTGCAGTCTGCTAGGGCCGAGAAAAGCACCGTAGGAGGTTCCAGGCATGTTCCCTCTTTCCAGGCAAAGGAAAAGGCTGAGATCCAAAGCGACAGGGTCTGCTCGTGTGTCCTGTTAGGAGGTTTCAGACAAGCTATGCCTTTCAGGCCTAGCTTCTTTACTTTGGGAGTTATTGCTGGACGTTTAGCATGTTTTGAACTGCAGTCTGCTAGGGCCGAGAAAAGCACCGTAGGAGGTTCCAGGCATGTTCCCTCTTTCCAGGCAAAGGAAAAGGCTGAGAGCCAAAGCGACAGGGTCTGCTCGTGTGTCCTGTTAGGAGGTTTCAGACAAGCTATGCCTTTCAGGCCTAGCTTCTTTACTTTGGGAGTTATTGCTGGACGTTTAGCATGTTTTGAACTGCAGTCTGCTAGGGCCGAGAAAAGCACCGTAGGAGGTTCCAGGCATGTTCCCTCTTTCCAGGCAAAGGAAAAGGCTGAGAGCCAAAGTGACAGGGTCTGCTCGTGTGTCCTGTTAGGAGGTTTCAGACAAGCTATGCCTTTCAGGCCTCGCTTCTTTACTTTGGGAGTTATTGCTGGACGTTTAGCATGTTTTGAACTGCAGTCTGCTAGGGCCGAGAAAAGCACCGTAGGAGGTTCCAGGCATGTTCCCTCATTCCAGGCAAAGGAAAAGGCTGAGAGCCAAAGCGACAGGGTCTGCTCGTGTGTCCTGTTAGGAGGTTTCAGACAAGCTATGCCTTTCAGGCCTAGCTTCTTTACTTTGGGAGTTATTGCTGGACGTTTAGCATGTTTTGAACTGCAGTCTGCCAGGGCCGAGAAAAGCACCGTAGGAGGTTCCAGGCATGTTCCCTCTTTCCAGGCAAAGGAAAAGGCTGAGAGCCAAAGCGACAGGGTCTGCTCGTGTGTCCTGTTAGGAGGTTTCAGACAAGCTATGCCTTTCAGGCCTAGCTTCTTTACTTTGGGAGTTATTGCTGGACGTTTAGCATGTTTTGAACTGCAGTCTGCTAGGGCCGAGAAAAGCACCGTAGGAGGTTCCAGGCATGTTCCCTCTTTCCAGGCAAAGGAAAAGGCTGAGAGCCAAAGCGACAGGGTCTGGTCGTGTGTCCTGTTAGGAGGTTTCAGACAAGCTATGCCATTCAGGCCTAGCTTCTTTAATTTCGGAGTTATTGCTGGACGTTTAGCATGTTTTGAACTGCAGTCTGCTAGGGCCGAGAAAAGCACCGTAGGAGGTTCCAGGCATGTTCCCTCTTTCTAGGCAAAGGAAAAGGCTGAGAGCCAAAGCGACAGGGTCTGCTCGTGTGTCCTGTTAGGAGGTTTCAGACAAGCTATGCCTTTCAGGCCTAGCTTCTTTACTTTGGGAGTTATTGCTGGACGTTTAGCATGTTTTGAACTGCAGTCTGCTAGGGCCGAGAAAAGCACCGTAGGAGGTTCCAGGCATGTTCCCTCTTTCCAGGCAAAGGAAAAGGCTGAGAGCCAAAGTGACAGGGTCTGCTCGTGTGTCCTGTTAGGAGGTTTCAGACAAGCTATGCCTTTCAGGCCTAGCTTCTTTACTTTGGGAGTTATTGCTGGACGTTTAGCATGTTTTGAACTGCAGTCTGCTAGGGCCGAGAAAAGCACCGTAGGAGGTTCCAGGCATGTTCCCTCTTTCCAGGCAAAGGAAAAGGCTGAGAGCCAAAGTGACAGGGTCTGCTCGTGTGTCCTGTTAGGAGGTTTCAGACAAGCTATGCCTTTCAGGCCTAGCTTCTTTACTTTGGGAGTTATTGCTGGACGTTTAGCATGTTTTGAACTGCAGTCTGCTAGGGCCGAGAAAAGCACCGTAGGAGGTTCCAGGCATGTTCCCTCTTTCCAGGCAAAGGAAAAGGCTGAGAGCCAAAGCGACAGGGTCTGCTCGTGTGTCCTGTTAGGAGGTTTCAGACAAGCTATGCCTTTCAGGCCTAGCTTCTTTACTTTGGGAGTTATTGCTGGACGTTTAGCATGTTTTGAACTGCAGTCTGCTAGGGCCGAGAAAAGCACCGTAGGAGGTTCCAGGCATGTTCCCTCTTTCCAGGCAAAGGAAAAGGCTGAGAGCCAAAGTGACAGGGTCTGCTCGTGTGTCCTGTTAGGAGGTTTCAGACAAGCTATGCCTTTCAGGCCTAGCTTCTTTACTTTGGGAGTTATTGCTGGACGTTTAGCATGTTTTGAACTGCAGTCTGCTAGGGCCGAGAAAAGCACCGTAGGAGGTTCCAGGCATGTTCCCTCTTTCCAGGCAAAGGAAAAGGCTGAGAGCCAAAGCGACAGGGTCTGCTCGTGTGTCCTGTTAGGAGGTTTCAGACAAGCTATGCCTTTCAGGCCTCGCTTCTTTACTTTGGGAGTTATTGCTGGACGTTTAGCATGTTTTGAACTGCAGTCTGCTAGGGCCGAGAAAAGCACCGTAGGAGGTTCCAGGCATGTTCCCTCATTCCAGGCAAAGGAAAAGGCTGAGAGCCAAAGCGACAGGGTCTGCTCGTGTGTCCTGTTAGGAGGTTTCAGACAAGCTATGCCTTTCAGGCCTAGCTTCTTTACTTTGGGAGTTATTGCTGGACGTTTAGCATGTTTTGAACTGCAGTCTGCCAGGGCCGAGAAAAGCACCGTAGGAGGTTCCAGGCATGTTCCCTCTTTCCAGGCAAAGGAAAAGGCTGAGAGCCAAAGTGACAGGGTCTGCTCGTGTGTCCTGTTAGGAGGTTTCAGACAAGCTATGCCTTTCAGGCCTAGCTTCTTTACTTTGGGAGTTATTGCTGGACGTTTAGCATGTTTTGAACTGCAGTCTGCTAGGGCCGAGAAAAGCACCGTAGGAGGTTCCAGGCATGTTCCCTCTTTCCAGGCAAAGGAAAAGGCTGAGAGCCAAAGCGACAGGGTCTGCTCGTGTGTCCTGTTAGGAGGTTTCAGACAAGCTATGCCTTTCAGGCCTCGCTTCTTTACTTTGGGAGTTATTGCGGGACGTTTAGCATGTTTTGAACTGCAGTCTGCTAGGGCCGAGTAAAGCACCGTAGGAGGTTCCAGGCATGTTCCCTCTTTCCAGGCAAAGGAAAAGGCTGAGAGCCAAAGCGACAGGGTCTGCTCGTGTGTCCTGTTAGGAGGTTTCAGACAAGCTATGCCTTTCAGGCCTAGCTTCTTTACTTTGGGAGTTATTGCTGGACGTTTAGCATGTTTTGAACTGCAGTCTGCTAGGGCCGAGAAAAGCACCGTAGGAGGTTCCAGGCATGTTCCCTCTTTCCAGGCAAAGGAAAAGGCTGAGAGCCAAAGTGACAGGGTCTGCTCGTGTGTCCTGTTAGGAGGTTTCAGACAAGCTATGCCTTTCAGGCCTAGCTTCTTTACTTTGGGAGTTATTGCTGGACGTTTAGCATGTTTTAAACTGCAGTCTGCTAGGGCCGAGAAAAGCACCGTAGGAGGTTCCAGGCATGTTCCCTCTTTCCAGGCAAAGGAAAAGGCTGAGAGCCAAAGCGACAGGGTCTGCTCGTGTGTCCTGTTAGGAGGTTTCAGACAAGCTATGCCTTTCAGGCCTCGCTTCTTTACTTTGGGAGTTATTGCTGGACGTTTAGCATGTTTTGAACTGCAGTCTGCTAGGGCCGAGAAAAGCACCGTAGGAGGTTCCAGGCATGTTCCCTCTTTCCAGGCAAAGGAAAAGGCTGAGAGCCAAAGCGACAGGGTCTGCTCGTGTGTCCTGTTAGGAGGTTTCAGACAAGCTATGCCTTTCAGGCCTAGCTTCTTTACTTTGGGAGTTATTGCTGGACGTTTAGCATGTTTTGAACTGCAGTCTGCTAGGGCCGAGAAAAGCACCGTAGGAGGTTCCAGGCATGTTCCCTCTTTCCAGGCAAAGGAAAAGGCTGAGAGCCAAAGTGACAGGGTCTGCTCGTGTGTCCTGTTAGGAGGTTTCAGACAAGCTATGCCTTTCAGGCCTAGCTTCTTTACTTTGGGAGTTATTGCTGGACGTTTAGCATGTTTTGAACTGCAGTCTGCTAGGGCCGAGAAAAGCACCGTAGGAGGTTCCAGGCATGTTCCCTCTTTCCAGGCAAAGGAAAAGGCTGAGAGCCAAAGTGATAGGGTCTGCTGGTGTGTCCTGTTAGGAGGTTTCAGACAAGCTATGCCTTTCAGGCCTAGCTTCTTTACTTTGGGAGTTATTGCTGGACGTTTAGCATGTTTTGAACTGCAGTCTGCTAGGGCCGAGAAAAGCACCGTAGGAGGTTCCAGGCATGTTCCCTCTTTCCAGGCAAAGGAAAAGGCTGAGATCCAAAGCGACAGGGTCTGCTCGTGTGTCCTGTTAGGAGGTTTCAGACAAGCTATGCCTTTCAGGCCTAGCTTCTTTACTTTGGGAGATATTGCTGGACGTTTAGCATGTTTTGAACTGCAGTCTGCTAGGGCCGAGAAAAGCACCGTAGGAGGTTCCAGGCATGTTCCCTCTTTCCAGGCAAAGGAAAAGGCTGAGAGCCAAAGCGACAGGGTCTGCTCGTGTGTCCTGTTAGGAGGTTTCAGACAAGCTATGCCTTTCAGGCCTAGCTTCTTTACTTTGGGAGTTATTGCTGGACGTTTAGCATGTTTTGAACTGCAGTCTGCTAGGGCCGGGAAAAGCACCGTAGGAGGTTCCAGGCATGTTCCCTCTTTCCAGGCAAAGGAAAAGGCTGAGAGCCAAAGTGACAGGGTCTGCTCGTGTGTCCTGTTAGGAGGTTTCAGACAAGCTATGCCTTTCAGGACTAGCTTCTTTACTTTGGGAGTTATTGCTGGACGTTTAGCATGTTTTGAACTGCAGTCTGCCAGGGCCGAGAAAAGCACCGTAGGAGGTTCCAGGCATGTTCCCTCTTTCCAGGCAAAGGAAAAGGCTGAGAGCCAAAGCGACAGGGTCTGCTCGTGTGTCCTGTTAGGAGGTTTCAGACAAGCTATGCCTTTCAGGCCTAGCTTCTTTACTTTGGGAGTTATTGCTGGACGTTTAGCATGTTTTGAACTGCAGTCTGCTAGGGCCGAGAAAAGCACCGTAGGAGGTTCCAGGCATGTTCCCTCTTTCCAGGCAAAGGAAAAGGCTGAGAGCCAAAGCGACAGGGTCTGCTCGTGTGTCCTGTTAGGAGGTTTCAGACAAGCTATGCCTTTCAGGCCTAGCTTCTTTACTTTGGGAGTTATTGCTGGACGTTTAGCATGTTTTGAACTGCAGTCTGCTAGGGCCGAGAAAAGCACCGTAGGAGGTTCCAGGCATGTTCCCTCTTTCCAGGCAAAGGAAAAGGCTGAGAGCCAAAGTGACAGGGTCTGCTCGTGTGTCCTGTTAGGAGGTTTCAGACAAGCTATGCCTTTCAGGCCTCGCTTCTTTACTTTGGGAGTTATTGCTGGACGTTTAGCATGTTTTGAACTGCAGTCTGCTATGGCCGAGAAAAGCACCGTAGGAGGTTCCAGGCATGTTCCCTCTTTCCAGGCAAAGGAAAAGGCTGAGAGCCAAAGCGACAGGGTCTGCTCGTGTGTCCTGTTAGGAGGTTTCAGACAAGCTATGCCTTTCAGGCCTAGCTTCTTTACTTTGGGAGTTATTGCTGGACGTTTAGCATGTTTTGAACTGCAGTCTGCTAGGGCCGAGAAAAGCACCGTAGGAGGTTCCAGGCATGTTCCCTCTTTCCAGGCAAAGGAAAAGGCTGAGAGCCAAAGCGACAGGGTCTGCTCGTGTGTCCTGTTAGGAGGTTTCAGACAAGCTATGCCTTTCAGGCCTAGCTTCTTTACTTTGGGAGTTATTGTTGGACGTTTAGCATGTTTTGAACTGCAGTCTGCTAGGGCCGAGAAAAGCACCGTAGGAGGTTCCAGGCATGTTCCCTCTTTCCAGGCAAAGGAAAAGGCTGAGAGCCAAAGCGACAGGGTCTGCTCGTGTGTCCTGTTAGGAGGTTTCAGACAAGCTATGCCTTTCAGGCCTAGCTTCTTTACTTTGGGAGTTATTGCTGGACGTTTAGCATGTTTTGAACTGCAGTCTGCTAGGGCCGAGAAAAGCACCGTAGGAGGTTCCAGGCATGTTCCCTCTTTCCAGGCAAAGGAAAAGGCTGAGAGCCAAAGCGACAGGGTCTGCTCGTGTGTCCTGTTAGGAGGTTTCAGACAAGCTATGCCTTTCAGGCCTAGCTTCTTTACTTTGGGAGTTATTGCTGGACGTTTAGCATGTTTTGAACTGCAGTCTGCTAGGGCCGAGAAAAGCACCGTAGGAGGTTCCAGGCATGTTCCCTCTTTCCAGGCAAAGGAAAAGGCTGAGAGCCAAAGCGACAGGGTCTGCTGGTGTGTCCTGTTAGGAGGTTTCAGACAAGCTATGCCTTTCAGGCCTAGCTTCTTTACTTTGGGAGTTATTGCTGGACGTTTAGCATGTTTTGAACTGCAGTCTGCTAGGGCCGAGAAAAGCACCGTAGGAGGTTCCAGGCATGTTCCCTCTTTCCAGGCAAAGGAAAAGGCTGAGAGCCAAAGTGACAGGGTCTGCTCGTGTGTCCTGTTAGGAGGTTTCAGACAAGCTATGCCTTTCAGGCCTAGCTTCTTTACTTTGGGAGTTATTGCTGGACGTTTAGCATGTTTTGAACTGCAGTCTGCCAGGGCCGAGAAAAGCACCGTAGGAGGTTCCAGGCATGTTCCCTCTTTCCAGGCAAAGGAAAAGGCTGAGAGCCAAAGTGACAGGGTCTGCTCGTGTGTCCTGTTAGGAGGTTTCAGACAAGCTATGCCTTTCAGGCCTAGCTTCTTTACTTTGGGAGTTATTGCTGGACGTTTAGCATGTTTTGAACTGAAGTCTGCTAGGGCCGAGAAAAGCACCGTAGGAGGTTCCAGGCATGTTCCCTCTTTCCAGGCAAAGGAAAAGGCTGAGAGCCAAAGTGACAGGGTCTGCTCGTGTGTCCTGTTAGGAGGTTTCAGACAAGCTATGCCTTTCAGGCCTCGCTTCTTTACTTTGGGAGTTATTGCTGGACGTTTAGCATGTTTTGAACTGCAGTCTGCTAGGGCCGAGAAAAGCACCGTAGGAGGTTCCAGGCATGTTCCCTCTTTCCAGGCAAAGGAAAAGGCTGAGAGCCAAAGCGACAGGGTCTGCTCGTGTGTCCTGTTAGGAGGTTTCAGACAAGCTATGCCTTTCAGGCCTAGCTTCTTTACTTTGGGAGTTATTGCTGGACGTTTAGCATGTTTTGAACTGCAGTCTGCCAGGGCCGAGAAAAGCACAGTAGGAGGTTCCAGGCATGTTCCCTCTTTCCAGGCAAAGGAAAAGGCTGAGAGCCAAAGCGACAGGGTCTGCTCGTGTGTCCTGTTAGGAGGTTTCAGACAAGCTATGCCTTTCAGGCCTAGCTTCTTTACTTTGGGAGTTATTGCTGGACGTTTAGCATGTTTTGAACTGCAGTCTGCTAGGGCCGAGAAAAGCACCGTAGGAGGTTCCAGGCATGTTCCCTCTTTCCAGGCAAAGGAAAAGGCTGAGAGCCAAAGCGACAGGGTCTGCTCGTGTGTCCTGTTAGGAGGTTTCAGACAAGCTATGCCTTTCAGGCCTAGCTTCTTTACTTTGGGAGTTATTGCTGGACGTTTAGCATGTTTTGAACTGCAGTCTGCTAGGGCCGAGAAAAGCACCGTAGGAGGTTCCAGGCATGTTCCCTCTTTCCAGGCAAAGGTAAAGGCTGAGAGCCAAAGCGACAGGGTCTGCTCGTGTGTCCTGTTAGGAGGTTTCAGACAAGCTATGCCTTTCAGGCCTAGCTTCTTTACTTTGGGAGTTATTGCTGGACGTTTAGCATGTTTTGAACTGCAGTCTGCTAGGGCCGAGAAAAGCACCGTAGGAGGTTCCAGGCATGTTCCCTCTTTCCAGGCAAAGGAAAAGGCTGAGAGCCAAAGTGACAGGGTCTGCTCGTGTGTCCTGTTAGGAGGTTTCAGACAAGCTATGCCTTTCAGGCCTAGCTTCTTTACTTTGGGAGTTATTGCTGGACGTTTAGCATGTTTTGAACTGCAGTCTGCTAGGGCCGAGAAAAGCACCGTAGGAGGTTCCAGGCATGTTCCCTCTTTCCAGGCAAAGGAAAAGGCTGAGAGCCAAAGCGACAGGGTCTGCTCGTGTGTCCTGTTAGGAGGTTTCAGACAAGCTATGCCTTTCAGGCCTAGCTTCTTTACTTTGGGAGTTATTGCTGGACGTTTAACATGTTTTGAACTGCAGTCTGCTAGGGCCGAGAAAAGCACCGTAGGAGGTTCCAGGCATGTTCCCTCTTTCCAGGCAAAGGAAAAGGCTGAGAGCCAAAGCGACAGGGTCTGCTCGTGTGTCCTGTTAGGAGGTTTCAGACAAGCTATGCCTTTCAGGCCTAGCTTCTTTACTTTGGGAGTTATTGCTGGACGTTTAGCATGTTTTGAACTGCAGTCTGCTAGGGCCGAGAAAAGCACCGTAGGAGGTTCCAGGCATGTTCCCTCTTTCCAGGCAAAGGAAAAGGCTGAGAGCCAAAGCGACAGGGTCTGCTCGTGTGTCCTGTTAGGAGGTTTCAGACAAGCTATGCCTTTCAGGCCTAGCTTCTTTACTTTGGGAGTTATTGCTGGACGTTTAGCATGTTTTGAACTGCAGTCTGCTAGGGCCGAGAAAAGCACCGTAGGAGGTTCCAGGCATGTTCCCTCTTTCCAGGCAAAGGAAAAGGCTGAGAGCCAAAGCGACAGGGTCTGCTCGTGTGTCCTGTTAGGAGGTTTCAGACAAGCTATGCCTTTCAGGCCTAGCTTCTTTACTTTGGGAGTTATTGCTGGACGTTTAGCATGTTTTGAACTGCAGTCTGCTAGGGCCGAGAAAAGCACCGTAGGAGGTTCCAGGCATGTTCCCTCTTTCCAGGCAAAGGAAAAGGCTGAGATCCAAAGCGACAGGGTCTGCTCGTGTGTCCTGTTAGGAGGTTTCAGACAAGCTATGCCTTTCAGGCCTAGCTTCTTTACTTTGGGAGTTATTGCTGGACGTTTAGCATGTTTTGAACTGCAGTCTGCTAGGGCCGAGAAAAGCACCGTAGGAGGTTCCAGGCATGTTCCCTCTTTCCAGGCAAAGGAAAAGGCTGAGAGCCAAAGTGACAGGGTCTGCTCGTGTGTCCTGTTAGGAGGTTTCAGACAAGCTATGCCTTTCAGGCCTAGCTTCTTTACTTTGGGAGTTATTGCTGGACGTTTAGCATGTTTTGAACTGCAGTCTGCTAGGGCCGAGAAAAGCACCGTAGGAGGTTCCAGGCATGTTCCCTCTTTCCAGGCAAAGGAAAAGGCTGAGAGCCAAAGTGATAGGGTCTGCTGGTGTGTCCTGTTAGGAGGTTTCAGACAAGCTATGCCTTTCAGGCCTAGCTTCTTTACTTTGGGAGTTATTGCTGGACGTTTAGCATGTTTTGAACTGCAGTCTGCTAGGGCCGAGAAAAGCACCGTAGGAGGTTCCAGGCATGTTCCCTCTTTCCAGGCAAAGGAAAAGGCTGAGATCCAAAGCGACAGGGTCTGCTCGTGTGTCCTGTTAGGAGGTTTCAGACAAGCTATGCCTTTCAGGCCTAGCTTCTTTACTTTGGGAGTTATTGCTGGACGTTTAGCATGTTTTGAACTGCAGTCTGCTAGGGCCGAGAAAAGCACCGTAGGAGGTTCCAGGCATGTTCCCTCTTTCCAGGCAAAGGAAAAGGCTGAGAGCCAAAGCGACAGGGTCTGCTCGTGTGTCCTGTTAGGAGGTTTCAGACAAGCTATGCCTTTCAGGCCTAGCTTCTTTACTTTGGGAGTTATTGCTGGACGTTTAGCATGTTTTGAACTGCAGTCTGCTAGGGCCGGGAAAAGCACCGTAGGAGGTTCCAGGCATGTTCCCTCTTTCCAGGCAAAGGAAAAGGCTGAGAGCCAAAGTGACAGGGTCTGCTCGTGTGTCCTGTTAGGAGGTTTCAGACAAGCTATGCCTTTCAGGACTAGCTTCTTTACTTTGGGAGTTATTGCTGGACGTTTAGCATGTTTTGAACTGCAGTCTGCCAGGGCCGAGAAAAGCACCGTAGGAGGTTCCAGGCATGTTCCCTCTTTCCAGGCAAAGGAAAAGGCTGAGAGCCAAAGCGACAGGGTCTGCTCGTGTGTCCTGTTAGGAGGTTTCAGACAAGCTATGCCTTTCAGGCCTAGCTTCTTTACTTTGGGAGTTATTGCTGGACGTTTAGCATGTTTTGAACTGCAGTCTGCTAGGGCCGAGAAAAGCACCGTAGGAGGTTCCAGGCATGTTCCCTCTTTCCAGGCAAAGGAAAAGGCTGAGAGCCAAAGCGACAGGGTCTGCTCGTGTGTCCTGTTAGGAGGTTTCAGACAAGCTATGCCTTTCAGGCCTAGCTTCTTTACTTTGGGAGTTATTGCTGGACGTTTAGCATGTTTTGAACTGCAGTCTGCTAGGGCCGAGAAAAGCACCGTAGGAGGTTCCAGGCATGTTCCCTCTTTCCAGGCAAAGGAAAAGGCTGAGAGCCAAAGTGACAGGGTCTGCTCGTGTGTCCTGTTAGGAGGTTTCAGACAAGCTATGCCTTTCAGGCCTCGCTTCTTTACTTTGGGAGTTATTGCTGGACGTTTAGCATGTTTTGAACTGCAGTCTGCTATGGCCGAGAAAAGCACCGTCGGAGGTTCCAGGCATGTTCC
The DNA here is from genome assembly GCA_022605955.1 of Rallus limicola. Classification (NCBI taxonomy): domain Eukaryota; kingdom Metazoa; phylum Chordata; class Aves; order Gruiformes; family Rallidae; genus Rallus; species Rallus limicola. The sequence goes on along the minus strand of JAKCOZ010000249.1, from coordinate 277,543 downwards.
CTCTTTCCAGGCAAAGGAAAAGGCTGAGAGCCAAAGCGACAGGGTCTGCTCGTGTGTCCTGTTAGGAGGTTTCAGACAAGCTATGCCTTTCAGGCCTAGCTTCTTTACTTTGGGAGTTATTGCTGGACGTTTAGCATGTTTTGAACTGCAGTCTGCTAGGGCCGAGAAAAGCACCGTAGGAGGTTCCAGGCATGTTCCCTCTTTCCAGGCAAAGGAAAAGGCTGAGAGCCAAAGCGACAGGGTCTGCTCGTGTGTCCTGTTAGGAGGTTTCAGACAAGCTATGCCTTTCAGGCCTAGCTTCTTTACTTTGGGAGTTATTGCTGGACGTTTAGCATGTTTTGAACTGCAGTCTGCTAGGGCCGAGAAAAGCACCGTAGGAGGTTCCAGGCATGTTCCCTCTTTCCAGGCAAAGGAAAAGGCTGAGAGCCAAAGCGACAGGGTCTGCTCGTGTGTCCTGTTAGGAGGTTTCAGACAAGCTATGCCTTTCAGGCCTAGCTTCTTTACTTTGGGAGTTATTGCTGGACGTTTAGCATGTTTTGAACTGCAGTCTGCTAGGGCCGAGAAAAGCACCGTAGGAGGTTCCAGGCATGTTCCCTCTTTCCAGGCAAAGGAAAAGGCTGAGATCCAAAGCGACAGGGTCTGCTCGTGTGTCCTGTTAGGAGGTTTCAGACAAGCTATGCCTTTCAGGCCTAGCTTCTTTACTTTGGGAGTTATTGCTGGACGTTTAGCATGTTTTGAACTGCAGTCTGCTAGGGCCGAGAAAAGCACCGTAGGAGGTTCCAGGCATGTTCCCTCTTTCCAGGCAAAGGAAAAGGCTGAGAGCCAAAGCGACAGGGTCTGCTGGTGTGTCCTGTTAGGAGGTTTCAGACAAGCTATGCCTTTCAGGCCTAGCTTCTTTACTTTGGGAGTTATTGCTGGACGTTTAGCATGTTTTGAACTGCAGTCTGCTAGGGCCGAGAAAAGCACCGTAGGAGGTTCCAGGCATGTTCCCTCTTTCCAGGCAAAGGAAAAGGCTGAGAGCCAAAGTGACAGGGTCTGCTCGTGTGTCCTGTTAGGAGGTTTCAGACAAGCTATGCCTTTCAGGCCTAGCTTCTTTACTTTGGGAGTTATTGCTGGACGTTTAGCATGTTTTGAACTGCAGTCTGCCAGGGCCGAGAAAAGCACCGTAGGAGGTTCCAGGCATGTTCCCTCTTTCCAGGCAAAGGAAAAGGCTGAGAGCCAAAGTGACAGGGTCTGCTCGTGTGTCCTGTTAGGAGGTTTCAGACAAGCTATGCCTTTCAGGCCTAGCTTCTTTACTTTGGGAGTTATTGCTGGACGTTTAGCATGTTTTGAACTGCAGTCTGCTAGGGCCGAGAAAAGCACCGTAGGAGGTTCCAGGCATGTTCCCTCTTTCCAGGCAAAGGAAAAGGCTGAGAGCCAAAGTGACAGGGTCTGCTCGTGTGTCCTGTTAGGAGGTTTCAGACAAGCTATGCCTTTCAGGCCTCGCTTCTTTACTTTGGGAGTTATTGCTGGACGTTTAGCATGTTTTGAACTGCAGTCTGCTAGGGCCGAGAAAAGCACCGTAGGAGGTTCCAGGCATGTTCCCTCTTTCCAGGCAAAGGAAAAGGCTGAGAGCCAAAGCGACATGGTCTGCTCGTGTGTCCTGTTAGGAGGTTTCAGACAAGCTATGCCTTTCAGGCCTAGCTTCTTTACTTTGGGAGTTATTGCTGGACGTTTAGCATGTTTTGAACTGCAGTCTGCCAGGGCCGAGAAAAGCACCGTAGGAGGTTCCAGGCATGTTCCCTCTTTCCAGGCAAAGGAAAAGGCTGAGAGCCAAAGCGACAGGGTCTGCTCGTGTGTCCTGTTAGGAGGTTTCAGACAAGCTATGCCTTTCAGGCCTAGCTTCTTTACTTTGGGAGTTATTGCTGGACGTTTAGCATGTTTTGAACTGCAGTCTGCTAGGGCCGAGAAAAGCACCGTAGGAGGTTCCAGGCATGTTCCCTCTTTCCAGGCAAAGGAAAAGGCTGAGAGCCAAAGCGACAGGGTCTGCTCGTGTGTCCTGTTAGGAGGTTTCAGACAAGCTATGCCTTTCAGGCCTAGCTTCTTTACTTTGGGAGTTATTGCTGGACGTTTAGCATGTTTTGAACTGCAGTCTGCTAGGGCCGAGAAAAGCACCGTAGGAGGTTCCAGGCATGTTCCCTCTTTCCAGGCAAAGGAAAAGGCTGAGAGCCAAAGCGACAGGGTCTGCTCGTGTGTCCTGTTAGGAGGTTTCAGACAAGCTATGCCTTTCAGGCCTAGCTTCTTTACTTTGGGAGTTATTGCTGGACGTTTAGCATGTTTTGAACTGCAGTCTGCTAGGGCCGAGAAAAGCACCGTAGGAGGTTCCAGGCATGTTCCCTCTTTCCAGGCAAAGGAAAAGGCTGAGAGCCAAAGTGACAGGGTCTGCTCGTGTGTCCTGTTAGGAGGTTTCAGACAAGCTATGCCTTTCAGGCCTAGCTTCTTTACTTTGGGAGTTATTGCTGGACGTTTAGCATGTTTTGAACTGCAGTCTGCTAGGGCCGAGAAAAGCACCGTAGGAGGTTCCAGGCATGTTCCCTCTTTCCAGGCAAAGGAAAAGGCTGAGAGCCAAAGCGACAGGGTCTGCTCGTGTGTCCTGTTAGGAGGTTTCAGACAAGCTATGCCTTTCAGGCCTAGCTTCTTTACTTTGGGAGTTATTGCTGGACGTTTAACATGTTTTGAACTGCAGTCTGCTAGGGCCGAGAAAAGCACCGTAGGAGGTTCCAGGCATGTTCCCTCTTTCCAGGCAAAGGAAAAGGCTGAGAGCCAAAGCGACAGGGGCTGCTCGTGTGTCCTGTTAGGAGGTTTCAGACAAGCTATGCCTTTCAGGCCTAGCTTCTTTACTTTGGGAGTTATTGCTGGACGTTTAGCATGTTTTGAACTGCAGTCTGCTAGGGCCGAGAAAAGCACCGTAGGAGGTTCCAGGCATGTTCCCTCTTTCCAGGCAAAGGAAAAGGCTGAGAGCCAAAGTGACAGGGTCTGCTCGTGTGTCCTGTTAGGAGGTTTCAGACAAGCTATGCCTTTCATGCCTAGCTTCTTTACTTTGGGAGTTATTGCTGGACGTTTAGCATGTTTTGAACTGCAGTCTGCTAGGGCCGAGAAAAGCACCGTAGGAGGTTCCAGGCATGTTCCCTCTTTCCAGGCAAAGGAAAAGGCTGAGAGCCAAAGCGACAGGGTCTGCTCGTGTGTCCTGTTAGGAGGTTTCAGACAAGCTATGCCTTTCAGGCCTAGCTTCTTTACTTTGGGAGTTATTGCTGGACGTTTAGCATGTTTTGAACTGCAGTCTGCTAGGGCCGAGAAAAGCACCGTAGGAGGTTCCAGGCATGTTCCCTCTTTCCAGGCAAAGGAAAAGGCTGAGAGCCAAAGCGACAGGGTCTGCTCGTGTGTCCTGTTAGGAGGTTTCAGACAAGCTATGCCTTTCAGGCCTAGCTTCTTTACTTTGGGAGTTATTGCTGGACGTTTAGCATGTTTTGAACTGCAGTCTGCTAGGGCCGAGAAAAGCACCGTAGGAGGTTCCAGGCATGTTCCCTCTTTCCAGGCAAAGGAAAAGGCTGAGAGCCAAAGCGACAGGGTCTGCTCGTGTGTCCTGTTAGGAGGTTTCAGACAAGCTATGCCTTTCAGGCCTAGCTTCTTTACTTTGGGAGTTATTGCTGGACGTTTAGCATGTTTTGAACTGCAGTCTGCTAGGGCCGAGAAAAGCACCGTAGGAGGTTCCAGGCATGTTCCCTCTTTCCAGGCAAAGGAAAAGGCTGAGATCCAAAGCGACAGGGTCTGCTCGTGTGTCCTGTTAGGAGGTTTCAGACAAGCTATGCCTTTCAGGCCTAGCTTCTTTACTTTGGGAGTTATTGCTGGACGTTTAGCATGTTTTGAACTGCAGTCTGCTAGGGCCGAGAAAAGCACCGTAGGAGGTTCCAGGCATGTTCCCTCTTTCCAGGCAAAGGAAAAGGCTGAGAGCCAAAGCGACAGGGTCTGCTGGTGTGTCCTGTTAGGAGGTTTCAGACAAGCTATGCCTTTCAGGCCTAGCTTCTTTACTTTGGGAGTTATTGCTGGACGTTTAGCATGTTTTGAACTGCAGTCTGCTAGGGCCGAGAAAAGCACCGTAGGAGGTTCCAGGCATGTTCCCTCTTTCCAGGCAAATGAAAAGGCTGAGAGCCAAAGTGACAGGGTCTGCTCGTGTGTCCTGTTAGGAGGTTTCAGACAAGCTATGCCTTTCAGGCCTAGCTTCTTTACTTTGGGAGTTATTGCTGGACGTTTAGCATGTTTTGAACTGCAGTCTGCTAGGGCCGAGAAAAGCACCGTAGGAGGTTCCAGGCATGTTCCCTCTTTCCAGGCAAAGGAAAAGGCTGAGAGCCAAAGCGACAGGGTCTGCTCGTGTGTCCTGTTAGGAGGTTTCAGACAAGCTATGCCTTTCAGGCCTAGCTTCTTTACTTTGGGAGTTATTGCTGGACGTTTAGCATGTTTTGAACTGCAGTCTGCTAGGGCCGAGAAAAGCACCGTAGGAGGTTCCAGGCATGTTCCCTCTTTCCAGGCAAAGGAAAAGGCTGAGAGCCAAAGCGACAGGGTCTGCTCGTGTGTCCTGTTAGGAGGTTTCAGACAAGCTATGCCTTTCAGGCCTCGCTTCTTTACTTTGGGAGTTATTGCTGGACGTTTAGCATGTTTTGAACTGCAGTCTGCTAGGGCCGAGAAAAGCACCGTAGGAGGTTCCAGGCATGTTCCCTCTTTCCAGGCAAAGGAAAAGGCTGAGAGCCAAAGTGACAGGGTCTGCTCGTGTGTCCTGTTAGGAGGTTTCAGACAAGCTATGCCTTTCAGGCCTAGCTTCTTTACTTTGGGAGTTATTGCTGGACGTTTAGCATGTTTTGAACTGCAGTCTGCTAGGGCCGAGAAAAGCACCGTAGGAGGTTCCAGGCATGTTCCCTCTTTCCAGGCAAAGGAAAAGGCTGAGATCCAAAGTGACAGGGTCTGCTCGTGTGTCCTGTTAGGAGGTTTCAGACAAGCTATGCCTTTCAGGCCTAGCTTCTTTACTTTGGGAGTTATTGCTGGACGTTTAGCATGTTTTGAACTGCAGTCTGCTAGGGCCGAGAAAAGCACCGTAGGAGGTTCCAGGCATGTTCCCTCTTTCCAGGCAAAGGAAAAGGCTGAGAGCCAAAGCGACAGGGTCTGCTCGTGTGTCCTGTTAGGAGGTTTCAGACAAGCTATGCCTTTCAGGCCTAGCTTCTTTACTTTGGGAGTTATTGCTGGACGTTTAGCATGTTTTGAACTGCAGTCTGCTAGGGCCGAGAAAAGCACCGTAGGAGGTTCCAGGCATGTTCCCTCTTTCCAGGCAAAGGAAAAGGCTGAGAGCCAAAGTGACAGGGTCTGCTCGTGTGTCCTGTTAGGAGGTTTCAGACAAGCTATGCCTTTCAGGCCTAGCTTCTTTACTTTGGGAGTTATTGCTGGACGTTTAGCATGTTTTGAACTGCAGTCTGCTAGGGCCGAGAAAAGCACCGTAGGAGGTTCCAGGCATGTTCCCTCTTTCCAGGCAAAGGAAAAGGCTGAGAGCCAAAGCGACAGGGTCTGCTCGTGTGTCCTGTTAGGAGGTTTCAGACAAGCTATGCCTTTCAGGCCTAGCTTCTTTACTTTGGGAGTTATTGCTGGACGTTTAGCATGTTTTGAACTGCAGTCTGCTAGGGCCGAGAAAAGCACCGTAGGAGGTTCCAGGCATGTTCCCTCTTTCCAGGCAAAGGAAAAGGCTGAGAGCCAAAGCGACAGGGTCTGCTCGTGTGTCCTGTTAGGAGGTTTCAGACAAGCTATGCCTTTCAGGCCTAGCTTCTTTACTTTGGGAGTTATTGCTGGACGTTTAGCATGTTTTGAACTGCAGTCTGCTAGGGCCGAGAAAAGCACCGTAGGAGGTTCCAGGCATGTTCCCTCTTTCCAGGCAAAGGAAAAGGCTGAGAGCCAAAGCGACAGGGTCTGCTCGTGTGTCCTGTTAGGAGGTTTCAGACAAGCTATGCCTTTCAGGCCTAGCTTCTTTACTTTGGGAGTTATTGCTGGACGTTTAGCATGTTTTGAACTGCAGTCTGCTAGGGCCGAGAAAAGCACCGTAGGAGGTTCCAGGCATGTTCCCTCTTTCCAGGCAAAGGAAAAGGCTGAGAGCCAAAGCGACAGGGTCTGCTCGTGTGTCCTGTTAGGAGGTTTCAGACAAGCTATGCCTTTCAGGCCTAGCTTCTTTACTTTGGGAGTTATTGCTGGACGTTTAGCATGTTTTGAACTGCAGTCTGCTAGGGCCGAGAAAAGCACCGTAGGAGGTTCCAGGCATGTTCCCTCTTTCCAGGCAAAGGAAAAGGCTGAGAGCCAAAGCGACATGGTCTGCTCGTGTGTCCTGTTAGGAGGTTTCAGACAAGCTATGCCTTTCAGGCCTAGCTTCTTTACTTTGGGAGTTATTGCTGGACGTTTAGCATGTTTTGAACTGCAGTCTGCTAGGGCCGAGAAAAGCACCGTAGGAGGTTCCAGGCATGTTCCCTCTTTCCAGGCAAAGGAAAAGGCTGAGAGCCAAAGCGACAGGGTCTGCTCGTGTGTCCTGTTAGGAGGTTTCAGACAAGCTATGCCTTTCAGGCCTAGCTTCTTTACTTTGGGAGTTATTGCTGGACGTTTAGCATGTTTTGAACTGCAGTCTGCCAGGGCCGAGAAAAGCACCGTAGGAGGTTCCAGGCATGTTCCCTCTTTCCAGGCAAAGGAAAAGGCTGAGAGCCAAAGCGACAGGGTCTGCTCGTGTGTCCTGTTAGGAGGTTTCAGACAAGCTATGCCTTTCAGGCCTAGCTTCTTTACTTTGGGAGTTATTGCTGGACGTTTAGCATGTTTTGAACTGCAGTCTGCTAGGGCCGAGAAAAGCACCGTAGGAGGTTCCAGGCATGTTCCCTCTTTCCAGGCAAAGGAAAAGGCTGAGAGCCAAAGCGACAGGGTCTGCTCGTGTGTCCTGTTAGGAGGTTTCAGACAAGCTATGCCTTTCAGGCCTAGCTTCTTTACTTTGGGAGTTATTGCTGGACGTTTAGCATGTTTTGAACTGCAGTCTGCTAGGGCCGAGAAAAGCACCGTAGGAGGTTCCAGGCATGTTCCCTCTTTCCAGGCAAAGGAAAAGGCTGAGAGCCAAAGTGACAGGGTCTGCTCGTGTGTCCTGTTAGGAGGTTTCAGACAAGCTATGCCTTTCAGGCCTAGCTTCTTTACTTTGGGAGTTATTGCTGGACGTTTAGCATGTTTTGAACTGCAGTCTGCCAGGGCCGAGTAAAGCACCGTAGGAGGTTCCAGGCATGTTCCCTCTTTCCAGGCAAAGGAAAAGGCTGAGAGCCAAAGCGACAGGGTCTGCTCGTGTGTCCTGTTAGGAGGTTTCAGACAAGCTATGCCTTTCAGGCCTAGCTTCTTTACTTTGGGAGTTATTGCTGGACGTTTAGCATGTTTTGAACTGCAGTCTGCTAGGGCCGAGAAAAGCACCGTAGGAGGTTCCAGGTATGTTCCCTCTTTCCAGGCAAAGGAAAAGGCTGAGAGCCAAAGCGACAGGGTCTGCTCGTGTGTCCTGTTAGGAGGTTTCAGACAAGCTATGCCTTTCAGGCCTAGCTTCTTTACTTTGGGAGTTATTGCTGGACGTTTAGCATGTTTTGAACTGCAGTCTGCTAGGGCCGAGAAAAGCACCGTAGGAGGTTCCAGGCATGTTCCCTCTTTCCAGGCAAAGGAAAAGGCTGAGAGCCAAAGCGACAGGGTCTGCTCGTGTGTCCTGTTAGGAGGTTTCAGACAAGCTATGCCTTTCAGGCCTAGCTTCTTTACTTTGGGAGTTATTGCTGGACGTTTAGCATGTTTTGAACTGCAGTCTGCTAGGGCCGAGAAAAGCACCGTAGGAGGTTCTAAGCATGTTCCCTCTTTCCAGGCAAAGGAAAAGGCTGAGAGCCAAAGTGACAGGGTCTGCTCGTGTGTCCTGTTAGGAGGTTTCAGACAAGCTATGCCTTTCAGGCCTAGCTTCTTTACTTTGGGAGTTATTGCTGGACGTTTAGCATGTTTTGAACTGCAGTCTGCTAGGGCCGAGAAAAGCACCGTAGGAGGTTCCAGGCATGTTCCCTCTTTCCAGGCAAAGGAAAAGGCTGAGAGCCAAAGTGACAGGGTCTGCTCGTGTGTCCTGTTAGGAGGTTTCAGACAAGCTATGCCTTTCAGGCCTAGCTTCTTTACTTTGGGAGTTATTGCTGGACGTTTAGCATGTTTTGAACTGCAGTCTGCTAGGGCCGAGAAAAGCACCGTAGGAGGTTCCAGGCATGTTCCCTCTTTCCAGGCAAAGGAAAAGGCTGAGAGCCAAAGCGACAGGGTCTGCTCGTGTGTCCTGTTAGGAGGTTTCAGACAAGCTATGCCTTTCAGGCCTAGCTTCTTTACTTTGGGAGTTATTGCTGGACGTTTAGCATGTTTTGAACTGCAGTCTGCTAGGGCCGAGAAAAGCACCGTAGGAGGTTCCAGGCATTCCCTCTTTCCAGGCAAAGGAAAAGGCTGAGAGCCAAGCGACAGGGTCTGCTCGTGTGTCCTGTTAGGAGGTTTCAGACAAGCTATGCCTTTCAGGCCTAGCTTCTTTACTTTGGGAGTTATTGCTGGACGTTTAGCATGTTTTGAACTGCAGTCTGCTAGGGGCCGAGAAAAGCACCGTAGGAGGTTCAGGCATGTTCCCTCTTTCCAGGCAAAGGAAAAGGCTGAGAGCCAAAGCGACAGGGTCTGCTCGTGTGTCCTGTTAGGAGGTTTCAGACAAGCTATGCCTTTCAGGCCTAGCTTCTTTACTTTGGGAGTATTGCTGGGACGTTTAGCATGTTTTGAACTGCAGTCTGCTAGGGCCGAGAAAAGCACCGTAGGAGGTTCCAGGCATGTTCCCTCTTTCCAGGCAAAGGAAAAGGCTGAGAGCCAAAGCGACAGGGTCTGCTCGTTGTGTCCTGTTAGGAGGTTTCAGACAAGCTATGCCTTTCAGGCCTAGCTTCTTTACTTTGGGAGTTATTGCTGGACGTTTAGCATGTTTTGAACTGCAGTCTGCTAGGGCCGAGAAAAGCACGTAGGAGGTTCCAGGGCATGTTCCCTCTTTCCAGCAAAGGAAAAGGCTGAGAGCCAAAGGCGACAGGGTCTGCTCGTGTGTCCCTGTTAGGAGGTTTCAGACAAGCTATGCCTTTCAGGCCTAGCTTCTTTACTTTGGAGTTATTGCTGGACGTTTAGCATGTTTTGAACTGCAGTCTGCTAGGGCCGAGAAAAGCACCGTAGGAGGTTCCAGGCATGTTCCCTCTTTCCAGGCAAATGAAAAGGCTGAGAGCCAAAGTGACAGGGTCTGCTCGTGTGTCCTGTTAGGAGGTTTCAGACAAGCTATGCCTTTCAGGCCTAGCTTCTTTACTTTGGGAGTTATTGCTGGACGTTTTAGCAATGGTTTGAAACTGCAGTCTGCTAGGGCCGAGAAAAGCACCGTAGGAGGTTCCAGGCATGTTCCCTCTTTCCAGGCAAATGAAAAGGCTGAGAGCCAAAGCGACAGGGTCTGCTCGTGTGTCCTGTTAGGAGGTTTCAGACAAGCTATGCCTTTCAGGCCTAGCTTCTTTACTTTGGGAGTTATTGCTGGACGTTAGCATGTTTTGAACTGCAGTCTGCTAGGGCCGAGAAAAGCACCGTAGGAGGTTCCAGGCATGTTCCCTCTTTCCAGGCAAAGGAAAAGGCTGAGAGCCAAAGCGACAGGTCTGCTCGTGTGTCCTGTTAGGAGGTTTCAGACAAGCTATGCCTTTCAGGCCTCGCTTCTTTACTTTGGGAGTTATTGCTGGACGTTTAGCATGTTTTGAACTGCAGTCTGCTAGGGCCGAGAAAAGCACCGTAGGAGGTTCAGGCATGTTCCCTCTTTCCAGGCAAAGGAAAGGCTGAGAGCCAAAGTGACAGGGTCTGCTCGTGTGTCCTGTTAGGAGGTTTCAGACAAGCTATGCCTTTCAGGCCTAGCTTCTTTACTTTGGGAGTTATTGCTGGACGTTTAGCATGTTTTGAACTGCAGTCTGCTAGGGCCGAGAAAAGCACGTAGGAGGTTCCAGGCATGTTCCCTCTTTCCAGCAAAGGAAAAGGCTGAGATCCAAAGTGACAGGGTCTGCTCGTGTGTCCTGTTAGGAGGTTTCAGACAAGCTATGCCTTTCAGGCCTAGCTTCTTTACTTTGGGAGTTATTGCTGGACGTTTAGCATGTTTTGAACTGCAGTCTGCTAGGGCCGAGAAAAGCACCGTAGGAGGTTCCAGGCATGTTCCCTCTTTCCAGGCAAAGGAAAAGGCTGAGAGGCCAAAGCGACAGGGTCTGCTCGTGTGTCCTGTTAGGAGGTTTCAGACAAGCTATGCCTTTCAGGCCTAGCTTCTTTACTTTGGGAGTTATTGCTGGACGTTTAGCATGTTTTGACTGCAGTCTGCTAGGGCCGAGAAAAGCACCGTAGGAGGTTTCCAGGCATGTTCCCTCTTTCCAGCAAAGGAAAAGGCTGAGAGCCAAAGTGACAGGGTCTGCTCGTGTGTCCTGTTAGGAGGTTTCAGACAAGCTATGCCTTTCAGGCCTAGCTTCTTTACTTTGGGAGTTATTGCTGGACGTTTAGCATGTTTTGAACTGCAGTCTGCTAGGGCCGAGAAAAGCACCGTAGGAGGTTCCAGGCATGTTCCCTCTTTCCAGGCAAAGGAAAAGGCTGAGAGCCAAAGCGACAGGGTCTGCTCGTGTGTCCTGTTAGGAGGTTTCAGACAAGCTATGCCTTTCAGGCCTAGCTTCTTTACTTTGGGAGTTATTGCTGGACGTTTAGCATGTTTTGAACTGCAGTCTGCTAGGGGCCGAGAAAAGCACCGTAGGAGGGTTCCAGGCATGTTCCCTCTTTCCAGGCAAAGGAAAAGGCTGAGAGCCAAAGCGACAGGGTCTGCTCGTGTGTCCTGTTAGGAGGTTTCAGACAAGCTATGCCTTTCAGGCCTAGCTTCTTTACTTTGGGAGTTATTGCTGGACGTTTAGCATGTTTTGAACTGCAGTCTGCTAGGGCCGAGAAAAGCACCGTAGGAGGTTCCAGGCATGTTCCCTCTTTCCAGGCAAAGGAAAAGGCTGAGAGCCAAAGCGACAGGGTCTGCTCGGTGTGTGTCCTGTTAGGAGGTTTCAGACAAGCTATGCCTTTCAGGCCTAGCTTCTTTACTTTGGGAGTTATTGCTGGGACGTTTAGCATGTTTTGAACTGCAGTCTGCTAGGGCCGAGAAAAGCACCGTAGGAGGTTCCAGGCATGTTCCCTCTTTCCAGGCAAAGGAAAAGGCTGAGAGCCAAAGCGACAGGGTCTGCTCGTGTGTCCTGTTAGGAGGTTTCAGACAAGCTATGCCTTTCAGCCTAGCTTCTTTACTTTGGGAGTTATTGCTGGACGTTTAGCATGTTTTGAACTGCAGTCTGCTAGGCCGAGAAAAAGCACCGTAGGAGGTTCCAGGCATGTTCCCCTCTTTCCAGGCAAAGGAAAAGGCTGAGAGCCAAAGCGACATGGTCTGCTCGTGTGTCCTGTTAGGAGGTTTCAGACAAGCTATGCCTTTCAGGCCTAGCTTCTTTTACTTTGGGAGTTATTGCTGGACGTTTAGCATGTTTTGACTGCAGTCTGCTAGGGCCGAGAAAGCACCGTAGGAGGTTCAGGCATGTTCCCTCTTTCCAGGCAAAGGAAAAGGCTGAGAGCCAAAGCGACAGGGTCTGCTCGTGTGTCTGTTAGGAGGTTTCAGACAAGCTATGCCTTTCAGGCCTAGCTTCTTTACTTTGGGAGTTATTGCTGGACGTTTAGCATGTTTTGAACTGCAGTCTGCCAGGGCCGAGAAAAGCACCGTAGGAGGTTCCAGGCATGTCCCTCTTTCCAGGCAAAGGAAAAGGCTGAGAGCCAAAGCGACAGGGTCTGCTCGTGTGTCCTGTTAGGAGGTTTCAGACCAAGCTATGCCTTTCAGGCCTAGCTTCTTTACTTTGGGAGTTATTGCTGGACGTTTAGCATGTTTTGAACTGCAGTCTGCTAGGGCCGAGAAAAGCACCGTAGGAGGTTCCAGGCATGTTCCCTCTTCCAGGCAAAGGAAAAGGCAGAGAGCCAAAGCGACAGGGTCTGCTCGTGTGTCCTGTTAGGAGGTTTCAGACAAGCTATGCCTTTCAGGCCTAGCTTCTTTACTTTGGGAGTTATTGCTGGGACGTTTAGCATGTTTTGAACTGCAGTCTGCTAGGGGCCGAGAAAAGCACCGTAGGAGGTTCCAGGCATGTTCCCTCTTTCCAGGCAAAGGAAAAGGCTGAGAGCCAAAGTGACAGGGTCTGCTCGTGTGTCCTGTTAGGAGGTTCAGACAAGCTATGCTTTCAGGCCTAGCTTCTTTACTTTGGGAGTTATTGCTGGACGTTTAGCATGTTTTGAACTGCAGTCTGCCAGGCCGAGTAAAGCACCGTAGGAGGTTCCAGGCATGTTCCCTCTTTCCAGGCAAAGGAAAAGGCTGAGAGCCAAAGCGACAGGGTCTGCTCGTGTGTCCTGTTAGGAGGTTTCAGACAAGCTATGCCTTTCAGGCCTAGCTTCTTTACTTTGGGAGTTATTGCTGGACGTTTAGCATGTTTTGAACTGCAGTCTGCTAGGGCCGAGAAAAGCACCGTAGGAGGTTCCAGGTATGTTCCCTCTTTCCAGGCAAAGGAAAAGGCTGAGAGCCAAAGCGACAGGGTGCTGCTCGTGTGTCCTGTTAGGAGGTTTCAGACAAGCTATGCCTTTCAGGCCTAGCTTCTTTACTTTGGGAGTTATTGCTGGACGTTTAGCATGTTTTGAACTGCAGGTCTGCTAGGGCCGAGAAAAGCACCGTAGGAGGTTCCAGGCATGTTCCCTCTTTCCAGGCAAAGGAAAAGGCTGAGAGCCAAAGCGACAGGGTCTGCTCGTGTGTTCCTGTTAGGAGGTTTCAGACAAGCTATGCCTTTCAGGCCTAGCTTCTTTACTTTGGGAGTTATTGCTGGACGTTTAGCATGTTTTGAACTGCAGTCCTGCTAGGGCCGGAGAAAAGCACCGTAGGAGGTTCTAAGCATGTTCCCTCTTCCAGGCAAAGGAAAAGGCTGAGAGCCAAAGTGACAGGGTCCTGCTCGTGTGTCCTGTTAGGAGGTTTCAGACAAGCTATGCCTTTCAGGCCTAGCTTCTTTACTTTGGGAGTTATTGCTGGACGTTTAGCATGTTTTTGAACTGCAGTCTGCTAGGGCCGAGAAAAGCACGTAGGAGGTTCCAGGCATGTTCCCTCTTTCCAGGCAAAGGAAAAGGCTGAGAGCCAAAGTGACAGGGTCTGCTCGTGTGTCCTGTTAGGAGGTTTCAGACAAGCTATGCCTTTCTGGCCTAGCTTCTTTACTTTGGGAGTTATTGCTGGACGTTTAGCATGTTTTGAACTGCAGTCTGCTAGGGCCGAGAAAAGCACCGTAGGAGGTTCCAGGCATGTTCCCTCTTTCCAGGCAAAGGAAAAGGCTGAGAGCCAAAGCGGACAGGGTCTGCTCGTGTGTCCCTGTTAGGAGGTTTCAGACAAGCTATGCCTTTCAGGCCTAGCTTCTTTACTTTGGGAGTTATTGCTGGACGTTTAGCATGTTTTGAACTGCAGTCTGCTAGGGCCGAGAAAAGCACCGTAGGAGGTTCCAGGCATGTTCCCTCTTTCCAGGCAAAGGAAAAGGCTGAGAGCCAAAGCGACAGGGTCTGCTCGTGTGTCCTGTTAGGAGGTTTCAGACAAGCTATGCCTTTCAGGCCTAGCTTCTTTACTTTGGGAGTTATTGCTGGACGTTTAGCATGTTTTGAACTGCAGTCTGCTAGGGCCGAGAAAAGCACCGTAGGAGGTTCCGGCATGTTCCCTCTTTCCAGGCAAAGGAAAAGGCTGAGAGCCAAAGTGACAGGGTCTGCTCGTGTGTCCTGTTAGGAGGTTTCAGACAAGCTATGCCTTTCAGGCCTAGCTTCTTTACTTTGGGAGTTATTGCTGGACGGTTTAGCATGTTTTGAACTGCAGTCTGCTAGGGCCGAGAAAAGCACCGTAGGAGGTTCCAGGCATGTTCCCTCTTTCCAGGCAAAGGAAAAGGCTGAGAGCCAAAGCGACAGGGTCTGCTCGGTGGTCTGTTAGGAGGTTTCAGACAAGCTATGCCTTTCAGGCCTAGCTTCTTTACTTTGGGAGTTATTGCTGGACGTTTAGCATGTTTTGAACTGCAGTCTGCTAGGGCCGAGAAAAGCACCGTAGGAGGTTCCAGGCATGTTCCCTCTTTCCAGGCAAAGGAAAAGGCTGAGAGCCAAGCGACAGGTCTGCTCGTGTGTCCTGTTAGGAGGTTTCAGACAAGCTATGCCTTTCAGGCCTAGCTTCTTTACTTTGGGAGTTATTGCTGGACGTTTAGCATGTTTTGAACTGCAGTCTGCCAGGGCCGAGAAAAGCACCGTAGGAGGTTCCAGGCATGTTCCCTCTTTCCAGGCAAAGGAAAAGGCTGAGAGCCAAAGCGACAGGGTCTGCTCGTGTGTCCTGTTAGGAGGTTTCAGACAAGCTATGCCTTTCAGGCCTAGCTTCTTTACTTTGGAGTTATTGCTGGACGTTTAGCATGTTTTGAACTGCAGTCTGCTAGGGCCGAGAAAAGCACCGTAGGAGGTTCCAGGCATGTTCCCTCTTTCCAGGCAAAGGAAAAGGCTGAGAGCCAAAGCCGACAGGGTCTGCTCGTGTGTCCTGTTAGGAGGTTTCAGACAAGCTATGCCTTTCAGGCCTAGCTTCTTTACTTTGGGAGTTATTGCTGGACGTTTAGCATGTTTTGAACTGCAGTCTGCTAGGGCCGAGAAAAGCACCGTAGGAGGTTTCCAGGCATGTTCCTCTTTTCCAGCAAAGGAAAAGGCCTGAGAGCCAAAGCGACAGGGTCTGCTCGGTGTCCTGTTAGGAGGTTTCAGACAAGCTATGCCTTTCAGGCCTAGCTTCTTTACTTTGGGAGTTATTGCTGGACGTTTAGCATGTTTTGAACTGCAGTCTGCTAGGGCCGAGAAAAGCACCGTAGGAGGTTCCAGGCATGTTCCCTCTTTCCAGGCAAAGGAAAAGGCTGAGAGCCAAAGCGGACAGGGTCTGCTCGTGTGTCCTGTTAGGAGGTTTCAGACAAGCTATGCCTTTCAGGCCTAGCTTCTTTACTTTGGGAGTTATTGCTGGACGTTTAGCATGTTTTGAACTGCAGTCTGCTAGGGCCGAGAAAGCACCGTAGGAGGTTCAGGCATGTTCCCTCTTTCCAGGCAAAGGAAAAGGCTGAGAGCCAAGTGACAGGGTCTGCTCGTGTGTCCTGTTAGGAGGTTTCAGACAAGCTATGCCTTTCAGGCCTAGCTTCTTTACTTTGGGAGTTATTGCTGGACGTTTAGCATGTTTTGAACTGCAGTCTGCTAGGGCCGAGAAAAGCACCGTAGGAGGTTCAGGCATGTTCCCTCTTTCCAGGCAAAGGAAAAAGCTGAGAGCCAAAGTGACAGGGTCTGCTCGTGTGTCCTGTTAGGAGGTTTCAGACAAGCTATGCCTTTCAGGCCTAGCTTCTTTACTTTGGGAGTTATTGGCTGGACGTTAGCATGTTTTGAACTGCAGTCTGCTAGGGCCGAGAAAAGCACCGTAGGAGGTTCCAGGCATGTTCCCTCTTCCAGGCAAAGGAAAAGGCTGAGAGCCAAAGCGGACAGGGTCCTGCTCGTGTGTCCTGTTAGGAGGTTTCAGACAAGCTATGCCTTTCAGGCCTAGCTTCTTTACTTTGGGAGTTATTGCTGGACGTTTAGCATGTTTTGAACTGCAGTCTGCTAGGGCCGAGAAAAGCACCGTAGGAGGTTCCAGGCATGTTCCCTCTTTCCAGGCAAAGGAAAAGGCTGAGAGCCAAAGTGACAGGGTCTGCTCGTGTGTCCTGTTAGGAGGTTTCAGACAAGCAGCTAACAAATAAAAAGAAAATAATATGTGGGAGTTATTGCTGGACGTTTAGCATGTTTTGAACTGCAGTCTGCTAGTGCCGAGAAAAGCACCGTAGGAGGTTCCAGGCATGTTCCCTCTTTCCAGGCAAAGGAAAAGGCTGAGAGCCAAAGCGACAGGGTCTGCTGGTGTGTCCTGTTAGGAGGTTTCAGACAAGCTATGCCTTTCAGGCCTAGCTTCTTTACTTTGGGAGTTATTGCTGGACGTTTAGCATGTTTTGAACTGCAGTCTGCTAGGGCCGAGAAAAGCACCGTAGGAGGTTCCAGGCATGTTCCCTCTTTCCAGGCAAAGGAAAAGGCTGAGAGCCAAAGCGACAGGGTCTGCTCGTGTGTCCTGTTAGGAGGTTTCAGACAAGCTATGCCTTTCAGGCCTAGCTTCTTTACTTTGGGAGTTATTGCTGGACGTTTAGCATGTTTTGAACTGCAGTCTGCTAGGGCCGAGAAAAGCACCGTAGGAGGTTCCAGGCATGTTCCCTCTTTCCAGGCAAAGGAAAAGGCTGAGAGCCAAAGTGACAGGGTCTGCTCGTGTGTCCTGTTAGGAGGCTTCAGACAAGCTATGCCTTTCAGGCCTAGCTTCTTTACTTTGGGAGTTATTGCTGGACGTTTAGCATGTTTTGAACTGCAGTCTGCTAGGGCCGAGAAAAGCACCGTAGGAGGTTCCAGGCATGTTCCCTCTTTCCAGGCAAAGGAAAAGGCTGAGAGCCAAAGTGACAGGGTCTGCTCGTGTGTCCTGTTAGGAGGTTTCAGACAAGCTATGCCTTTCAGGCCTCGCTTCTTTACTTTGGGAGTTATTGCTGGACGTTTAGCATGTTTTGAACTGCAGTCTGCTAGGGCCGAGAAAAGCACCGTAGGAGGTTCCAGGCATGTTCCCTCTTTCCAGGCAAAGGAAAAGGCTGAGAGCCAAAGCGACAGGGTCTGCTCGTGTGTCCTGTTAGGAGGTTTCAGACAAGCTATGCCTTTCAGGCCTAGCTTCTTTACTTTGGGAGTTATTGCTGGACGTTTAGCATGTTTTGAACTGCAGTCTGCTAGGGCCGAGAAAAGCACCGTAGGAGGTTCCAGGCATGTTCCCTCTTTCCAGGCAAAGGAAAAGGCTGAGAGCCAAAGTGACAGGGTCTGCTCGTGTGTCCTGTTAGGAGGTTTCAGACAAGCTATGCCTTTCAGGCCTAGCTTCTTTACTTTGGGAGTTATTGCTGGACGTTTAGCATGTTTTGAACTGCAGTCTGCTAGGGCCGAGAAAAGCACCGTAGGAGGTTCCAGGCATGTTCCCTCTTTCCAGGCAAAGGAAAAGGCTGAGAGCCAAAGTGACAGGGTCTGCTCGTGTGTCCTGTTAGGAGGTTTCAGACAAGCTATGCCTTTCAGGCCTAGCTTCTTTACTTTGGGAGTTATTGCTGGACGTTTAGCATGTTTTGAACTGCAGTCTGCTAGGGCCGAGAAAAGCACCGTAGGAGGTTCCAGGCATGTTCCCTCTTTCCAGGCAAAGGAAAAGGCTGAGATCCAAAGCGACAGGGTCTGCTCGTGTGTCCTGTTAGGAGGTTTCAGACAAGCTATGCCTTTCAGGCCTAGCTTCTTTACTTTGGGAGTTATTGCTGGACGTTTAGCATGTTTTGAACTGCAGTCTGCTAGGGCCGAGAAAAGCACCGTAGGAGGTTCCAGGCATGTTCCCTCTTTCCAGGCAAAGGAAAAGGCTGAGAGCCAAAGTGACAGGGTCTGCTCGTGTGTCCTGTTAGGAGGTTTCAGACAAGCTATGCCTTTCAGGCCTAGCTTCTTTACTTTGGGAGTTATTGCTGGACGTTTAGCATGTTTTGAACTGCAGTCTGCTAGTGCCGAGAAAAGCACCGTAGGAGGTTCCAGGCATGTTCCCTCTTTCCAGGCAAAGGAAAAGGCTGAGAGCCAAAGCGACAGGGTCTGCTGGTGTGTCCTGTTAGGAGGTTTCAGACAAGCTATGCCTTTCAGGCCTAGCTTCTTTACTTTGGGAGTTATTGCTGGACGTTTAGCATGTTTTGAACTGCAGTCTGCTAGGGCCGAGAAAAGCACCGTAGGAGGTTCCAGGCATGTTCCCTCTTTCCAGGCAAAGGAAAAGGCTGAGAGCCAAAGCGACAGGGTCTGCTCGTGTGTCCTGTTAGGAGGTTTCAGACAAGCTATGCCTTTCAGGCCTAGCTTCTTTACTTTGGGAGTTATTGCTGGACGTTTAGCATGTTTTGAACTGCAGTCTGCTAGGGCCGAGAAAAGCACCGTAGGAGGTTCCAGGCATGTTCCCTCTTTCCAGGCAAAGGAAAAGGCTGAGAGCCAAAGTGACAGGGTCTGCTCGTGTGTCCTGTTAGGAGGCTTCAGACAAGCTATGCCTTTCAGGCCTAGCTTCTTTACTTTGGGAGTTATTGCTGGACGTTTAGCATGTTTTGAACTGCAGTCTGCTAGGGCCGAGAAAAGCACCGTAGGAGGTTCCAGGCATGTTCCCTCTTTCCAGGCAAAGGAAAAGGCTGAGAGCCAAAGTGACAGGGTCTGCTCGTGTGTCCTGTTAGGAGGTTTCAGACAAGCTATGCCTTTCAGGCCTCGCTTCTTTACTTTGGGAGTTATTGCTGGACGTTTAGCATGTTTTGAACTGCAGTCTGCTAGGGCCGAGAAAAGCACCGTAGGAGGTTCCAGGCATGTTCCCTCTTTCCAGGCAAAGGAAAAGGCTGAGAGCCAAAGCGACAGGGTCTGCTCGTGTGTCCTGTTAGGAGGTTTCAGACAAGCTATGCCTTTCAGGCCTAGCTTCTTTACTTTGGGAGTTATTGCTGGACGTTTAGCATGTTTTGAACTGCAGTCTGCTAGGGCCGAGAAAAGCACCGTAGGAGGTTCCAGGCATGTTCCCTCTTTCCAGGCAAAGGAAAAGGCTGAGAGCCAAAGCGACAGGGTCTGCTCGTGTGTCCTGTTAGGAGGTTTCAGACAAGCTATGCCTTTCAGGCCTAGCTTCTTTACTTTGGGAGTTATTGCTGGACGTTTAGCATGTTTTGAACTGCAGTCTGCTAGGGCCGAGAAAAGCACCGTAGGAGGTTCCAGGCATGTTCCCTCTTTCCAGGCAAAGGAAAAGGCTGAGAGCCAAAGCGACAGGGTCTGCTCGTGTGTCCTGTTAGGAGGTTTCAGACAAGCTATGCCTTTCAGGCCTAGCTTCTTTACTTTGGGAGTTATTGCTGGACGTTTAGCATGTTTTGAACTGCAGTCTGCTAGGGCCGAGAAAAGCACCGTAGGAGGTTCCAGGCATGTTCCCTCTTTCCAGGCAAAGGAAAAGGCTGAGAGCCAAAGCGACAGGGTCTGCTCGTGTGTCCTGTTAGGAGGTTTCAGACAAGCTATGCCTTTCAGGCCTAGCTTCTTTACTTTGGGAGTTATTGCTGGACGTTTAGCATGTTTTGAACTGCAGTCTGCTAGGGCCGAGAAAAGCACCGTAGGAGGTTCCAGGCATGTTCCCTCTTTCCAGGCAAAGGAAAAGGCTGAGAGCCAAAGCGACAGGGTCTGCTCGTGTGTCCTGTTAGGAGGTTTCAGACAAGCTATGCCTTTCAGGCCTAGCTTCTTTACTTTGGGAGTTATTGCTGGACGTTTAGCATGTTTTGAACTGCAGTCTGCCAGGGCCGAGAAAAGCACCGTAGGAGGTTCCAGGCATGTTCCCTCTTTCCAGGCAAAGGAAAAGGCTGAGAGCCAAAGCGACAGGGTCTGCTCGTGTGTCCTGTTAGGAGGTTTCAGACAAGCTATGCCTTTCAGGCCTAGCTTCTTTACTTTGGGAGTTATTGCTGGACGTTTAGCATGTTTTGAACTACAGTCTGCTAGGGCCGAGAAAAGCACCGTAGGAGGTTCCAGGCATGTTCCCTCTTTCCAGGCAAAGGAAAAGGCTGAGAGCCAAAGCGACAGGGTCTGCTCGTGTGTCCTGTTAGGAGGTTTCAGACAAGCTATGCCTTTCAGGCCTAGCTTCTTTACTTTGGGAGTTATTGCTGGACGTTTAGCATGTTTTGAACTGCAGTCTGCTAGGGCCGAGAAAAGCACCGTAGGAGGTTCCAGGCATGTTCCCTCTTTCCAGGCAAAGGAAAAGGCTGAGAGCCAAAGTGACAGGGTCTGCTCGTGTGTCCTGTTAGGAGGTTTCAGACAAGCTATGCCTTTCAGGCCTAGCTTCTTTACTTTGGGAGTTATTGCTGGACGTTTAGCATGTTTTGAACTGCAGTCTGCTAGGGCCGAGAAAAGCACCGTAGGAGGTTCCAGGCATGTTCCCTCTTTCCAGGCAAAGGAAAAGGCTGAGAGCCAAAGTGACAGGGTCTGCTCGTGTGTCCTGTTAGGAGGTTTCAGACAAGCTATGCCTTTCAGGCCTAGCTTCTTTACTTTGGGAGTTATTGCTGGACGTTTAGCATGTTTTGAACTGCAGTCTGCTAGGGCCGAGAAAAGCACCGTAGGAGGTTCCAGGCATGTTCCCTCTTTCCAGGCAAAGGAAAAGGCTGAGAGCCAAAGCGACAGGGTCTGCTCGTGTGTCCTGTTAGGAGGTTTCAGACAAGCTATGCCTTTCAGGCCTAGCTTCTTTACTTTGGGAGTTATTGCTGGACGTTTAGCATGTTTTGAACTGCAGTCTGCTAGGGCCGAGAAAAGCACCGTAGGAGGTTCCAGGCATGTTCCCTCTTTCCAGGCAAAGGAAAAGGCTGAGAGCCAAAGTGACAGGGTCTGCTCGTGTGTCCTGTTAGGAGGGTTTCAGACAAGCTATGCCTTTCAGGCCTAGCTTCTTTACTTTGGGAGTTATTGCTGGACGTTTAGCATGTTTTGAACTGCAGTCTGCTAGTGCCGAGAAAAGCACCGTAGGAGGTTCCAGGCATGTTCCCTCTTTCCAGGCAAAGGAAAAGGCTGAGAGCCAAAGCGACAGGGTCTGCTCGTGTGTCCTGTTAGGAGGTTTCAGACAAGCTATGCCTTTCAGGCCTAGCTTCTTTACTTTGGGAGTTATTGCTGGACGTTTAGCATGTTTTGAACTGCAGTCTGCTAGGGCCGAGAAAAGCACCGTAGGAGGTTCCAGGCATGTTCCCTCTTTCCAGGCAAAGGAAAAGGCTGAGAGCCAAAGCGACAGGGTCCTGCTCGTGTGGTCCCTGTTAGGAGGTTTCAGACAAGCTATGCCTTTCAGGCCTAGCTTCTTTACTTTGGGAGTTATTGCTGGACGTTTAGCATGTTTTGAACTGCAGTCTGCTAGGGCCGAGAAAAGCACCGTAGGAGGTTCCAGGCATGTTCCCTCTTTCCAGGCAAAGGAAAAGGCTGAGAGCCAAAGTGACAGGGTCTGCTCGTGTGTCCTGTTAGGAGGCTTCAGACAAGCTATGCCTTTCAGGCCTAGCTTCTTTACTTTGGGAGTTATTGCTGGACGTTTAGCATGTTTGAACTGCAGTCTGCTAGGGCCGAGAAAAGCACCGTAGGAGGTTCCAGGCATGTTCCCTCTTTCCAGGCAAAGGAAAAGGCTGAGAGCCAAAGTGACAGGGTCTGCTCGTGTGTCCTGTTAGGAGGTTTCAGACAAGCTATGCCTTTCAGGCCTCGCTTCTTTACTTTGGGAGTTATTGCTGGACGTTTAGCATGTTTTGAACTGCAGTCTGCTAGGGCCGAGAAAAGCACCGTAGGAGGTTCCAGGCATGTTCCCTCTTTCCAGGCAAAGGAAAAGGCTGAGAGCCAAAGCGACAGGGTCTGCTCGTGTGTCCTGTTAGGAGGTTTCAGACAAGCTATGCCTTTCAGGCCTAGCTTCTTTACTTTGGGAGTTATTGCTGGATTAGCATGTTTTGAACTGCAGTCTGCTAGGGCCGAGAAAAGCACCGTAGGAGGTTCCAGGCATGTTCCCTCTTTCCAGGCAAAGGAAAAGGCTGAGAGCCAAAGTGACAGGGTCTGCTCGTGTGTCCTGTTAGGAGGTTTCAGACAAGCTATGCCTTTCAGGCCTAGCTTCTTTACTTTGGGAGTTATTGCTGGACGTTTAGCATGTTTTGAACTGCAGTCTGCTAGGGCCGAGAAAAGCACCGTAGGAGGTTCCAGGCATGTTCCCTCTTTCCAGGCAAAGGAAAAGGCTGAGAGCCAAAGCGACAGGGTCTGCTCGTGTGTCCTGTTAGGAGGTTTCAGACAAGCTATGCCTTTCAGGCCTAGCTTCTTTACTTTGGGAGTTATTGCTGGACGTTTAGCATGTTTTGAACTGCAGTCTGCTAGGGCCGAGAAAAGCACCGTAGGAGGTTCCAGGCATGTTCCCTCTTTCCAGGCAAAGGAAAAGGCTGAGAGCCAAAGCGACAGGGTCTGCTCGTGTGTCCTGTTAGGAGGTTTCAGACAAGCTATGCCTTTCAGGCCTAGCTTCTTTACTTTGGGAGTTATTGCTGGACGTTTAGCATGTTTTGAACTGCAGTCTGCTAGGGCCGAGAAAAGCACCGTAGGAGGTTCCAGGCATGTTCCCTCTTTCCAGGCAAAGGAAAAGGCTGAGAGCCAAAGTGACCGGGTCTGCTCGTGTGTCCTGTTAGGAGGTTTCAGACAAGCTATGCCTTTCAGGCCTAGCTTCTTTACTTTGGGAGTTATTGCTGGACGTTTAGCATGTTTTGAACTGCAGTCTGCTAGGGCCGAGAAAAGCACCGTAGGAGGTTCCAGGCATGTTCCCTCTTTCCAGGCAAAGGAAAAGGCTGAGAGCCAAAGCGACAGGGTCTGCTCGTGTGTCCTGTTAGGAGGTTTCAGACAAGCTATGCCTTTCAGGCCTAGCTTCTTTACTTTGGGAGTTATTGCTGGACGTTTAGCATGTTTTGAACTGCAGTCTGCTAGGGCCGAGAAAAGCACCGTAGGAGGTTCCAGGCATGTTCCCTCTTTCCAGGCAAAGGAAAAGGCTGAGAGCCAAAGCGACAGGGTCTGCTCGTGTGTCCTGTTAGGAGGTTTCAGACAAGCTATGCCTTTCAGGCCTAGCTTCTTTACTTTGGGAGTTATTGCTGGACGTTTAGCATGTTTTGAACTGCAGTCTGCTAGGGCCGAGAAAAGCACCGTAGGAGGTTCCAGGCATGTTCCCTCTTTCCAGGCAAAGGAAAAGGCTGAGAGCCAAAGCGACAGGGTCTGCTCGTGTGTCCTGTTAGGAGGTTTCAGACAAGCTATGCCTTTCAGGCCTAGCTTCTTTACTTTGGGAGTTATTGCTGGACGTTTAGCATGTTTTGAACTGCAGTCTGCTAGGGCCGAGAAAAGCACCGTAGGAGGTTCCAGGCATGTTCCCTCTTTCCAGGCAAAGGAAAAGGCTGAGAGCCAAAGCGACAGGGTCTGCTCGTGTGTCCTGTTAGGAGGTTTCAGACAAGCTATGCCTTTCAGGCCTAGCTTCTTTACTTTGGGAGTTATTGCTGGACGTTTAGCATGTTTTGAACTGCAGTCTGCTAGGGCCGAGAAAAGCACCGTAGGAGGTTCCAGGCATGTTCCCTCTTTCCAGGCAAAGGAAAAGGCTGAGAGCCAAAGCGACAGGGTCTGCTCGTGTGTCCTGTTAGGAGGTTTCAGACAAGCTATGCCTTTCAGGCCTAGCTTCTTTACTTTGGGAGTTATTGCTGGACGTTTAGCATGTTTTGAACTGCAGTCTGCTAGGGCCGAGAAAAGCACCGTAGGAGGTTCCAGGCATGTTCCCTCTTTCCAGGCAAAGGAAAAGGCTGAGAGCCAAAGCGACAGGGTCTGCTCGTGTGTCCTGTTAGGAGGTTTCAGACAAGCTATGCCTTTCAGGACTAGCTTCTTTACTTTGGGAGTTATTGCTGGACGTTTAGCATGTTTTGAACTGCAGTCTGCCAGGGCCGAGAAAAGCACCGTAGGAGGTTCCAGGCATGTTCCCTCTTTCCAGGCAAAGGAAAAGGCTGAGAGCCAAAGCGACAGGGTCTGCTCGTGTGTCCTGTTAGGAGGTTTCAGACAAGCTATGCCTTTCAGGCCTAGCTTCTTTACTTTGGGAGTTATTGCTGGACGTTTAGCATGTTTTGAACTGCAGTCTGCTAGGGCCGAGAAAAGCACCGTAGGAGGTTCCAGGCATGTTCCCTCTTTCCAGGCAAAGGAAAAGGCTGAGAGCCAAAGCGACAGGGTCTGCTCGTGTGTCCTGTTAGGAGGTTTCAGACAAGCTATGCCTTTCAGGCCTAGCTTCTTTACTTTGGGAGTTATTGCTGGACGTTTAGCATGTTTTGAACTGCAGTCTGCTAGGGCCGAGAAAAGCACCGTAGGAGGTTCCAGGCATGTTCCCTCTTTCCAGGCAAAGGAAAAGGCTGAGAGCCAAAGTGACAGGGTCTGCTCGTGTGTCCTGTTAAAAGGTTTCAGACAAGCTATGCCTTTCAGGCCTAGCTTCTTTACTTTGGGAGTTATTGCTGGACGTTTAGCATGTTTTGAACTGCAGTCTGCTAGGGCCGAGAAAAGCACCGTAGGAGGTTCCAGGCATGTTCCCTCTTTCCAGGCAAAGGAAAAGGCTGAGATCCAAAGTGACAGGGTCTGCTCGTGTGTCCTGTTAGGAGGTTTCAGACAAGCTATGCCTTTCAGGCCTAGCTTCTTTACTTTGGGAGTTATTGCTGGACGTTTAGCATGTTTTGAACTGCAGTCTGCTAGGGCCGAGAAAAGCACCGTAGGAGGTTCCAGGCATGTTCCCTCTTTCCAGGCAAAGGAAAAGGCTGAGAGCCAAAGCGACAGGGTCTGCTCGTGTGTCCTGTTAGGAGGTTTCAGACAAGCTATGCCTTTCAGGCCTAGCTTCTTTACTTTGGGAGTTATTGCTGGACGTTTAGCATGTTTTGAACTGCAGTCTGCTAGGGCCGAGAAAAGCACCGTAGGAGGTTCCAGGCATGTTCCCTCTTTCCAGGCAAAGGAAAAGGCTGAGAGCCAAAGTGACAGGGTCTGCTCGTGTGTCCTGTTAGGAGGTTTCAGACAAGCTATGCCTTTCAGGCCTAGCTTCTTTACTTTGGGAGTTATTGCTGGACGTTTAGCATGTTTTGAACTGCAGTCTGCTAGTGCCGAGAAAAGCACCGTAGGAGGTTCCAGGCATGTTCCCTCTTTCCAGGCAAAGGAAAAGGCTGAGAGCCAAAGCGACAGGGTCTGCTGGTGTGTCCTGTTAGGAGGTTTCAGACAAGCTATGCCTTTCAGGCCTAGCTTCTTTACTTTGGGAGTTATTGCTGGACGTTTAGCATGTTTTGAACTGCAGTCTGCTAGGGCCGAGAAAAGCACCGTAGGAGGTTCCAGGCATGTTCCCTCTTTCCAGGCAAAGGAAAAGGCTGAGAGCCAAAGCGACAGGGTCTGCTCGTGTGTCCTGTTAGGAGGTTTCAGACAAGCTATGCCTTTCAGGCCTAGCTTCTTTACTTTGGGAGTTATTGCTGGACGTTTAGCATGTTTTGAACTGCAGTCTGCTAGGGCCGAGAAAAGCACCGTAGGAGGTTCCAGGCATGTTCCCTCTTTCCAGGCAAAGGAAAAGGCTGAGAGCCAAAGTGACAGGGTCTGCTCGTGTGTCCTGTTAGGAGGCTTCAGACAAGCTATGCCTTTCAGGCCTAGCTTCTTTACTTTGGGAGTTATTGCTGGACGTTTAGCATGTTTTGAACTGCAGTCTGCTAGGGCCGAGAAAAGCACCGTAGGAGGTTCCAGGCATGTTCCCTCTTTCCAGGCAAAGGAAAAGGCTGAGAGCCAAAGCGACAGGGTCTGCTCGTGTTTCCTGTTAGGAGGTTTCAGACAAGCTATGCCTTTCAGGCCTAGCTTCTTTACTTTGGGAGTTATTGCTGGACGTTTAGCATGTTTTGAACTGCAGTCTGCTAGGGTTGAGAAAAGCACCGTAGGAGGTTCCAGGCATGTTCCCTCTTTCCAGGCAAAGGAAAAGGCTGAGATCCAAAGCGACAGGGTCTGCTCGTGTGTCCTGTTAGGAGGTTTCAGACAAGCTATGCCTTTCAGGCCTAGCTTCTTTACTTTGGGAGTTATTGCTGGACGTTTAGCATGTTTTGAACTGCAGTCTGCTAGGGCCGAGAAAAGCACCGTAGGAGGTTCCAGGCATGTTCCCTCTTTCCAGGCAAAGGAAAAGGCTGAGAGCCAAAGCGACAGGGTCTGCTCGTGTGTCCTGTTAGGAGGTTTCAGACAAGCTATGCCTTTCAGGCCTAGCTTCTTTACTTTGGGAGTTATTGCTGGACGTTTAGCATGTTTTGAACTGCAGTCTGCTAGGGCCGAGAAAAGCACCGTAGGAGGTTCCAGGCATGTTCCCTCTTTCCAGGCAAAGGAAAAGGCTGAGAGCCAAAGTGACAGGGTCTGCTCGTGTGTCCTGTTAGGAGGTTTCAGACAAGCTATGCCTTTCAGGCCTAGCTTCTTTACTTTGGGAGTTATTGCTGGACGTTTAGCATGTTTTGAACTGCAGTCTGCTAGGGCCGAGAAAAGCACCGTAGGAGGTTCCAGGCATGTTCCCTCTTTCCAGGCAAAGGAAAAGGCTGAGAGCCAAAGTGACAGGGTCTGCTCGTGTGTCCTGTTAAGAGGTTTCAGACAAGCCATGCCTTTCAGGCCTAGCTTCTTTACTTTGGGAGTTATTGCTGGACGTTTAGCATGTTTTGAACTGCAGTCTTCTAGGGCCGAGAAAAGCACCGTAGGAGGTTCCAGGCATGTTCCCTCTTTCCAGGCAAAGGAAAAGGCTGAGAGCCAAAGCGACAGGGTCTGCTCGTGTGTCCTGTTAGGAGGTTTCAGACAAGCTATGCCTTTCAGGCCTAGCTTCTTTACTTTGGGAGTTATTGCTGGACGTTTAGCATGTTTTGAACTGCAGTCTGCTAGGGTTGAGAAAAGCACCGTAGGAGGTTCCAGGCATGTTCCCTCTTTCCAGGCAAAGGAAAAGGCTGAGATCCAAAGCGACAGGGTCTGCTCGTGTGTCCTGTTAGGAGGTTTCAGACAAGCTATGCCTTTCAGGCCTAGCTTCTTTACTTTGGGAGTTATTGCTGGACGTTTAGCATGTTTTGAACTGCAGTCTGCTAGGGCCGAGAAAAGCACCGTAGGAGGTTCCAGGCATGTTCCCTCTTTCCAGGCAAAGGAAAAGGCTGAGAGCCAAAGCGACAGGGTCTGCTCGTGTGTCCTGTTAGGAGGTTTCAGACAAGCTATGCCTTTCAGGCCTAGCTTCTTTACTTTGGGAGTTATTGCTGGACGTTTAGCATGTTTTGAACTGCAGTCTGCTAGGGCCGAGAAAAGCACCGTAGGAGGTTCCAGGCATGTTCCCTCTTTCCAGGCAAAGGAAAAGGCTGAGAGCCAAAGCGACAGGGTCTGCTCGTGTGTCCTGTTAGGAGGTTTCAGACAAGCTATGCCTTTCAGGCCTAGCTTCTTTACTTTGGGAGTTATTGCTGGACGTTTAGCATGTTTTGAACTGCAGTCTGCTAGGGCCGAGAAAAGCACCGTAGGAGGTTCCAGGCATGTTCCCTCTTTCCAGGCAAAGGAAAAGGCTGAGATCCAAAGTGACAGGGTCTGCTCGTGTGTCCTGTTAAGAGGTTTCAGACAAGCCATGCCTTTCAGGCCTAGCTTCTTTACTTTGGGAGTTATTGCTGGACGTTTAGCATGTTTTGAACTGCAGTCTTCTAGGGCCGAGAAAAGCACCGTAGGAGGTTCCAGGCATGCTCCCTCTTTCCAGGCAAAGGAAAAGGCTGAGAGCCAAAGCGACAGGGTCTGCTCGTGTGTCCTGTTAGGAGGTTTCAGACAAGCTATGCCTTTCAGGCCTAGCTTCTTTACTTTGGGAGTTATTGCTGGACGTTTAGCATGTTTTGAACTGCAGTCTGCTAGGGCCGAGAAAAGCACCGTAGGAGGTTCCAGGCATGCTCCCTCTTTCCAGGCAAAGGAAAAGGCTGAGAGCCAAAGCGACTGGGTCTGCTCGTGTGTCCTGTTAGGAGGTTTCAGACAAGCTATGCCTTTCAGGCCTTGCTTCTTTACTTTGGGAGTTATTGCTGGACGTTTAGCATAGTTTGAACTGCAGTCTGCTAGGGCCGAGAAAAGCACTGTAGGAGGTTCCAGGCATGTTCCCTCTTTCCAGGCAAAGGAAAAGGCTGAGATCCAAAGTGACAGGGTCTGCTCGTGTGTCCTGTTAGGAGGTTTCAGACAAGCTATGCCTTTCAGGCCTAGCTTCTTTACTTTGGGAGTTATTGCTGGACGTTTAGCATGTTTTGAACTGCAGTCTGCTAGGGCCGAGAAAAGCACCGTAGGAGGTTCCAGGCATGTTCCCTCTTTCCAGGCAAAGGAAAAGGCTGAGAGCCAAAGTGACAGGGTCTGCTCGTGTGTCCTGTTAGGAGGTTTCAGACAAGCTATGCCTTTCAGGCCTAGCTTCTTTACTTTGGGAGTTATTGCTGGACGTTTAGCATGTTTTGAACTGCAGTCTGCTAGGGCCGAGAAAAGCACCGTAGGAGGTTCCAGGCATGTTCCCTCTTTCCAGGCAAAGGAAAAGGCTGAGAGCCAAAGTGACAGGGTCTGCTCGTGTGTCCTGTTAGGAGGTTTCAGACAAGCTATGCCTTTCATGCCTAGCTTCTTTACTTTGGGAGTTATTGCTGGACGTTTAGCATGTTTTGAACTGCAGTCTGCTAGGGCCGAGAAAAGCACCGTAGGAGGTTCCAGGCATGTTCCCTCTTTCCAGGCAAAGGAAAAGGCTGAGAGCCAAAGTGACAGGGTCTGCTCGTGTGTCCTCTTAGGAGGTTTCAGACAAGCTATGCCTTTCAGGCCTAGCTTCTTTACTTTGGGAGTTATTGCTGGACGTTTAGCATGTTTTGAACTGCAGTCTGCTAGGGCCGAGAAAAGCATCGTAGGAGGTTCCAGGCATGTTCCCTCTTTCCAGGCAAAGGAAAAGGCCTAGAGCCAAAGTGACAGGGTCTGCTCGTGTGTCCTGTTAGGAGGTTTCAGACAAGCTATGCCTTTCAGGCCTAGCTTCTTTACTTTGGGAGTTATTGCTGGACGTTTAGCATGTTTTGAACTGCAGTCTGCTAGGGCCGAGAAAAACACCGTAGGAGGTTCCAGGCATGTTCCCTCTTTCCAGGCAAAGGAAAAGGCTGAGAGCCAAAGTGACAGGGTCTGCTCGTGTGTCCTGTTAGGAGGTTTCAGACAAGCTATGCCTTTCAGGCCTAGCTTCTTTACTTTGGGAGTTATTGCTGGACGTTTAGCATGTTTTGAACTGCAGTCTGCTAGGGCCGAGAAAAGCACCGTAGGAGGTTCCAGGCATGTTCCCTCTTTCCAGGCAAAGGAAAAGGCTGAGAGCCAAAGTGACAGGGTCTGCTCGTGTGTCCTGTTAGGAGGTTTCAGACAAGCTATGCCTTTCAGGCCTAGCTTCTTTACTTTGGGAGTTATTGCTGGACGTTTAGCATGTTTTGAACTGCAGTCTGCTAGGGCCGAGAAAAGCACCGTAGGAGGTTCCAGGCATGTTCCCTCTTTCCAGGCAAAGGAAAAGGCTGAGAGCCAAAGTGACAGGGTCTGCTCGTGTGTCCTGTTAGGAGGTTTCAGACAAGCTATGCCTTTCAGGCCTAGCTTCTTTACTTTGGGAGTTATTGCTGGACGTTTAGCATGTTTTGAACTGCAGTCTGCTAGGGCCGAGAAAAGCACCGTAGGAGGTTCCAGGCATGTTCCCTCTTTCCAGGCAAAGGAAAAGGCTGAGAGCCAAAGTGACAGGGTCTGCTCGTGTGTCCTGTTAGGAGGTTTCAGACAAGCCATGCCTTTCAGGCCTAGCTTCTTTACTTTGGGAGTTATTGCTGGACGTTTAGCATGTTTTGAACTGCAGTCTGCTAGGGCCGAGAAAAGCACAGTAGGATGTTCCAGGCATGTTCCCTCTTTCCAGGCAAAGGAAAAGGCTGAGAGCCAAAGTGATACGGTCTGCTCGTGTGTCCTGTTAGGAGGTTTCAGACAAGCTATGCCTTTCAGGCCTAGCTTCTTTACTTTGGGAGTTATTACTGGACGTTTAGCATGTTTTGAACTGCAGTCTGCTAGGGCCGAGAAAAGCACCGTAGGAGGTTCCAGGCATGTTCCCTCTTTCCAGGCAAAGGAAAAGGCTGAGAGCCAAAGCGACAGGGTCTGCTCGTGTGTCCTGTTAGGAGGTTTCAGACAAGCTATGCCTTTCAGGCCTAGCTTCTTTACTTTGGGAGTTATAGCTGGAGGATTAGCATGTTTTGAACTGCAGTCTGCTAGGGCCGAGAAAAGCACCCTAGGAGCCTGGAAAGAGGGAACATGCCTGGAACCTCCTACGGTGCTTTTCTCGGCCCTAGCAGACTGCAGTTCAAAACATGCTAAACGTCCAGCAATAACTCCCAAAGTAAAGAAGCTAGGCCTTAAAGGCATAGCTTGTCTGAAACCTCCTAACAGGACACACGAGCAGACCCTGTCGCTTTGGCTCTCAGCCTTTTCCTTTGCCTGGAAAGAGGGAACATGCCTGGAACCTCCTACGGTGCTTTTCTCGGCCCTAGCAGACTGCAGTTCAAAACATGCTAAACGTCCAGCAATAACTCCCAAAGTAAAGAAGCTAGGCCTGAAAGGCATAGCTTGTCTGAAACCTCCTAACAGGACACACGAGCAGACCCTGTAACTTTGGCTCTCAGCCTTTTCCTTTGCCTGGAAAGAGGGAACATGCCTGGAACCTCCTACGGTGCTTTTCTCGGCCCTAGCAGACTGCAGTTCAAAACATGCTAAACGTCCAGCAATAACTCCCAAAGTAAAGAAGCTAGGCCTGAAAGGCATAGCTTGTCTGAAACCTCCTAACAGGACACACGATCAGACCCTTTCACTTTGGCTCTCAGCCTTTTCCTTTGCCTGGAAAGAGGGAACATGCCTGGAACCTCCTACGGTGCTTTTCTCGGCCCTAGCAGACTGCAGTTCAAAATATGCTAAACGTCCAGCAATAACTCCCAAAGTAAAGAAGCTAGGCCTGAAAGGCATAGCTTGTCTGAAACCTCCTAACAGGACACACGAGCAGACCCTGTCACTTTGGCTCTCAGCCTTTTCCTTTGCCTGGAAAGAGGGAACATGCCTGGAACCTCCTACGGTGCTTTTCTCGGCCCTAGCAGACTGCAGTTCAAAACATGCTAAACGTCCAGCAATAACTCCCAAAGTAAAGAAGCTAGGCCTGAAAGGCATAGCTTGTCTGAAACCTCTTAACAGGACACACGAGCAGACCCTGTCACTTTGGCTCTCAGCCTTTTCCTTTGCCTGGAAAGAGGGAACATGCCTGGAACCTCCTACGGTGCTTTTCTCGGCCCTAGCAGACTGCAGTTCAAAACATGCTAAACGGCCAGCAATAACTCCCAAAGTAAAGAAGCTAGGCCTGAAAGGCATAGCTTGTCTGAAACCTCCTAACAGGACACACGAGCAGACCCTGTCACTTTGGCTCTCAGCCTTTTCCTTTGCCTGGAAAGAGGGAACATGCCTGGAACCTCCTACGGTGCTTTTCTCGGCCCTAGCAGACTGCAGTTCAAAACATCCTAAACGTCCAGCAATAACTCCCAAAGTAAAGAAGCGAGGCCTGAAAGGCATAGCTTGTCTGAAACCTCCTAACAGGACACACGAGCAGACCCTGTCACTTTGGCTCTCAGCCTTTTCCTTTGCCTGGAAAGAGGGAACATGCCTGGAACCTCCTACGGTGCTTTTCTCGGCCCTAGCAGACTGCAGTTCAAAACATGCTAAACGTCCAGCAATAACTCCCAAAGTAAAGAAGCTAGGCCTGAAAGGCATAGCTTGTCTGAAACCTCCTAACAGGACACACGAGCAGACCCTGTCGCTTTGGCTCTCAGCCTTTTCCTTTGCCTGGAAAGAGGGAACATGCCTGGAACCTCCTACGGTGCTTTTCTCGGCCCTAGCAGACTGCAGTTCAAAACATGCTAAACGTCCAGCAATAACTCCCAAAGTAAAGAAGCTAGGCCTGAAAGGCAAAGCTTGTCTGAAACCTCCTAACAGGACACACGAGCAGACCCTGTCGCTTTGGCTCTCAGCCTTTTCCTTTGCCTGGAAAGAGGGAACATGCCTGGAACCTCCTACGGTGCTTTTCTCGGCCCTAGCAGACTGCAGTTCAAAACATGCTAAACGTCCAGCAATAACTCCCAAAGTAAAGAAGCTAGGCCTGAAAGGCATAGCTTGTCTGAAACCTCTTAACAGGACACACGAGCAGACCCTGTCACTTTGGCTCTCAGCCTTTTCCTTTGCCTGGAAAGAGGGAACATGCCTGGAACCTCCTACGGTGCTTTTCTCGGCCCTAGCAGACTGCAGTTCAAAACATGCTAAACGTCCAGCAATAACTCCCAAAGTAAAGAAGCTAGGCCTGAAAGGCATAGCTTGTCTGAAACCTCCTAACAGGACACACGAGCAGACCCTGTCACTTTGGCTCTCAGCCTTTTCCTTTGCCTGGAAAGAGGGAACATGCCTGGAACCTCCAACGGTGCTTTTCTCGGCCCTAGCAGACTGCAGTTCAAAACATCCTAAACGTCCAGCAATAACTCCCAAAGTAAAGAAGCGAGGCCTGAAAGGCATAGCTTGTCTGAAACCTCCTAACAGGACACACGAGCAGACCCTGTCACTTTGGCTCTCAGCCTTTTCCTTTGCCTGGAAAGAGGGAACATGCCTGGAACCTCCTACGGTGCTTTTCTCGGCCCTAGCAGACTGCAGTTCAAAACATCCTAAACGTCCAGCAATAACTCCCAAAGTAAAGAAGCGAGGCCTGAAAGGCATAGCTTGTCTGAAACCTCCTAACAGGACACACGAGCAGACCCTGTCACTTTGGCTCTCAGCCTTTTCCTTTGCCTGGAAAGAGGGAACATGCCTGGAACCTCCTACGGTGCTTTTCTCGGCCCTAGCAGACTGCAGTTCAAAACATGCTAAACGTCCAGCAATAACTCCCAAAGTAAAGAAGCTAGGCCTGAAAGGCATAGCTTGTCTGAAACCTCTTAACAGGACACACGAGCAGACCCTGTCGCTTTGGCTCTCAGCCTTTTCCTTTGCCTGGAAAGAGGGAACATGCCTGGAACCTCCTACGGTGCTTTTCTCGGCCCTAGCAGACTGCAGTTCAAAACATGCTAAACGTCCAGCAATAACTCCCAAAGTAAAGAAGCTAGGCCTGAAAGGCATAGCTTGTCTGAAACCTCCTAACAGGACACACGAGCAGACCCTGTCGCTTTGGCTCTCAGCCTTTTCCTTTGCCTGGAAAGAGGGAACATGCCTGGAACCTCCTACGGTGCTTTTCTCGGCCCTAGCAGACTGCAGTTCAAAACATGCTAAACGTCCAGCAATAACTCCCAAAGTAAAGAAGCTAGGCCTGAAAGGCATAGCTTGTCTGAAACCTCCTAACAGGACACACGAGCAGCCCCTGTCGCTTTGGCTCTCAGCCTTTTCCTTTGCCTGGAAAGAGGGAACATGCCTGGAACCTCCTACGGTGCTTTTCTCGGCCCTAGCAGACTGCAGTTCAAAACATGCTAAACGTCCAGCAATAACTCCCAAAGTAAAGAAGCTAGGCCTGAAAGGCATAGCTTGTCTGAAACCTCCTAACAGGACACACGAGCAGACCCTGTCACTTTGGCTCTCAGCCTTTTCCTTTGCCTGGAAAGAGGGAACATGCCTGGAACCTCCTACGGTGCTTTTCTCGGCCCTAGCAGACTGCAGTTCAAAACATGCTAAACGTCCAGCAATAACTCCCAAAGTAAAGAAGCTAGGCCTGAAAGGCGTAGCTTGTCTGAAACCTCCTAAAAGGACACACGAGCAGACCCTGTCGCTTTGGCTCTCAGCCTTTTCCTTTGCCTGGAAAGAGGGAACATGCCTGGAACCTCCTACGGTGCTTTTCTCGGCCCTAGCAGACTGCAGTTCAAAACATGCTAAACGTCCAGCAATAACTCCCAAAGTAAAGAAGCTAGGCCTGAAAGGCATAGCTTGTCTGAAACCTCCTAACAGGACACACGAGCAGACCCTGTCGCTTTGGCTCTCAGCCTTTTCCTTTGCCTGGAAAGAGGGAACATGCCTGGAACCTCCTACGGTGCTTTTCTCGGCCCTAGCAGACTGCAGTTCAAAACATGCTAAACGTCCAGCAATAACTCCCAAATTAAAGAAGCTAGGCCTGAAAGGCATAGCTTGTCTGAAACCTCCTAACAGGACACACGAGCAGACCCTGTCACTTTGGCTCTCAGCTTTTTCCTTTGCCTGGAAAGAGGGAACATGCCTGGAACCTCCTACGGTGCTTTTCTCGGCCCTAGCAGACTGCAGTTCAAAACATGCTAAACGTCCAGCAATAACTCCCAACGTAAAGAAGCTAGGCCTGAAAGGCATAGCTTGTCTGAAACCTCATAACAGGACACACGATCAGACCCTGTAGCTTTGGCTCTCAGCCTTTTCCTTTGCCTGGAAAGAGGGAACATGCCTGGAACCTCCTACGGTGCTTTTCTCGGCCCTAGCAGACTGCAGTTCAAAACATGCTAAACGTCCAGCAATAACTCCCAAAGTAAAGAAGCTAGGCCTGAAAGGCATAGCTTGTCTGAAACCTCCTAACAGGACACACGAGCAGACCCTGTCGCTTTGGCTCTCAGCCTTTTCCTTTGCCTGGAAAGAGGGAACATGCCTGGAACCTCCTACGGTGCTTTTCTCGGCCCTAGCAGACTGCAGTTCAAAACATGCTAAACGTCCAGCAATAACTCCCAAAGTAAAGAAGCTAGGCCTGAAAGGCATAGCTTGTCTGAAACCTCCTAACAGGACACACGAGCAGACCCTGTCACTTTGGCTCTCAGCCTTTTCCTTTGCCTGGAAAGAGGGAACATGCCTGGAACCTCCTACGGTGCTTTTCTCGGCCCTAGCAGACTGCAGTTCAAAACATGCTAAACGTCCAGCAATAACTCCCAAAGTAAAGAAGCTAGGCCTGAAAGGCATAGCTTGTCTAAAACCTCCTAACAAGACACACGAGCAGACCCTGTCGCTTTGGCTCTCAGCCTTTTCCTTTGCCTGGAAAGAGGGAACATGCCTGGAACCTCCTACGGTGCTTTTCTCGGCCCTAGCAGACTGCAGTTCAAAACATGCTAAACGTCCAGCAATAACTCCCAAAGTAAAGAAGCGAGGCCTGAAAAGCATAGCTTGTCTGAAACCTCCTAACAGGACACACGAGCAGACCCTGTCGCTTTGGCTCTCAGCCTTTTCCTTTGCCTGGAAAGAGGGAACATGCCTGGAACCTCCTACGGTGCTTTTCTCGGCCCTAGCAGACTGCAGTTCAAAACATGCTAAACGTCCAGCAATAACTCCCAAAGTAAAGAAGCTAGGCCTGAAAGGCATAGCTTGTCTGAAACCTCCTAACAGGACACACGAGCAGACCCTGTCGCTTTGGCTCTCAGCCTTTTCCTTTGCCTGGAAAGAGGGAACATGCCTGGAACGTCCTACGGTGCTTTTCTCGGCCAATAGCAGACTGCAGTTCAAAACATGCTAAACGTCCAGCAATAACTCCCAAAGTAAAGAAGCTAGGCCTGAAAGGCATAGCTTGTCTGAAACCTCCTAACAGGACACACGAGCAGACCCTGTCGCTTTGGCTCTCAGCCTTTTCCTTTGCCTGGAAAGAGGGAACATGCCTGGAACCTCCTACGGTGCTTTTCTCGGCCCTAGCAGACTGCAGTTCAAAACATGCTAAACGTCCAGCAATAACTCCCAAAGTAAAGAAGCTAGGCCTGAAAGGCGTAGCTTGTCTGAAACCTCCTAACAGGACACACGAGCAGACCCTGTCACTTTGGCTCTCAGCCTTTTCCTTTGCCTGGAAAGAGGGAACATGCCTGGAACCTCCTACGGTGCTTTTCTCGGCCCTAGCAGACTGCAGTTCAAAACATGCTAAACGTCCAGCAATAACTCCCAAAGTAAAGAAGCTAGGCCTGAAAGGCATAGCTTGTCTGAAACCTCTTAACAGGACACACGAGCAGACCCTGTCACTTTGGCTCTCAGCCTTTTCCTTTGCCTGGAAAGAGGGAACATGCCTGGAACCTCCTACGGTGCTTTTCTCGGCCCTAGCAGACTGCAGTTCAAAACATGCTAAACGTCCAGCAATAACTCCCAAAGTAAAGAAGCTAGGCCTGAAAGGCATAGCTTGTCTGAAACCTCCTAACAGGACACACGAGCAGACCCTGTCGCTTTGGCTCTCAGCCTTTTCCTTTGCCTGGAAAGAGGGAACATGCCTGGAACCTCCTACGGTGCTTTTCTCGGCCCTAGCAGACTGCAGTTCAAAACATGCTAAACGTCCAGCAATAACTCCCAAAGTAAAGAAGCTAGGACTGAAAGGCATAGCTTGTCTGAAACCTCCTAACAGGACACACGAGCAGACCCTGTCGCTTTGGCTCTCAGCCTTTTCCTTTGCCTGGAAAGAGGGAACATGCCTGGAACCTCCTACGGTGCTTTTCTCGGCCCTAGCAGACTGCAGTTCAAAACATGCTAAACGTCCAGCAATAACTCCCAAAGTAAAGAAGCTAGGCCTGAAAGGCATAGCTTGTCTGAAACCTCCTAACAGGACACACGAGCAGACCCTGTCGCTTTGGCTCTCAGCCTTTTCCTTTGCCTGGAAAGAGGGAACATGCCTGGAACCTCCTACGGTGCTTTTCTCGGCCCTAGCAGACTGCAGTTCAAAACATGCTAAACGTCCAGCAATAACTCCCAAAGTAAAGAAGCTAGGCCTGAAAGGCATAGCTTGTCTGAAACCTCCTAACAGGACACACGAGCAGACCCTGTCACTTTGGATCTCAGCCTTTTCCTTTGCCTGGAAAGAGGGAACATGCCTGGAACCTCCTACGGTGCTTTTCTCGGCCCTAGCAGACTGCAGTTCAAAACATGCTAAACGTCCAGCAAAAACTCCCAAAGTAAAGAAGCTAGGCCTGAAAGGCATAGCTTGTCTGAAACCTCCTAACAGGACACACGAGCAGACCCTGTCGCTTTGGCTCTCAGCCTTTTCCTTTGCCTGGAAAGAGGGAACATGCCTGGAACCTCCTACGGTGCTTTTCTCGGCCCTAGCATACTGCAGTTCCAAACATGCTAAACGTCCAGCAATAACTCCCAAAGTAAAGAAGCTAGGCCTGAAAGGCATAGCTTGTCTGAAACCTCCTAACAGGACACACGAGCAGACCCTGTCGCTTTGGCTCTCAGCCTTTTCCTTTGCCTGGAAAGAGGGAACATGCCTGGAACCTCCTACGGTGCTTTTCTCGGCCCTAGCAGACTGCAGTTCAAAACATGCTAAACGTCCAGCAATAACTCCCAAAGTAAAGAAGCTAGGCCTGAAAGGCATAGCTTGTCTGAAACCTCCTAACAGGACACACGAGCAGACCCTGTCACTTTGGCTCTCAGCCTTTTCCTTTGCCTGGAAAGAGGGAACATGCCTGGAACCTCCTACGGTGCTTTTCTCGGCCCTAGCAGACTGCAGTTCAAAACATGCTAAACGTCCAGCAATAACTCCCAAAGTAAAGAAGCTAGGCCTGAAAGGCATAGCTTGTCTGAAACCTCCTAACAGGACACACGAGCAGACCCTGTCGCTTTGGCTCTCAGCCTTTTCCTTTGCCTGGAAAGAGGGAACATGCCTGGAACCTCCTACGGTGCTTTTCTCGGCCCTAGCAGACTGCAGTTCAAAACATGCTAAACGTCCAGCAATAACTCCCAAAGTAAAGAAGCTAGGCCTGAAAGGCATAGCTTGTCTGAAACCTCCTAACAGGACACACGAGCAGACCCTGTAACTTTGGCTCTCACCCTTTTCCTTTGCCTGGAAAGAGGGAACATGCCTGGAACCTCCTACGGTGCTTTTCTCGGCCCTAGCAGACTGCAGTTCAAAACATGCTAAACGTCCAGCAATAACTCCCAAAGTAAAGAAGCTAGGCCTGAAAGGCATAGCTTGTCTGAAACCTCCTAACAGGACACACGAGCAGACCCTGTCACTTTGGCTCTCAGCCTTTTCCTTTGCCTGGAAAGAGGGAACATGCCTGGAACCTCCTACGGTGCTTTTCTCGGCCCTAGCAGACTGCAGTTCAAAATATGCTAAACGTCCAGCAATAACTCCCAAAGTAAAGAAGCTAGGCCTGAAAGGCATAGCTTGTCTGAAACCTCCTAACAGGACACACGAGCAGACCCTGT
Organism: Rallus limicola; assembly: GCA_022605955.1. Lineage (NCBI taxonomy): Eukaryota > Metazoa > Chordata > Aves > Gruiformes > Rallidae > Rallus > Rallus limicola. The sequence goes on along the minus strand of JAKCOZ010000249.1, from coordinate 239,572 downwards.
CACTTTGGCTCTCAGCCTTTTCCTTTGCCTGGAAAGAGGGAACATGCCTGGAACCTCCTACGGTGCTTTTCTCGGCCCTAGCAGACTGCAGTTCAAAACATGCTAAACGTCCAGCAATAACTCCCAAAGTAAAGAAGCTAGGCCTGAAAGGCATAGCTTGTCTGAAACCTCCTAACAGGACACACGAGCAGACCCTGTCACTTTGGCTCTCAGCCTTTTCCTTTGCCTGGAAAGAGGGAACATGCCTGGAACCTCCTACGGTGCTTTTCTCGGCCCTAGCAGACTGCAGTTCAAAACATCCTAAACGTCCAGCAATAACTCCCAAAGTAAAGAAGCGAGGCCTGAAAGGCATAGCTTGTCTGAAACCTCCTAACAGGACACACGAGCAGACCCTGTCACTTTGGCTCTCAGCCTTTTCCTTTGCCTGGAAAGAGGGAACATGTCTGGAACCTCCTACGGTGCTTTTCTCGGCCCTAGCAGACTGCAGTTCAAAACATGCTAAACGTCCAGCAATAACTCCCAAAGTAAAGAAGCTAGGCCTGAAAGGCATAGCTTGTCTGAAACCTCTTAACAGGACACACGAGCAGACCCTGTCGCTTTGGCTCTCAGCCTTTTCCTTTGCCTGGAAAGAGGGAACATGCCTGGAACCTCCTACGGTGCTTTTCTCGGCCCTAGCAGACTGCAGTTCAAAACATGCTAAACGTCCAGCAATAACTCCCAAAGTAAAGAAGCGAGGCCTGAAAGGCATAGCTTGTCTGAAACCTCCTAACAGGACACACGAGCAGACCCTGTCGCTTTGGCTCTCAGCCTTTTCCTTTGCCTGGAAAGAGGGAACATGCCTGGAACCTCCTACGGTGCTTTTCTCGGCCCTAGCAGACTGCAGTTCAAAACATGCTAAACGTCCAGCAATAACTCCCAAAGTAAAGAAGCTAGGCCTGAAAGGCATAGCTTGTCTGAAACCTCCTAACAGGACACATGAGCAGACCCTGTCGCTTTGGCTCTCAGCCTTTTCCTTTGCCTGGAAAGAGGGAACATGCCTGGAACCTCCTACGGTGCTTTTCTCGGCCCTAGCAGACTGCAGTTCAAAACATGCTAAACGTCCAGCAATAACTCCCAAAGTAAAGAAGCTAGGCCTGAAAGGCATAGCTTGTCTGAAACCTCCTAACAGGACACACGAGCAGACCCTGTCGCTTTGGCTCTCAGCCTTTTCCTTTGCCTGGAAAGAGGGAACATGCCTGGAACCTCCTACGGTGCTTTTCTCGGCCCTAGCAGACTGCAGTTCAAAACATGCTAAACGTCCAGCAATAACTCCCAAAGTAAAGAAGCGAGGCCTGAAAAGCATAGCTTGTCTGAAACCTCCTAACAGGACACACGAGCAGACCCTGTCGCTTTGGCTCTCAGCCTTTTCCTTTGCCTGGAAAGAGGGAACATGCCTGGAACCTCCTACGGTGCTTTTCTCGGCCCTAGCAGACTGCAGTTCAAAACATGCTAAACCTCCAGCAATAACTCCCAAAGTAAAGAAGCTAGGCCTGAAAGGCATAGCTTGTCTGAAACCTCTTAACAGGACACACGAGCAGACCCTGTCGCTTTGGCTCTCAGCCTTTTCCTTTGCCTGGAAAGAGGGAACATGCCTGGAACCTCCTACGGTGCTTTTCTCGGCCCTAGCAGACTGCAGTTCAAAACATGCTAAACGTCCAGCAATAACTCCCAAAGTAAAGAAGCTAGGCCTGAAAGGCATAGCTTGTCTGAAACCTCCTAACAGGACACACGAGCAGACCCTGTCGCTTTGGCTCTCAGCCTTTTCCTTTGCCTGGAAAGAGGGAACATGCCTGGAACCTCCTACGGTGCTTTTCTCGGCCCTAGCAGACTGCAGTTCAAAACATGCTAAACGTCCAGCAATAACTCCCAAAGTAAAGAAGCTAGGCCTGAAAGGCATAGCTTGTCTGAAACCTCCTAACAGGACACACGAGCAGACCCTGTCGCTTTGGCTCTCAGCCTTTTCCTTTGCCTGGAAAGAGGGAACATGCCTGGAACCTCCTACGGTGCTTTTCTCGGCCCTAGCAGACTGCAGTTCAAAACATGCTAAACGTCCAGCAATAACTCCCAAAGTAAAGAAGCTAGGCCTGAAAGGCATAGCTTGTCTGAAACCTCCTAACAGGACACACGAGCAGACCCTGTCACTTTGGATCTCAGCCTTTTCCTTTGCCTGGAAAGAGGGAACATGCCTGGAACCTCCTACGGTGCTTTTCTCGGCCCTAGCAGACTGCAGTTCAAAACATGCTAAACGTCCAGCAAAAACTCCCAAAGTAAAGAAGCTAGGCCTGAAAGGCATAGCTTGTCTGAAACCTCCTAACAGGACACACGAGCAGACCCTGTCGCTTTGGCTCTCAGCCTTTTCCTTTGCCTGGAAAGAGGGAACATGCCTGGAACCTCCTACGGTGCTTTTCTCGGCCCTAGCAGACTGCAGTTCAAAACATGCTAAACGTCCAGCAATAACTCCCAAAGTAAAGAAGCTAGGCCTGAAAGGCATAGCTTGTCTGAAACCTCCTAACAGGACACACGAGCAGACCCTGTCGCTTTGGCTCTCAGCCTTTTCCTTTGCCTGGAAAGAGGGAACATGCCTGGAACCTCCTACGGTGCTTTTCTCGGCCCTAGCAGACTGCAGTTCAAAACATGCTAAACGTCCAGCAATAACTCCCAAAGTAAAGAAGCTAGGCCTGAAAGGCATAGCTTGTCTGAAACCTCCTAACAGGACACACGAGCAGACCCTGTCACTTTGGCTCTCAGCCTTTTCCTTTGCCTGGAAAGAGGGAACATGCCTGGAACCTCCTACGGTGCTTTTCTCGGCCCTAGCAGACTGCAGTTCAAAACATGCTAAACGTCCAGCAATAACTCCCAAAGTAAAGAAGCGAGGCCTGAAAGGCATAGCTTGTCTGAAACCTCCTAACAGGACACACGAGCAAACCCTGTCACTTTGGCTCTCAGCCTTTTCCTTTGCCTGGAAAGAGGGAACATGCCTGGAACCTCCTACGGTGCTTTTCTCGGCCCTAGCAGACTGCAGTTCAAAACATCCTAAACGTCCAGCAATAACTCCCAAAGTAAAGAAGCGAGGCCTGAAAGGCATAGCTTGTCTGAAACCTCCTAACAGGACACACGAGCAGACCCTGTCACTTTGGCTCTCAGCCTTTTCCTTTGCCTGGAAAGAGGGAACATGCCTGGAACCTCCTACGGTGCTTTTCTCGGCCCTAGCAGACTGCAGTTCAAAACATGCTAAACGTCCAGCAATAACTCCCAAAGTAAAGAAGCTAGGCCTGAAAGGCATAGCTTGTCTGAAACCTCCTAACAGGACACACGAGCAGACCCTGTCGCTTTGGCTCTCAGCCTTTTCCTTTGCCTGGAAAGAGGGAACATGCCTGGAACCTCCTACGGTGCTTTTCTCGGCCCTAGCAGACTGCAGTTCAAAACATGCTAAACGTCCAGCAATAACTCCCAAAGTAAAGAAGCTAGGCCTGAAAGGCATAGCTTGTCTGAAACCTCCTAACAGGACACACCAGCAGACCCTGTCGCTTTGGCTCTCAGCCTTTTCCTTTGCCTGGAAAGAGGGAACATGCCTGGAACCTCCTACGGTGCTTTTCTCGGCCCTAGCAGACTGCAGTTCAAAACATGCTAAACGTCCAGCAATAACTCCCAAAGTAAAGAAGCTAGGCCTGAAAGGCATAGCTTGTCTGAAACCTCCTAACAGGACACACGAGCAGACCCTGTCACTTTGGCTCTCAGCCTTTTCCTTTGCCTGGAAAGAGGGAACATGCCTGGAACCTCCTACGGTGCTTTTCTCGGCCCTAGCAGACTGCAGTTCAAAACATGCTAAACGTCCAGCAATAACTCCCAAAGTAAAGAAGCTAGGCCTGAAAGGCGTAGCTTGTCTGAAACCTCCTAAAAGGACACACGAGCAGACCCTGTCGCTTTGGCTCTCAGCCTTTTCCTTTGCCTGGAAAGAGGGAACATGCCTGGAACCTCCTACGGTGCTTTTCTCGGCCCTAGCAGACTGCAGTTCAAAACATGCTAAACGTCCAGCAATAACTCCCAAAGTAAAGAAGCTAGGCCTGAAAGGCATAGCTTGTCTGAAACCTCCTAACAGGACACACGAGCAGACCCTGTCGCTTTGGCTCTCAGCCTTTTCCTTTGCCTGGAAAGAGGGGAACATGCCTGGAACCTCCTACGGTGCTTTTCTCGGCCCTAGCAGACTGCAGTTCAAAACATGCTAAACGTCCAGCAATAACTCCCAACGTAAAGAAGCTAGGCCTGAAAGGCATAGCTTGTCTGAAACCTCCTAACAGGACACACGAGCAGACCCTGTCGCTTTGGCTCTCATCCTTTTCCTTTGCCTGGAAAGAGGGAACATGCCTGGAACCTCCTACGGTGCTTTTCTCGGCCCTAGCAGACTGCAGTTCAAAACATGCTAAACGTCCAGCAATAACTCCCAAAGTAAAGAAGCTAGGCCTGAAAGGCATAGCTTGTCTGAAACCTCCTAACAGGACACACCAGCAGACCCTGTCACTTTGGCTCTCAGCCTTTTCCTTTGCCTGGAAAGAGGGAACATGCCTGGAACCTCCTACGGTGCTTTTCTCGGCCCTAGCAGACTGCAGTTCAAAACATGCTAAACGTCCAGCAATAACTCCCAAAGTAAAGAAGCTAGGCCTGAAAGGCATAGCTTGTCTGAAACCTCCTAACAGGACACACGAGCAGACCCTGTCGCTTTGGCTCTCAGCCTTTTCCTTTGCCTGGAAAGAGGGAACATGCCTGGAACCTCCTACGGTGCTTTTCTCGGCCCTAGCAGACTGCAGTTCAAAACATGCTAAACGTCCAGCAATAACTCCCAAAGTAAAGAAGCGAGGCCTGAAAGGCATAGCTTGTCTGAAACCTCCTAACAGGACACACGAGCAGACCCTGTCGCTTTGGCTCTCAGCCTTTTCCTTTGCCTGGAAAGAGGGAACATGCCTGGAACCTCCTACGGTGCTTTTCTCGGCCCTAGCAGACTGCAGTTCAAAACATGCTAAACGTCCAGCAATAACTCCCAAAGTAAAGAAGCTAGGCCTGAAAGGCATAGCTTGTCTGAAACCTCCTAACAGGACACACGAGCAGACCCTGTCGCTTTGGCTCTCAGCCTTTTCCTTTGCCTGGAAAGAGGGAACATGCCTGGAACCTCCTACGGTGCTTTTCTCGGCCCTAGCAGACTGCAGTTCAAAACATGCTAAACGTCCAGCAATAACTCCCAAAGTAAAGAAGCTAGGCCTGAAAGGCATAGCTTGTCTGAAACCTCCTAACAGGACACACGAGCAGACCCTGTCGCTTTGGCTCTCAGCCTTTTCCTTTGCCTGGAAAGAGGGAACATGCCTGGAACCTCCTACGGTGCTTTTCTCGGCCCTAGCAGACTGCAGTTCAAAACATGCTAAACGTCCAGCAATAACTCCCAAAGTAAAGAAGCTAGGCCTGAAAGGCATAGCTTGTCTGAAACCTCCTAACAGGACACACGAGCAGACCCTGTCGCTTTGGCTCTCAGCCTTTTCCTTTGCCTGGAAAGAGGGAACATGCCTGGAACCTCCTACGGTGCTTTTCTCGGCCCTAGCAGACTGCAGTTCAAAACATGCTAAACGTCCAGCAATAACTCCCAAAGTAAAGAAGCGAGGCCTGAAAGGCATAGCTTGTCTGAAACCTCCTAACAGGACACACGAGCAGACCCTGTCACTTTGGCTCTCAGCCTTTTCCTTTGCCTGGAAAGAGCTAACATGCCTGGAACCTCCTACGGTGCTTTTCTCGGCCCTAGCAGACTGCAGTTCAAAACATGCTAAACGTCCAGCAATAACTCCCAAAGTAAAGAAGCTAGGCCTGAAAGGCATAGCTTGTCTGAAACCTCCTAACAGGACACACGAGCAGACCCTGTCGCTTTGGCTCTCAGCCTTTTCCTTTGCCTGGAAAGAGGGAACATGCCTGGAACCTCCTACGGTGCTTTTCTCGGCCCTAGCAGACTGCAGTTCAAAACATGCTAAACGTCCAGCAATAACTCCCAAAGTAAAGAAGCTAGGCCTGAAAGGCATAGCTTGTCTGAAACCTCCTAACAGGACACACGAGCAGACCCTGTCACTTTGGCTCTCAGCCTTTTCCTTTGCCTGGAAAGAGGGAACATGCCTGGAACCTCCTACGGTGCTTTTCTCGGCCCTAGCAGACTGCAGTTCAAAACATGCTAAACGTCCAGCAATAACTCCCAAAGTAAAGAAGCTAGGCCTGAAAGGCATAGCTTGTCTGAAACCTCCTAAGAGGACACACGAGCAGACCCTGTCACTTTGGCTCTCAGCCTTTTCCTTTGCCTGGAAAGAGGGAACATGCCGGGAAACTCCTACGGTGCTTTTCTCAGCCATGGCAGACTGCAGTTCAAAACATGCTAAACGTCCAGCAATAACTCCCAAAGTAAAGAAGCTAGGCCTGAAAGGCATAGCTTGTCTGAAACCTCCTAACAGGACACACGAGCAGACCCTGTCACTTTGGCTCTCAGCCTTTTCCTTTGCCTGGAAAGAGGGAACATGCCTGGAACCTCCTACGGTGCTTTTCTCGGCCCTAGCAGACTGCAGTTCAAAACATGCTAAACGTCCAGCAATAACTCCCAAAGTAAAGAAGCTAGGCCTGAAAGGCATAGCTTGTCTGAAACCTCCTAACAGGACACACGAGCAGACCCTATCACTTTGGCTCTCAGCCTTTTCCTTTGCCTGGAAAGAGGGAACATGCCTGGAACCTCCTACGGTGCTTTTCTCGGCCCTAGCAGACTGCAGTTCAAAACATGCTAAACGTCCAGCAATAACTCCCAAAGTAAAGAAGCTAGGCCTGAAAGGCATAGCTTGTCTGAAACCTCCTAACAGGACACACGAGCAGACCCTGTCGCTTTGGCTCTCAGCCTTTTCCTTTGCCTGGAAAGAGGGAACATGCCTGGAACCTCCTACGGTGCTTTTCTCGGCCCTAGCAGACTGCAGTTCAAAACATGCTAAACGTCCAGCAATAACGCCCAAAGTAAAGAAGCTAGGCCTGAAAGGCATGGCTTGTCTGAAACCTCCTAACAGGACACACGAGCAGACCGTGTCACTTTGGCTCTCAGCCTTTTCCTTTGCCTGGAAAGAGGGAACATGCCTGGAACCTCCTACGGTGCTTTTCTCGGCCCTAGCAGACTGCAGTTCAAAACATGCTAAACGTCCAGCAATAACTCCCAAAGTAAAGAAGCTAGGCCTGAAAGGCATAGCTTGTCTGAAACCTCCTAACAGGACACACGAGCAGACCCTGTCGCTTTGGCTCTCAGCCTTTTCCTTTGCCTGGAAAGAGGGAACATGCCTGGAACCTCCTACGGTGCTTTTCTCGGCCCTAGCAGACTGCAGTTCAAAACATGCTAAACGTCCAGCAATAACTCCCAAAGTAAAGAAGCGAGGCCTGAAAGGCATAGCTTGTCTGAAACCTCCTAACAGGACACACGAGCAGACCCTGTCACTTTGGCTCTCAGCCTTTTCCTTTGCCTGGAAAGAGGGAACATGCCTGGAACCTCCTACGGTGCTTTTCTCGGCCCTAGCAGACTGCAGTTCAAAACATGCTAAACGTCCAGCAATAACTCCCAAAGTAAAGAAGCGAGGCCTGAAAGGCATAGCTTGTCTGAAACCTACAACAGAACACACGAGCAGACCCTGTCGCTTTGGCTCTCAGCCTTTTCCTTTGCCTGGAAAGAGGGAACATGCCTGGAACCTCCTACGGTGCTTTTCTCGGCCCTAGCAGACTGCAGTTCAAAACATGCTAAACGTCCAGCAATAACTCCCAAAGTAAAGAAGCTAGGCCTGAAAGGCATAGCTTGTCTGAAACCTCCTAACAGGACACACGAGCAGCCCCTGTCGCTTTGGCTCTCAGCCTTTTCCTTTGCCTGGAAAGAGGGAACATGCCTGGAACCTCCTACGGTGCTTTTCTCGGCCCTAGCAGACTGCAGTTCAAAACATGCTAAACGTCAAGCAATAACTCCCAAAGTAAAGAAGCTAGGCCTGAAAGGCATAGCTTGTCTGAAACCTCCTAACAGGACACACGAGCAGACCCTGTCACTTTGGCTCTCAGCCTTTTCCTTTGCCTGGAAAGAGGGAACATGCCTGGAACCTCCTACGGTGCTTTTCTCGGCCCTAGCAGACTGCAGTTCAAAACATGCTAAACGTCCAGCAATAACTCCCAAAGTAAAGAAGCTAGGCCTGAAAGGCATAGCTTGTCTGAAACCTCCTAACAGGACACACGAGCAGACCCTGTCATTTTGGCTCTCAGCCTTTTCCTTTGCCTGGAAAGAGGGAACATGCCTGGAACCTCCTACGGTGCTTTTCTCGGCCCTAGCAGGCTGCAGTTCAAAACATGCTAAACGTCCAGCAATAACTCCCAAAGTAAAGAAGCTAGGCCTGAAAGGCATAGCTTGTCTGAAACCTCCTAACAGGACACACGAGCAGACCCTGTCACTTTGGCTCTCAGCCTTTTCCTTTGCCTGGAAAGAGGGAACATGCCTGGAACCTCCTACGGTGCTTTTCTCGGCCCTAGCAGACTGCAGTTCAAAACATGCTAAACGTCCAGCAATAACTCCCAAAGTAAAGAAGCGAGGCCTGAAAGGCATAGCTTGTCTGAAACCTCCTAACAGGACACACGAGCAGACCCTGTCGCTTTGGCTCTCAGCCTTTTCCTTTGCCTGGAAAGAGGGAACATGCCTGGAACCTCCTACGGTGCTTTTCTCGGCCCTAGCAGACTGCAGTTCAAAACATGCTAAACGTCCAGCAATAATTCCCAAAGTAAAGAAGCTAGGCCTGAAAGGCATAGCTTGTCTGAAACCTCCTAACAGGACACACGAGCAGACCCTGTCGCTTTGGCTCTCAGCCTTTTCCTTTGCCTGGAAAGAGGGAACATGCCTGGAACCTCCTACGGTGCTTTTCTCGGCCCTAGCAGACTGCAGTTCAAAACATGCTAAGCGTCCAGCAATAACTCCCAAAGTAAAGAAGCTAGGCCTGAAAGGCATAGCTTGTCTGAAACCTCCTAACAGGACACACGAGCAGACCCTGTCGCTTTGGCTCTCAGCCTTTTCCTTTGCCTGGAAAGAGGGAACATGCCTGGAACCTCCTACGGTGCTTTTCTCGGCCCTAGCAGACTGCAGTTCAAAACATGCTAAACGTCCAGAAATAACGCCCAAAGTAAAGAAGCTAGGCCTGAAAGGCATGGCTTGTCTGAAACCTCCTAACAGGACACACGAGCAGACCCTGTCACTTTGGCTCTCAGCCTTTTCCTTTGCCTGGAAAGAGGGAACATGCCTGGAACCTCCTACGGTGCTTTTCTCGGCCCTAGCAGACTGCAGTTCAAAACATGCTAAACGTCCAGCAATAACTCCCAAAGTAAAGAAGCTAGGCCTGAAAGGCATAGCTTGTCTGAAACCTCCTAACAGGACACACGAGCAGACCCTGTCACTTTGGCTCTCAGCCTTTTCCTTTGCCTGGAAAGAGGGAACATGCCTGGAACCTCCTACGGTGCTTTTCTCGGCCCTAGCAGACTGCAGTTCAAAACATGCTAAACGTCCAGCAATAATTCCCAAAGTAAAGAAGCGAGGCCTGAAAGGCATAGCTTGTCTGAAACCTCCTAACAGGACACACGAGCAGACCCTGTCGCTTTGGCTCTCAGCCTTTTCCTTTGCCTGGAAAGAGGGAACATGCCTGGAACCTCCTACGGTGCTTTTCTCGGCCCTAGCAGACTGCAGTTCAAAACATGCTAAACGTCCAGCAATAACTCCCAAAGTAAAGAAGCTAGGCCTGAAAGGCATAGCTTGTCTGAAACCTCCTAACAGGACACACGAGCAGACCCTGTCGCTTTGGCTCTCAGCCTTTTCCTTTGCCTGGAAAGAGGGAACATGCCTGGAACCTCCTACGGTGCTTTTCTCGGCCCTAGCAGACTGCAGTTCAAAACATGCTAAACGTCCAGCAATAACTCCCAAAGTAAAGAAGCTAGGCCTGAAAGGCATAGCTTGTCTGAAACCTCCTAACAGGACACACGAGCAGACCCTGTCACTTTGGCTCTCAGCCTTTTCCTTTGCCTGGAAAGAGGGAACATGCCTGGAACCTCCTACGGTGCTTTTCTCGGCCCTAGCAGACTGCAGTTCAAAACATGCTAAACGTCCAGCAATAACTCCCAAAGTAAAGAAGCGAGGCCTGAAAGGCATAGCTTGTCTGAAACCTCCTAACAGGACACACGAGCAGACCCTGTCGCTTTGGCTCTCAGCCTTTTCCTTTGCCTGGAAAGAGGGAACATGCCTGGAACCTCCTACGGTGCTTTTCTCGGCCCTAGCAGACTGCAGTTCAAAACATCCTAAACGTCCAGCAATAACTCCCAAAGTAAAGAAGCGAGGCCTGAAAGGCATAGCTTGTCTGAAACCTCCTAACAGGACACACGAGCAGACCCTGTCACTTTGGCTCTCAGCCTTTTCCTTTGCCTGGAAAGAGGGAACATGCCTGGAACCTCCTACGGTGCTTTTCTCGGCCCTAGCAGACTGCAGTTCAAAACATGCTAAACGTCCAGCAATAACTCCCAAAGTAAAGAAGCGAGGCCTGAAAGGCATAGCTTGTCTGAAACCTCCTAACAGAACACACGAGCAGACCCTGTCGCTTTGGCTCTCAGCCTTTTCCTTTGCCTGGAAAGAGGGAACATGCCTGGAACCTCCTACGGTGCTTTTCTCGGCCCTAGCAGACTGCAGTTCAAAACATGCTAAACGTCCAGCAATAACTCCCAAAGTAAAGAAGCTAGGCCTGAAAGGCATAGCTTGTCTGAAACCTCCTAACAGGACACACGAGCAGCCCCTGTCGCTTTGGCTCTCAGCCTTTTCCTTTGCCTGGAAAGAGGGAACATGCCTGGAACCTCCTACGGTGCTTTTCTCGGCCCTAGCAGACTGCAGTTCAAAACATGCTAAACGTCCAGCAATAACTCCCAAAGTAAAGAAGCTAGGCCTGAAAGGCATAGCTTGTCTGAAACCTCCTAACAGGACACACGAGCAGACCCTGTCACTTTGGCTCTCAGCCTTTTCCTTTGCCTGGAAAGAGGGAACATGCCTGGAACCTCCTACGGTGCTTTTCTCGGCCCTAGCAGACTGCAGTTCAAAACATGCTAAACATCCAGCAATAACTCCCAAAGTAAAGAAGCTAGGCCTGAAAGGCATAGCTTGTCTGAAACCTCCTAACAGGACACACGAGCAGCCCCTGTCGCTTTGGCTCTCAGCCTTTTCCTTTGCCTGGAAAGAGGGAACATGCCTGGAACCTCCTACGGTGCTTTTCTCGGCCCTAGCAGACTGCAGTTCAAAACATGCTAAACGTCCAGCAATAACTCCCAAAGTAAAGAAGCTAGGCCTGAAAGGCATAGCTTGTCTGAAACCTCCTAACAGGACACACGAGCAGCCCCTGTCGCTTTGGCTCTCAGCCTTTTCCTTTGCCTGGAAAGAGGGAACATGCCTGGAACCTCCTACGGTGCTTTTCTCGGCCCTAGCAGACTGCAGTTCAAAACATGCTAAACGTCCAGCAATAACTCCCAAAGTAAAGAAGCTAGGCCTGAAAGGCATAGCTTGTCTGAAACCTCCTAACAGGACACACGAGCAGACCCTGTCACTTTGGCTCTCAGCCTTTTCCTTTGCCTGGAAAGAGGGAACATGCCTGGAACCTCCTACGGTGCTTTTCTCGGCCCTAGCAGGCTGCAGTTCAAAACATGCTAAACGTCCAGCAATAACTCCCAAAGTAAAGAAGCTAGTCCTGAAAGGCATAGCTTGTCTGAAACCTCCTAACAGGACACACGAGCAGACCCTGTCACTTTGGCTCTCAGCCTTTTCCTTTGCCTGGAAAGAGGGAACATGCCTGGAACCTCCTACGGTGCTTTTCTCGGCCCTAGCAGACTGCAGTTCAAAACATGCTAAACGTCCAGCAATAACTCCCAAAGTAAAGAAGCTAGGCCTGAAAGGCATAGCTTGTCTGAAACCTCCTAACAGGACACACCAGCAGACCCTGTCACTTTGGCTCTCAGCCTTTTCCTTTGCCTGGAAAGAGGGAACATGCCTGGAACCTCCTACGGTGCTTTTCTCGGCCCTAGCAGACTGCAGTTCAAAACATGCTAAACGTCCAGCAATAATTCCCAAAGTAAAGAAGCGAGGCCTGAAAGGCATAGCTTGTCTGAAACCTCCTAACAGGACACACGAGCAGACCCTGTCGCTTTGGCTCTCAGCCTTTTCCTTTGCCTGGAAAGAGGGAACATGCCTGGAACCTCCTACGGTGCTTTTCTCGGCCCTAGCAGACTGCAGTTCAAAACATGCTAAACGTCCAGCAATAACTCCCAAAGTAAAGAAGCTAGGCCTGAAAGGCATAGCTTGTCTGAAACCTCCTAACAGGACACACGAGCAGACCCTGTCGCTTTGGCTCTCAGCCTTTTCCTTTGCCTGGAAAGAGGGAACATGCCTGGAACCTCCTACGGTGCTTTTCTCGGCCCTAGCAGACTGCAGTTCAAAACATGCTAAACGTCCAGCAATAACTCCCAAAGTAAAGAAGCTAGGCCTGAAAGGCATAGCTTGTCTGAAACCTCCTAACAGGACACACGAGCAGACCCTGTCACTTTGGCTCTCAGCCTTTTCCTTTGCCTGGAAAGAGGGAACATGCCTGGAACCTCCTACGGTGTTTTTCTCGGCCCTAGCAGACTGCAGTTCAAAACATGCTAAACGTCCAGCAATAACTCCCAAAGTAAAGAAGCTAGGCCTGAAAGGCATAGCTTGTCTGAAACATCCTAACAGGACACACGAGCAGACCCTGTCGCTTTGGCTCTCAGCCTTTTCCTTTGCCTGGAAAGAGGGAACATGCCTGGAACCTCCTACGGTGCTTTTCTCGGCCCTAGCAGACTGCAGTTCAAAACATCCTAAACGTCCAGCAATAACTCCCAAAGTAAAGAAGCGAGGCCTGAAAGGCATAGCTTGTCTGAAACCTCCTAACAGGACACACGAGCAGACCCTGTCACTTTGGCTCTCAGCCTTTTCCTTTGCCTGGAAAGAGGGAACATGCCTGGAACCTCCTACGGTGCTTTTCTCGGCCCTAGCAGACTGCAGTTCAAAACATGCTAAACGTCCAGCAATAACTCCCAAAGTAAAGAAGCGAGGCCTGAAAGGCATAGCTTGTCTGAAACCTCCTAACAGAACACACGAGCAGACCCTGTCGCTTTGGCTCTCAGCCTTTTCCTTTGCCTGGAAAGAGGGAACATGCCTGGAACCTCCTACGGTGCTTTTCTCGGCCCTAGCAGACTGCAGTTCAAAACATGCTAAACGTCCAGCAATAACTCCCAAAGTAAAGAAGCTAGGCCTGAAAGGCATAGCTTGTCTGAAACCTCCTAACAGGACACACGAGCAGCCCCTGTCGCTTTGGCTCTCAGCCTTTTCCTTTGCCTGGAAAGAGGGAACATGCCTGGAACCTCCTACGGTGCTTTTCTCGGCCCTAGCAGACTGCAGTTCAAAACATGCTAAACGTCCAGCAATAACTCCCAAAGTAAAGAAGCTAGGCCTGAAAGGCATAGCTTGTCTGAAACCTCCTAACAGGACACACGAGCAGACCCTGTCACTTTGGCTCTCAGCCTTTTCCTTTGCCTGGAAAGAGGGAACATGCCTGGAACCTCCTACGGTGCTTTTCTCGGCCCTAGCAGACTGCAGTTCAAAACATGCTAAACATCCAGCAATAACTCCCAAAGTAAAGAAGCTAGGCCTGAAAGGCATAGCTTGTCTGAAACCTCCTAACAGGACACACGAGCAGCCCCTGTCGCTTTGGCTCTCAGCCTTTTCCTTTGCCTGGAAAGAGGGAACATGCCTGGAACCTCCTACGGTGCTTTTCTCGGCCCTAGCAGACTGCAGTTCAAAACATGCTAAACGTCCAGCAATAACTCCCAAAGTAAAGAAGCTAGGCCTGAAAGGCATAGCTTGTCTGAAACCTCCTAACAGGACACACGAGCAGACCCTGTCACTTTGGCTCTCAGCCTTTTCCTTTGCCTGGAAAGAGGGAACATGCCTGGAACCTCCTACGGTGCTTTTCTCGGCCCTAGCAGGCTGCAGTTCAAAACATGCTAAACGTCCAGCAATAACTCCCAAAGTAAAGAAGCTAGTCCTGAAAGGCATAGCTTGTCTGAAACCTCCTAACAGGACACACGAGCAGACCCTGTCGCTTTGGCTCTCAGCCTTTTCCTTTGCCTGGAAAGAGGGAACATGCCTGGAACCTCCTACGGTGCTTTTCTCGGCCCTAGCAGACTGCAGTTCAAAACATGCTAAACGTCCAGCAATAACTCCCAAAGTAAAGAAGCTAGGCCTGAAAGGCATAGCTTGTCTGAAACCTCCTAAGAGGACACACGAGCAGACCCTGTCACTTTGGCTCTCAGCCTTTTCCTTTGCCTGGAAAGAGGGAACATGCCGGGAAACTCCTACGGTGCTTTTCTCAGCCATGGCAGACTGCAGTTCAAAACATGCTAAACGTCCAGCAATAACTCCCAAAGTAAAGAAGCTAGGCCTGAAAGGCATAGCTTGTCTGAAACCTCCTAACAGGACACACGAGCAGACCCTGTCACTTTGGCTCTCAGCCTTTTCCTTTGCCTGGAAAGAGGGAACATGCCTGGAACCTCCTACGGTGCTTTTCTCGGCCCTAGCAGACTGCAGTTCAAAACATGCTAAACGTCCAGCAATAACTCCCAAAGTAAAGAAGCTAGGCCTGAAAGGCATAGCTTGTCTGAAACCTCCTAACAGGACACACGAGCAGACCCTGTCGCTTTGGCTCTCAGCCTTTTCCTTTGCCTGGAAAGAGGGAACATGCCTGGAACCTCCTACGGTGCTTTTCTCGGCCCTAGCAGACTGCAGTTCAAAACATGCTAAACGTCCAGCAATAACTCCCAAAGTAAAGAAGCTAGGCCTGAAAGGCATAGCTTGTCTGAAACCTCCTAACAGGACACACGAGCAGACCCTGTCGCTTTGGCTCTCAGCCTTTTCCTTTGCCTGGAAAGAGGGAACATGCCTGGAACCTCCTACGGTGCTTTTCTCGGCCCTAGCAGACTGCAGTTCAAAACATGCTAAACGTCCAGCAATAACTCCCAAAGTAAAGAAGCTAGGCCTGAAAGGCATAGCTTGTCTGAAACCTCCTAACAGGACACACGAGCAGACCCTGTCACTTTGGCTCTCAGCCTTTTCCTTTGCCTGGAAAGAGGGAACATGCCTGGAACCTCCTACGGTGTTTTTCTCGGCCCTAGCAGACTGCAGTTCAAAACATGCTAAACGTCCAGCAATAACTCCCAAAGTAAAGAAGCTAGGCCTGAAAGGCATAGCTTGTCTGAAACATCCTAACAGGACACACGAGCAGACCCTGTCGCTTTGGCTCTCAGCCTTTTCCTTTGCCTGGAAAGAGGGAACATGCCTGGAACCTCCTACGGTGCTTTTCTCGGCCCTAGCAGACTGCAGTTCAAAACATCCTAAACGTCCAGCAATAACTCCCAAAGTAAAGAAGCGAGGCCTGAAAGGCATAGCTTGTCTGAAACCTCCTAACAGGACACACGAGCAGACCCTGTCACTTTGGCTCTCAGCCTTTTCCTTTGCCTGGAAAGAGGGAACATGCCTGGAACCTCCTACGGTGCTTTTCTCGGCCCTAGCAGACTGCAGTTCAAAACATGCTAAACGTCCAGCAATAACTCCCAAAGTAAAGAAGCGAGGCCTGAAAGGCATAGCTTGTCTGAAACCTCCTAACAGAACACACGAGCAGACCCTGTCGCTTTGGCTCTCAGCCTTTTCCTTTGCCTGGAAAGAGGGAACATGCCTGGAACCTCCTACGGTGCTTTTCTCGGCCCTAGCAGACTGCAGTTCAAAACATGCTAAACGTCCAGCAATAACTCCCAAAGTAAAGAAGCTAGGCCTGAAAGGCATAGCTTGTCTGAAACCTCCTAACAGGACACACGAGCAGCCCCTGTCGCTTTGGCTCTCAGCCTTTTCCTTTGCCTGGAAAGAGGGAACATGCCTGGAACCTCCTACGGTGCTTTTCTCGGCCCTAGCAGACTGCAGTTCAAAACATGCTAAACGTCCAGCAATAACTCCCAAAGTAAAGAAGCTAGGCCTGAAAGGCATAGCTTGTCTGAAACCTCCTAACAGGACACACGAGCAGACCCTGTCACTTTGGCTCTCAGCCTTTTCCTTTGCCTGGAAAGAGGGAACATGCCTGGAACCTCCTACGGTGCTTTTCTCGGCCCTAGCAGACTGCAGTTCAAAACATGCTAAACATCCAGCAATAACTCCCAAAGTAAAGAAGCTAGGCCTGAAAGGCATAGCTTGTCTGAAACCTCCTAACAGGACACACGAGCAGCCCCTGTCGCTTTGGCTCTCAGCCTTTTCCTTTGCCTGGAAAGAGGGAACATGCCTGGAACCTCCTACGGTGCTTTTCTCGGCCCTAGCAGACTGCAGTTCAAAACATGCTAAACGTCCAGCAATAACTCCCAAAGTAAAGAAGCTAGGCCTGAAAGGCATAGCTTGTCTGAAACCTCCTAACAGGACACACGAGCAGACCCTGTCACTTTGGCTCTCAGCCTTTTCCTTTGCCTGGAAAGAGGGAACATGCCTGGAACCTCCTACGGTGCTTTTCTCGGCCCTAGCAGGCTGCAGTTCAAAACATGCTAAACGTCCAGCAATAACTCCCAAAGTAAAGAAGCTAGTCCTGAAAGGCATAGCTTGTCTGAAACCTCCTAACAGGACACACGAGCAGACCCTGTCGCTTTGGCTCTCAGCCTTTTCCTTTGCCTGGAAAGAGGGAACATGCCTGGAACCTCCTACGGTGCTTTTCTCGGCCCTAGCAGACTGCAGTTCAAAACATGCTAAACGTCCAGCAATAACTCCCAAAGTAAAGAAGCTAGGCCTGAAAGGCATAGCTTGTCTGAAACCTCCTAACAGGACACACGAGCAGACCCTGTCACTTTGGCTCTCAGCCTTTTCCTTTGCCTGGAAAGAGGGAACATGCCTGGAACCTCCTACGGTGCTTTTCTCGGCCCTAGCAGACTGCAGTTCAAAACATGCTAAACGTCCAGCAATAACTCCCAAAGTAAAGAAGCGAGGCCTGAAAGGCATAGCTTGTCTGAAACCTCCTAACAGGACACACGAGCGGACCCTGTCACTTTGGCTCTCAGCCTTTTCCTTTGCCTGGAAAGAGCTAACATGCCTGGAACCTCCTACGGTGCTTTTCTCGGCCCTAGCAGACTGCAGTTCAAAACATGCTAAACGTCCAGCAATAACTCCCAAAGTAAAGAAGCTAGGCCTGAAAGGCATAGCTTGTCTGAAACCTCCTAACAGGACACACGAGCAGACCCTGTCGCTTTGGCTCTCAGCCTTTTCCTTTGCCTGGAAAGAGGGAACATGCCTGGAACCTCCTACGGTGCTTTTCTCGGCCCTAGCAGACTGCAGTTCAAAACATGCTAAACGTCCAGCAATAACTCCCAAAGTAAAGAAGCTAGGCCTGAAAGGCATAGCTTGTCTGAAACCTCCTAACAGGACACACGAGCAGACCCTGTCGCTTTGGCTCTCAGCCTTTTCCTTTGCCTGGAAAGAGGGAACATGCCTGGAACCTCCTACGGTGCTTTTCTCGGCCCTAGCAGACTGCAGTTCAAAACATGCTAAACGTCCAGCAATAACTCCCAAAGTAAAGAAGCTAGGCCTGAAAGGCATAGCTTGTCTGAAACCTCCTAAGAGGACACACGAGCAGACCCTGTCACTTTGGCTCTCAGCCTTTTCCTTTGCCTGGAAAGAGGGAACATGCCGGGAAACTCCTACGGTGCTTTTCTCAGCCATGGCAGACTGCAGTTCAAAACATGCTAAACGTCCAGCAATAACTCCCAAAGTAAAGAAGCTAGGCCTGAAAGGCATAGCTTGTCTGAAACCTCCTAACAGGACACACGAGCAGACCCTGTCACTTTGGCTCTCAGCCTTTTCCTTTGCCTGGAAAGAGGGAACATGCCTGGAACCTCCTACGGTGCTTTTCTCGGCCCTAGCAGACTGCAGTTCAAAACATGCTAAACGTCCAGCAATAACTCCCAAAGTAAAGAAGCTAGGCCTGAAAGGCATAGCTTGTCTGAAACCTCCTAAGAGGACACACGAGCAGACCCTGTCACTTTGGCTCTCAGCCTTTTCCTTTGCCTGGAAAGAGGGAACATGCCGGGAAACTCCTACGGTGCTTTTCTCAGCCATGGCAGACTGCAGTTCAAAACATGCTAAACGTCCAGCAATAACTCCCAAAGTAAAGAAGCTAGGCCTGAAAGGCATAGCTTGTCTGAAACCTCCTAACAGGACACACGAGCAGACCCTGTCACTTTGGCTCTCAGCCTTTTCCTTTGCCTGGAAAGAGGGAACATGCCTGGAACCTCCTACGGTGCTTTTCTCGGCCCTAGCAGACTGCAGTTCAAAACATGCTAAACGTCCAGCAATAACTCCCAAAGTAAAGAAGCTAGGCCTGAAAGGCATAGCTTGTCTGAAACCTCCTAACAGGACACACGAGCAGACCCTGTCGCTTTGGCTCTCAGCCTTTTCCTTTGCCTGGAAAGAGGGAACATGCCTGGAACCTCCTACGGTGCTTTTCTCGGCCCTAGCAGACTGCAGTTCAAAACATCCTAAACGTCCAGCAATAACTCCCAAAGTAAAGAAGCGAGGCCTGAAAGGCATAGCTTGTCTGAAACCTCCTAACAGGACACACGAGCAGACCCTGTCACTTTGGCTCTCAGCCTTTTCCTTTGCCTGGAAAGAGGGAACATGCCTGGAACCTCCTACGGTGCTTTTCTCGGCCCTAGCAGACTGCAGTTCAAAACATGCTAAACGTCCAGCAATAACTCCCAAAGTAAAGAAGCGAGGCCTGAAAGGCATAGCTTGTCTGAAACCTCCTAACAGAACACACGAGCAGACCCTGTCGCTTTGGCTCTCAGCCTTTTCCTTTGCCTGGAAAGAGGGAACATGCCTGGAACCTCCTACGGTGCTTTTCTCGGCCCTAGCAGACTGCAGTTCAAAACATGCTAAACGTCCAGCAATAACTCCCAAAGTAAAGAAGCTAGGCCTGAAAGGCATAGCTTGTCTGAAAACTCCTAACAGGACACACGAGCAGCCCCTGTCGCTTTGGCTCTCAGCCTTTTCCTTTGCCTGGAAAGAGGGAACATGCCTGGAACCTCCTACGGTGCTTTTCTCGGCCCTAGCAGACTGCAGTTCAAAACATGCTAAACGTCCAGCAATAACTCCCAAAGTAAAGAAGCTAGGCCTGAAAGGCATAGCTTGTCTGAAACCTCCTAACAGGACACACGAGCAGACCCTGTCACTTTGGCTCTCAGCCTTTTCCTTTGCCTGGAAAGAGGGAACATGCCTGGAACCTCCTACGGTGCTTTTCTCGGCCCTAGCAGACTGCAGTTCAAAACATGCTAAACGTCCAGCAATAACTCCCAAAGTAAAGAAGCTAGGCCTGAAAGGCATAGCTTGTCTGAAACCTCCTAACAGGACACACGAGCAGCCCCTGTCGCTTTGGCTCTCAGCCTTTTCCTTTGCCTGGAAAGAGGGAACATGCCTGGAACCTCCTACGGTGCTTTTCTCGGCCCTAGCAGACTGCAGTTCAAAACATGCTAAACGTCCAGCAATAACTCCCAAAGTAAAGAAGCTAGGCCTGAAAGGCATAGCTTGTCTGAAACCTCCTAACAGGACACACGAGCGGACCCTGTCACTTTGGCTCTCAGCCTTTTCCTTTGCCTGGAAAGAGCTAACATGCCTGGAACCTCCTACGGTGCTTTTCTCGGCCCTAGCAGACTGCAGTTCAAAACATGCTAAACGTCCAGCAATAACTCCCAAAGTAAAGAAGCTAGGCCTGAAAGGCATAGCTTGTCTGAAACCTCCTAACAGGACACACGAGCAGACCCTGTCGCTTTGGCTCTCAGCCTTTTCCTTTGCCTGGAAAGAGGGAACATGCCTGGAACCTCCTACGGTGCTTTTCTCGGCCCTAGCAGACTGCAGTTCAAAACATGCTAAACGTCCAGCAATAACTCCCAAAGTAAAGAAGCTAGGCCTGAAAGGCATAGCTTGTCTGAAACCTCCTAACAGGACACACGAGCAGACCCTGTCGCTTTGGCTCTCAGCCTTTTCCTTTGCCTGGAAAGAGGGAACATGCCTGGAACCTCCTACGGTGCTTTTCTCGGCCCTAGCAGACTGCAGTTCAAAACATGCTAAACGTCCAGCAATAACTCCCAAAGTAAAGAAGCTAGGCCTGAAAGGCATAGCTTGTCTGAAACCTCCTAACAGGACACACGAGCAGACCCTGTCACTTTGGCTCTCAGCCTTTTCCTTTGCCTGGAAAGAGGGAACATGCCGGGAAACTCCTACGGTGCTTTTCTCAGCCATGGCAGACTGCAGTTCAAAACATGCTAAACGTCTAGCAATAACTCCCAAAGTAAAGAAGCTAGGCCTGAAAGGCATAGCTTGTCTGAAACCTCCTAACAGGACACACGAGCAGACCCTGTCACTTTGGCTCTCAGCCTTTTCCTTTGCCTGGAAAGAGGGAACATGCCTGGAACCTCCTACGGTGCTTTTCTCGGCCCTAGCAGACTGCAGTTCAAAACATGCTAAACGTCCAGCAATAACTCCCAAAGTAAAGAAGCGAGGCCTGAAAGGCATAGCTTGTCTGAAACCTCCTAACAGGACACACGAGCAGACCCTGTCGCTTTGGCTCTCAGCCTTTTCCTTTGCCTGGAAAGAGGGAACATGCCTGGAACCTCCTACGGTGCTTTTCTCGGCCCTAGCAGACTGCAGTTCAAAACATGCTAAACGTCCAGCAATAACTCCCAAAGTAAAGAAGCTAGGCCTGAAAGGCATAGCTTGTCTGAAACCTCCTAACAGGACACACGAGCAGACCCTGTGGCTTTGGCTCTCAGCCTTTTCCTTTGCCTGGAAAGAGGGAACATGCCTGGAACCTCCTACGGTGCTTTTCTCGGCCCTAGCAGACTGCAGTTCAAAACATGCTAAACGTCCAGCAATAACTCCCAAAGTAAAGAAGCTAGGCCTGAAAGGCATAGCTTGTCTGAAACCTCCTAACAGGACACACGAGCAGACCCTGTCGCTTTGGCTCTCAGCCTTTTCCTTTGCCTGGAAAGAGGGAACATGCCTGGAACCTCCTACGGTGCTTTTCTCGGCCCTAGCAGACTGCAGTTCAAAACATGCTAAACGTCCAGCAATAACTCCCAAAGTAAAGAAGCGAGGCCTGAAAGGCATAGCTTGTCTGAAACCTCCTAACAGGACACACGAGCAGACCCTGTCGCTTTGGCTCTCAGCCTTTTCCTTTGCCTGGAAAGAGGGAACATGCCTGGAACCTCCTACGGTGCTTTTCTCGGCCCTAGCAGACTGCAGTTCAAAACATGCTAAACGTCCAGCAATAACTCCCAAAGTAAAGAAGCGAGGCCTGAAAGGCATAGCTTGTCTGAAACCTCCTAACAGGACACACGAGCAGACCCTGTCGCTTTGGCTCTCAGCCTTTTCCTTTGCCTGGAAAGAGGGAACATGCCTGGAACCTCCTACGGTGCTTTTCTCGGCCCTAGCAGACTGCAGTTCAAAACATGCTAAACGTCCAGCAATAACTCCCAAAGTAAAGAAGCTAGGCCTGAAAGGCATAGCTTGTCTGAAACCTCCTAACAGGACACACGAGCAGACCCTGTCGCTTTGGCTCTCAGCCTTTTCCTTTGCCTGGAAAGAGGGAACATGCCTGGAACCTCCTACGGTGCTTTTCTCGGCCCTAGCAGACTGCAGTTCAAAACATGCTAAACGTCCAGCAATAACTCCCAAAGTAAAGAAGCTAGGCCTGAAAGGCATAGCTTGTCTGAAACCTCCTAACAGGACACACGAGCAGACCCTGTCGCTTTGGCTCTCAGCCTTTTCCTTTGCCTGGAAAGAGGGAACATGCCTGGAACCTCCTACGGTGCTTTTCTCAGCCCTAGCAGACTGCAGTTCAAAACATGCTAAACGTCCAGCAATAACTCCCAAAGTAAAGAAGCTAGGCCTGAAAGGCATGGCTTGTCTGAAACCTCCTAACAGGACACACGAGCAGACCCTGTCACTTTGGCTCTCAGCCTTTTCCTTTGCCTGGAAAGAGGGAACATGCCTGGAACCTCCTACGGTGCTTTTCTTGGCCCTAGCAGACTGCAGTTCAAAACATGCTAAACGTCCAGCAATAACTCCCAAAGTAAAGAAGCTAGGCCTGAAAGGCATAGCTTGTCTGAAACCTCCTAACAGGACACACGAGCAGACCCTGTCGCTTTGGCTCTCAGCCTTTTCCTTTGCCTGGAAAGAGGGAACATGCCTGGAACCTCCTACGGTGCTTTTCTCGGCCCTAGCAGACTGCAGTTCAAAACATGCTAAACGTCCAGCAATAACTCCCAAAGTAAAGAAGCGAGGCCTGAAAGGCATAGCTTGTCTGAAACCTCCTAACAGGACACACGAGCAGACCCTGTCGCTTTGGCTCTCAGCCTTTTCCTTTGCCTGGAAAGAGGGAACATGCCTGGAACCTCCTACGGTGCTTTTCTCGGCCCTAGCAGACTGCAGTTCAAAACATGCTAAACGTCCAGCAATAATTCCCAAAGTAAAGAAGCTAGGCCTGAAAGGCATAGCTTGTCTGAAACCTCCTAACAGGACACACGAGCAGACCCTGTCGCTTTGGCTCTCAGCCTTTTCCTTTGCCTGGAAAGAGGGAACATGCCTGGAACCTCCTACGGTGCTTTTCTCGGCCCTAGCAGACTGCAGTTCAAAACATGCTAAACGTCCAGCAATAACTCCCAAAGTAAAGAAGCTAGGCCTGAAAGGCATAGCTTGTCTGAAACCTCCTAACAGGACACACGAGCAGACCCTGTCGCTTTGGCTCTCAGCCTTTTCCTTTGCCTGGAAAGAGGGAACATGCCTGGAACCTCCTACGGTGCTTTTCTCGGCCCTAGCAGACTGCAGTTCAAAACATGCTAAACGTCCAGAAATAACGCCCAAAGTAAAGAAGCTAGGCCTGAAAGGCATGGCTTGTCTGAAACCTCCTAACAGGACACACGAGCAGACCCTGTCACTTTGGCTCTCAGCCTTTTCCTTTTCCTGGAAAGAGGGAACATGCCTGGAACCTCCTACGGTGCTTTTCTCGGCCCTAGCAGACTGCAGTTCAAAACATGCTAAACGTCCAGCAATAACTCCCAAAGTAAAGAAGCTAGGCCTGAAAGGCATGGCTTGTCTGAAACCTCCTAACAGGACACACGAGCAGACCCTGTCACTTTGGCTCTCAGCCTTTTCCTTTGCCTGGAAAGAGGGAACATGCCTGGAACCTCCTACGGTGCTTTTCTCGGCCCTAGCAGACTGCAGTTCAAAACATGCTAAACGTCCAGCAATAACTCCCAAAGTAAAGAAGCTAGGCCTGAAAGGCATAGCTTGTCTGAAACCTCCTAACAGGACACACGAGCAGACCCTGTCGCTTTGGCTCTCAGCCTTTTCCTTTGCCTGGAAAGAGGGAACATGCCTGGAACCTCCTACGGTGCTTTTCTCGGCCCTAGCAGACTGCAGTTCAAAACATGCTAAACGTCCAGCAATAACTCCCAAAGTAAAGAAGCGAGGCCAGAAAGGCATAGCTTGTCTGAAACCTCCTAACAGGACACACGAGCAGACCCTGTCACTTTGGCTCTCAGCCTTTTCCTTTGCCTGGAAAGAGGGAACATGCCTGGAACCTCCTACAGTGCTTTTCTTGGCCCTAGCAGACTGCAGTTCAAAACATGCTAAACGTCCAGCAATAACTCCCAAAGTAAAGAAGCTAGGCCTGAAAGGCATAGCTTGTCTGAAACCTCCTAACAGGACACACGAGCAGACCCTGTCGCTTTGGCTCTCAGCCTTTTCCTTTGCCTGGAAAGAGGGAACATGCCTGGAACCTCCTACGGTGCTTTTCTCGGCCCTAGCAGACTGCAGTTCAAAACATGCTAAACGTCCAGCAATAACTCCCAAAGTAAAGAAGCGAGGCCAGAAAGGCATAGCTTGTCTGAAACCTCCTAACAGGACACACGAGCAGACCCTGTCACTTTGGCTCTCAGCCTTTTCCTTTGCCTGGAAAGAGGGAACATGCCTGGAACCTCCTACAGTGCTTTTCTTGGCCCTAGCAGACTGCAGTTCAAAACATGCTAAACGTCCAGCAATAACTCCCAAAGTAAAGAAGCTAGGCCTGAAAGGCATAGCTTGTCTGAAACCTCCTAACAGGACACACGAGCAGACCCTGTCGCTTTGGCTCTCAGCCTTTTCCTTTGCCTGGAAAGAGGGAACATGCCTGGAACCTCCTACGGTGCTTTTCTCGGCCCTAGCAGACTGCAGTTCAAAACATGCTAAACGTCCAGCAATAACTCCCAAAGTAAAGAAGCGAGGCCTGAAAGGCATAGCTTGTCTGAAACCTCCTAACAGGACACACGAGCAGACCCTGTCGCTTTGGCTCTCAGCCTTTTCCTTTGCCTGGAAAGAGGGAACATGCCTGGAACCTCCTACGGTGCTTTTCTCGGCCCTAGCAGACTGCAGTTCAAAACATGCTAAACGTCCAGCAATAATTCCCAAAGTAAAGAAGCTAGGCCTGAAAGGCATAGCTTGTCTGAAACCTCCTAACAGGACACACGAGCAGACCCTGTCGCTTTGGCTCTCAGCCTTTTCCTTTGCCTGGAAAGAGGGAACATGCCTGGAACCTCCTACGGTGCTTTTCTCGGCCCTAGCAGACTGCAGTTCAAAACATGCTAAACGTCCAGCAATAACTCCCAAAGTAAAGAAGCTAGGCCTGAAAGGCATAGCTTGTCTGAAACCTCCTAACAGGACACACGAGCAGACCCTGTCGCTTTGGCTCTCAGCCTTTTCCTTTGCCTGGAAAGAGGGAACATGCCTGGAACCTCCTACGGTGCTTTTCTCGGCCCTAGCAGACTGCAGTTCAAAACATGCTAAACGTCCAGAAATAACGCCCAAAGTAAAGAAGCTAGGCCTGAAAGGCATGGCTTGTCTGAAACCTCCTAACAGGACACACGAGCAGACCCTGTCACTTTGGCTCTCAGCCTTTTCCTTTTCCTGGAAAGAGGGAACATGCCTGGAACCTCCTACGGTGCTTTTCTCGGCCCTAGCAGACTGCAGTTCAAAACATGCTAAACGTCCAGCAATAACTCCCAAAGTAAAGAAGCGAGGCCTGAAAGGCATAGCTTGTCTGAAACCTCCTAACAGGACACACGAGCAGACCCTGTCGCTTTGGCTCTCAGCCTTTTCCTTTGCCTGGAAAGAGGGAACATGCCTGGAACCTCCTACGGTGCTTTTCTCGGCCCTAGCAGACTGCAGTTCAAAACATGCTAAACGTCCAGCAATAACTCCCAAAGTAAAGAAGCTAGGCCTGAAAGGCATAGCTTGTCTGAAACCTCCTAACAGGACACACGAGCAGACCCTGTGGCTTTGGCTCTCAGCCTTTTCCTTTGCCTGGAAAGAGGGAACATGCCTGGAACCTCCTACGGTGCTTTTCTCGGCCCTAGCAGACTGCAGTTCAAAACATGCTAAACGTCCAGCAATAACTCCCAAAGTAAAGAAGCTAGGCCTGAAAGGCATAGCTTGTCTGAAACCTCCTAACAGGACACACGAGCAGACCCTGTCGCTTTGGCTCTCAGCCTTTTCCTTTGCCTGGAAAGAGGGAACATGCCTGGAACCTCCTACGGTGCTTTTCTCGGCCCTAGCAGACTGCAGTTCAAAACATGCTAAACGTCCAGCAATAACTCCCAAAGTAAAGAAGCGAGGCCTGAAAGGCATAGCTTGTCTGAAACCTCCTAACAGGACACACGAGCAGACCCTGTCGCTTTGGCTCTCAGCCTTTTCCTTTGCCTGGAAAGAGGGAACATGCCTGGAACCTCCTACGGTGCTTTTCTCGGCCCTAGCAGACTGCAGTTCAAAACATGCTAAACGTCCAGCAATAACTCCCAAAGTAAAGAAGCTAGGCCTGAAAGGCATAGCTTGTCTGAAACCTCCTAACAGGACACACGAGCAGACCCTGTCGCTTTGGCTCTCAGCCTTTTCCTTTGCCTGGAAAGAGGGAACATGCCTGGAACCTCCTACGGTGCTTTTCTCAGCCCTAGCAGACTGCAGTTCAAAACATGCTAAACGTCCAGCAATAACTCCCAAAGTAAAGAAGCTAGGCCTGAAAGGCATGGCTTGTCTGAAACCTCCTAACAGGACACACGAGCAGACCCTGTCACTTTGGCTCTCAGCCTTTTCCTTTGCCTGGAAAGAGGGAACATGCCTGGAACCTCCTACGGTGCTTTTCTCGGCCCTAGCAGACTGCAGTTCAAAACATGCTAAACGTCCAGCAATAACTCCCAAAGTAAAGAAGCTAGGCCTGAAAGGCATAGCTTGTCTGAAACCTCCTAACAGGACACACGAGCAGACCCTGTCGCTTTGGCTCTCAGCCTTTTCCTTTGCCTGGAAAGAGGGAACATGCCTGGAACCTCCTACGGTGCTTTTCTCGGCCCTAGCAGACTGCAGTTCAAAACATGCTAAACGTCCAGCAATAACTCCCAAAGTAAAGAAGCGAGGCCAGAAAGGCATAGCTTGTCTGAAACCTCCTAACAGGACACACGAGCAGACCCTGTCACTTTGGCTCTCAGCCTTTTCCTTTGCCTGGAAAGAGGGAACATGCCTGGAACCTCCTACAGTGCTTTTCTCGGCCCTAGCAGACTGCAGTTCAAAACATGCTAAACGTCCAGCAATAACTCCCAAAGTAAAGAAGCTAGGCCTGAAAGGCATAGCTTGTCTGAAACCTCCTAACAGGACACACGAGCAGACCCTGTCGCTTTGGCTCTCAGCCTTTTCCTTTGCCTGGAAAGAGGGAACATGCCTGGAACCTCCTACGGTGCTTTTCTCGGCCCTAGCAGACTGCAGTTCAAAACATGCTAAACGTCCAGCAATAACTCCCAAAGTAAAGAAGCTAGGCCTGAAAGGCATAGCTTGTCTGAAACCTCCTAACAGGACACACGAGCAGACCCTGTCGCTTTGGCTCTCAGCCTTTTCCTTTGCCTGGAAAGAGGGAACATGCCTGGAACCTCCTACGGTGCTTTTCTCAGCCCTAGCAGACTGCAGTTCAAAACATGCTAAACGTCCAGCAATAACTCCCAAAGTAAAGAAGCTAGGCCTGAAAGGCATGGCTTGTCTGAAACCTCCTAACAGGACACACGAGCAGACCCTGTCACTTTGGCTCTCAGCCTTTTCCTTTGCCTGGAAAGAGGGAACATGCCTGGAACCTCCTACGGTGCTTTTCTCGGCCCTAGCAGACTGCAGTTCAAAACATGCTAAACGTCCAGCAATAACTCCCAAAGTAAAGAAGCTAGGCCTGAAAGGCATAGCTTGTCTGAAACCTCCTAACAGGACACACGAGCAGACCCTGTCGCTTTGGCTCTCAGCCTTTTCCTTTGCCTGGAAAGAGGGGAACATGCCTGGAACCTCCTACGGTGCTTTTCTCGGCCCTAGCAGACTGCAGTTCAAAACATGCTATACGTCCAGCAATAACTCCCAAAGTAAAGAAGCGAGGCCAGAAAGGCATAGCTTGTCTGAAACCTCCTAACAGGACACACGAGCAGACCCTGTCACTTTGGCTCTCAGCCTTTTCCTTTGCCTGGAAAGAGGGAACATGCCTGGAACCTCCTACAGTGCTTTTCTTGGCCCTAGCAGACTGCAGTTCAAAACATGCTAAACGTCCAGCAATAACTCCCAAAGTAAAGAAGCTAGGCCTGAAAGGCATAGCTTGTCTGAAACCTCCTAACAGGACACACGAGCAGACCCTGTCGCTTTGGCTCTCAGCCTTTTCCTTTGCCTGGAAAGAGGGAACATGCCTGGAACCTCCTACGGTGCTTTTCTCGGCCCTAGCAGACTGCAGTTCAAAACATGCTAAACGTCCAGCAATAACTCCCAAAGTAAAGAAGCGAGGCCTGAAAGGCATAGCTTGTCTGAAACCTCCTAACAGGACACACGAGCAGACCCTGTCGCTTTGGCTCTCAGCCTTTTCCTTTGCCTGGAAAGAGGGAACATGCCTGGAACCTCCTACGGTGCTTTTCTCGGCCCTAGCAGACTGCAGTTCAAAACATGCTAAACGTCCAGCAATAATTCCCAAAGTAAAGAAGCTAGGCCTGAAAGGCATAGCTTGTCTGAAACCTCCTAACAGGACACACGAGCAGACCCTGTCGCTTTGGCTCTCAGCCTTTTCCTTTGCCTGGAAAGAGGGAACATGCCTGGAACCTCCTACGGTGCTTTTCTCGGCCCTAGCAGACTGCAGTTCAAAACATGCTAAACGTCCAGCAATAACTCCCAAAGTAAAGAAGCTAGGCCTGAAAGGCATAGCTTGTCTGAAACCTCCTAACAGGACACACGAGCAGACCCTGTCGCTTTGGCTCTCAGCCTTTTCCTTTGCCTGGAAAGAGGGAACATGCCTGGAACCTCCTACGGTGCTTTTCTCGGCCCTAGCAGACTGCAGTTCAAAACATGCTAAACGTCCAGAAATAACGCCCAAAGTAAAGAAGCTAGGCCTGAAAGGCATGGCTTGTCTGAAACCTCCTAACAGGACACACGAGCAGACCCTGTCACTTTGGCTCTCAGCCTTTTCCTTTTCCTGGAAAGAGGGAACATGCCTGGAACCTCCTACGGTGCTTTTCTCGGCCCTAGCAGACTGCAGTTCAAAACATGCTAAACGTCCAGCAATAACTCCCAAAGTAAAGAAGCTAGGCCTGAAAGGCATGGCTTGTCTGAAACCTCCTAACAGGACACACGAGCAGACCCTGTCACTTTGGCTCTCAGCCTTTTCCTTTGCCTGGAAAGAGGGAACATGCCTGGAACCTCCTACGGTGCTTTTCTCGGCCCTAGCAGACTGCAGTTCAAAACATGCTAAACGTCCAGCAATAACTCCCAAAGTAAAGAAGCTAGGCCTGAAAGGCATAGCTTGTCTGAAACCTCCTAACAGGACACACGAGCAGACCCTGTCGCTTTGGCTCTCAGCCTTTTCCTTTGCCTGGAAAGAGGGAACATGCCTGGAACCTCCTACGGTGCTTTTCTCGGCCCTAGCAGACTGCAGTTCAAAACATGCTAAACGTCCAGCAATAACTCCCAAAGTAAAGAAGCGAGGCCAGAAAGGCATAGCTTGTCTGAAACCTCCTAACAGGACACACGAGCAGACCCTGTCACTTTGGCTCTCAGCCTTTTCCTTTGCCTGGAAAGAGGGAACATGCCTGGAACCTCCTACAGTGCTTTTCTTGGCCCTAGCAGACTGCAGTTCAAAACATGCTAAACGTCCAGCAATAACTCCCAAAGTAAAGAAGCTAGGCCTGAAAGGCATAGCTTGTCTGAAACCTCCTAACAGGACACACGAGCAGACCCTGTCGCTTTGGCTCTCAGCCTTTTCCTTTGCCTGGAAAGAGGGAACATGCCTGGAACCTCCTACGGTGCTTTTCTCGGCCCTAGCAGACTGCAGTTCAAAACATGCTAAACGTCCAGCAATAACTCCCAAAGTAAAGAAGCGAGGCCAGAAAGGCATAGCTTGTCTGAAACCTCCTAACAGGACACACGAGCAGACCCTGTCACTTTGGCTCTCAGCCTTTTCCTTTGCCTGGAAAGAGGGAACATGCCTGGAACCTCCTACAGTGCTTTTCTTGGCCCTAGCAGACTGCAGTTCAAAACATGCTAAACGTCCAGCAATAACTCCCAAAGTAAAGAAGCTAGGCCTGAAAGGCATAGCTTGTCTGAAACCTCCTAACAGGACACACGAGCAGACCCTGTCGCTTTGGCTCTCAGCCTTTTCCTTTGCCTGGAAAGAGGGAACATGCCTGGAACCTCCTACGGTGCTTTTCTCGGCCCTAGCAGACTGCAGTTCAAAACATGCTAAACGTCCAGCAATAACTCCCAAAGTAAAGAAGCGAGGCCTGAAAGGCATAGCTTGTCTGAAACCTCCTAACAGGACACACGAGCAGACCCTGTCGCTTTGGCTCTCAGCCTTTTCCTTTGCCTGGAAAGAGGGAACATGCCTGGAACCTCCTACGGTGCTTTTCTCGGCCCTAGCAGACTGCAGTTCAAAACATGCTAAACGTCCAGCAATAATTCCCAAAGTAAAGAAGCTAGGCCTGAAAGGCATAGCTTGTCTGAAACCTCCTAACAGGACACACGAGCAGACCCTGTCGCTTTGGCTCTCAGCCTTTTCCTTTGCCTGGAAAGAGGGAACATGCCTGGAACCTCCTACGGTGCTTTTCTCGGCCCTAGCAGACTGCAGTTCAAAACATGCTAAACGTCCAGCAATAACTCCCAAAGTAAAGAAGCTAGGCCTGAAAGGCATAGCTTGTCTGAAACCTCCTAACAGGACACACGAGCAGACCCTGTCGCTTTGGCTCTCAGCCTTTTCCTTTGCCTGGAAAGAGGGAACATGCCTGGAACCTCCTACGGTGCTTTTCTCGGCCCTAGCAGACTGCAGTTCAAAACATGCTAAACGTCCAGAAATAACGCCCAAAGTAAAGAAGCTAGGCCTGAAAGGCATGGCTTGTCTGAAACCTCCTAACAGGACACACGAGCAGACCCTGTCACTTTGGCTCTCAGCCTTTTCCTTTTCCTGGAAAGAGGGAACATGCCTGGAACCTCCTACGGTGCTTTTCTCGGCCCTAGCAGACTGCAGTTCAAAACATGCTAAACGTCCAGCAATAACTCCCAAAGTAAAGAAGCGAGGCCTGAAAGGCATAGCTTGTCTGAAACCTCCTAACAGGACACACGAGCAGACCCTGTCGCTTTGGCTCTCAGCCTTTTCCTTTGCCTGGAAAGAGGGAACATGCCTGGAACCTCCTACGGTGCTTTTCTCGGCCCTAGCAGACTGCAGTTCAAAACATGCTAAACGTCCAGCAATAACTCCCAAAGTAAAGAAGCTAGGCCTGAAAGGCATAGCTTGTCTGAAACCTCCTAACAGGACACACGAGCAGACCCTGTGGCTTTGGCTCTCAGCCTTTTCCTTTGCCTGGAAAGAGGGAACATGCCTGGAACCTCCTACGGTGCTTTTCTCGGCCCTAGCAGACTGCAGTTCAAAACATGCTAAACGTCCAGCAATAACTCCCAAAGTAAAGAAGCTAGGCCTGAAAGGCATAGCTTGTCTGAAACCTCCTAACAGGACACACGAGCAGACCCTGTCGCTTTGGCTCTCAGCCTTTTCCTTTGCCTGGAAAGAGGGAACATGCCTGGAACCTCCTACGGTGCTTTTCTCGGCCCTAGCAGACTGCAGTTCAAAACATGCTAAACGTCCAGCAATAACTCCCAAAGTAAAGAAGCGAGGCCTGAAAGGCATAGCTTGTCTGAAACCTCCTAACAGGACACACGAGCAGACCCTGTCGCTTTGGCTCTCAGCCTTTTCCTTTGCCTGGAAAGAGGGAACATGCCTGGAACCTCCTACGGTGCTTTTCTCGGCCCTAGCAGACTGCAGTTCAAAACATGCTAAACGTCCAGCAATAACTCCCAAAGTAAAGAAGCTAGGCCTGAAAGGCATAGCTTGTCTGAAACCTCCTAACAGGACACACGAGCAGACCCTGTCGCTTTGGCTCTCAGCCTTTTCCTTTGCCTGGAAAGAGGGAACATGCCTGGAACCTCCTACGGTGCTTTTCTCAGCCCTAGCAGACTGCAGTTCAAAACATGCTAAACGTCCAGCAATAACTCCCAAAGTAAAGAAGCTAGGCCTGAAAGGCATGGCTTGTCTGAAACCTCCTAACAGGACACACGAGCAGACCCTGTCACTTTGGCTCTCAGCCTTTTCCTTTGCCTGGAAAGAGGGAACATGCCTGGAACCTCCTACGGTGCTTTTCTCGGCCCTAGCAGACTGCAGTTCAAAACATGCTAAACGTCCAGCAATAACTCCCAAAGTAAAGAAGCTAGGCCTGAAAGGCATAGCTTGTCTGAAACCTCCTAACAGGACACACGAGCAGACCCTGTCGCTTTGGCTCTCAGCCTTTTCCTTTGCCTGGAAAGAGGGAACATGCCTGGAACCTCCTACGGTGCTTTTCTCGGCCCTAGCAGACTGCAGTTCAAAACATGCTAAACGTCCAGCAATAACTCCCAAAGTAAAGAAGCGAGGCCAGAAAGGCATAGCTTGTCTGAAACCTCCTAACAGGACACACGAGCAGACCCTGTCACTTTGGCTCTCAGCCTTTTCCTTTGCCTGGAAAGAGGGAACATGCCTGGAACCTCCTACAGTGCTTTTCTTGGCCCTAGCAGACTGCAGTTCAAAACATGCTAAACGTCCAGCAATAACTCCCAAAGTAAAGAAGCTAGGCCTGAAAGGCATAGCTTGTCTGAAACCTCCTAACAGGACACACGAGCAGACCCTGTCGCTTTGGCTCTCAGCCTTTTCCTTTGCCTGGAAAGAGGGAACATGCCTGGAACCTCCTACGGTGCTTTTCTCGGCCCTAGCAGACTGCAGTTCAAAACATGCTAAACGTCCAGCAATAACTCCCAAAGTAAAGAAGCGAGGCCTGAAAGGCATAGCTTGTCTGAAACCTCCTAACAGGACACACGAGCAGACCCTGTCGCTTTGGCTCTCAGCCTTTTCCTTTGCCTGGAAAGAGGGAACATGCCTGGAACCTCCTACGGTGCTTTTCTCGGCCCTAGCAGACTGCAGTTCAAAACATGCTAAACGTCCAGCAATAATTCCCAAAGTAAAGAAGCTAGGCCTGAAAGGCATAGCTTGTCTGAAACCTCCTAACAGGACACACGAGCAGACCCTGTCGCTTTGGCTCTCAGCCTTTTCCTTTGCCTGGAAAGAGGGAACATGCCTGGAACCTCCTACGGTGCTTTTCTCGGCCCTAGCAGACTGCAGTTCAAAACATGCTAAACGTCCAGCAATAACTCCCAAAGTAAAGAAGCTAGGCCTGAAAGGCATAGCTTGTCTGAAACCTCCTAACAGGACACACGAGCAGACCCTGTGGCTTTGGCTCTCAGCCTTTTCCTTTGCCTGGAAAGAGGGAACATGCCTGGAACCTCCTACGGTGCTTTTCTCGGCCCTAGCAGACTGCAGTTCAAAACATGCTAAACGTCCAGCAATAACTCCCAAAGTAAAGAAGCTAGGCCTGAAAGGCATAGCTTGTCTGAAACCTCCTAACAGGACACACGAGCAGACCCTGTCGCTTTGGCTCTCAGCCTTTTCCTTTGCCTGGAAAGAGGGAACATGCCTGGAACCTCCTACGGTGCTTTTCTCGGCCCTAGCAGACTGCAGTTCAAAACATGCTAAACGTCCAGCAATAACTCCCAAAGTAAAGAAGCGAGGCCTGAAAGGCATAGCTTGTCTGAAACCTCCTAACAGGACACACGAGCAGACCCTGTCGCTTTGGCTCTCAGCCTTTTCCTTTGCCTGGAAAGAGGGAACATGCCTGGAACCTCCTACGGTGCTTTTCTCGGCCCTAGCAGACTGCAGTTCAAAACATGCTAAACGTCCAGCAATAACTCCCAAAGTAAAGAAGCGAGGCCTGAAAGGCATAGCTTGTCTGAAACCTCCTAACAGGACACACGAGCGGACCCTGTCACTTTCGCTCTCAGCCTTTTCCTTTGCCTGGAAAGAGGGAACATGCCTGGAACCTCCTACGGTGCTTTTCTCGGCCCTAGCAGACTGCAGTTCAAAACATGCTAAACGTCCAGCAATAACTCCCAAAGTAAAGAAGCTAGGCCTGAAAGGCATAGCTTGTCTGAAACCTCCTAACAGGACACACGAGCAGACCCTGTCGCTTTGGCTCTCAGCCTTTTCCTTTGCCTGGAAAGAGGGAACATGCCTGGAACCTCCTACGGTGCTTTTCTCTCGGCCCTAGCAGACTGCAGTTCAAAACATGCTAAACGTCCAGCAATAACTCCCAAAGTAAAGAAGCTAGGCCTGAAAGGCATAGCTTGTCTGAAACCTCCTAACAGGACACACGAGCAGACCCTGTCGCTTTGGCTCTCAGCCTTTTCCTTTGCCTGGAAAGAGGGAACATGCCTGGAACCTCCTACGGTGCTTTTCTCGGCCCTAGCAGACTGCAGTTCAAAACATGCTAAACGTCCAGCAATAACTCCCAAAGTAAAGAAGCTAGGCCTGAAAGGCATAGCTTGTCTGAAACCTCCTAACAGGACACACGAGCAGACCCTGTCACTTTGGCTCTCAGCCTTTTCCTTTGCCTGGAAAGAGGGAACATGCCGGGAAGCTCCTACGGTGCTTTTCTCAGCCATGGCAGACTGCAGTTCAAAACATGCTAAACGTCCAGCAATAACTCCCAAAGTAAAGAAGCTAGGCCTGAAAGGCATAGCTTGTCTGAAACCTCCTAACAGGACACACGAGCAGACCCTGTCACTTTGGCTCTCAGCCTTTTCCTTTTCCTGGAAAGAGGGAACATGCCTGGAACCTCCTACGGTGCTTTTCTCGGCCCTAGCAGACTGCAGTTCAAAACATGCTAAACGTCCAGCAATAACTCCCAAAGTAAAGAAGCGAGGCCTGAAAGGCATAGCTTGTCTGAAACCTCCTAACAGGACACACGAGCAGACCCTGTCGCTTTGGCTCTCAGCCTTTTCCTTTGCCTGGAAAGAGGGAACATGCCTGGAACCTCCTACGGTGCTTTTCTCGGCCCTAGCAGACTGCAGTTCAAAACATGCTAAACGTCCAGCAATAACTCCCAAAGAAAAGAAGCTAGGCCTGAAAGGCATAGCTTGTCTGAAACCTCCTAACAGGACACACGAGCAGACCCTGTGGCTTTGGCTCTCAGCCTTTTCCTTTGCCTGGAAAGAGGGAACATGCCTGGAACCTCCTACGGTGCTTTTCTCGGCCCTAGCAGACTGCAGTTCAAAACATGCTAAACGTCCAGCAATAACTCCCAAAGTAAAGAAGCTAGGCCTGAAAGGCATAGCTTGTCTGAAACCTCCTAACAGGACACACGAGCAGACCCTGTCGCTTTGGCTCTCAGCCTTTTCCTTTGCCTGGAAAGAGGGAACATGCCTGGAACCTCCTACGGTGCTTTTCTCGGCCCTAGCAGACTGCAGTTCAAAACATGCTAAACGTCCAGCAATAACTCCCAAAGTAAAGAAGCGAGGCCTGAAAGGCATAGCTTGTCTGAAACCTCCTAACAGGACACACGAGCAGACCCTGTCGCTTTGGCTCTCAGCCTTTTCCTTTGCCTGGAAAGAGGGAACATGCCTGGAACCTCCTACGGTGCTTTTCTCGGCCCTAGCAGACTGCAGTTCAAAACATGCTAAACGTCCAGCAATAACTCCCAAAGTAAAGAAGCTAGGCCTGAAAGGCATAGCTTGTCTGAAACCTCCTAACAGGACACACGAGCAGACCCTGTCGCTTTGGCTCTCAGCCTTTTCCTTTGCCTGGAAAGAGGGAACATGCCTGGAACCTCCTACGGTGCTTTTCTCGGCCCTAGCAGACTGCAGTTCAAAACATGCTAAACGTCCAGCAATAACTCCCAAAGTAAAGAAGCTAGGCCTGAAAGGCATAGCTTGTCTGAAACCTCCTAACAGGACACACGAGCAGACCCTGTCGCTTTGGCTCTCAGCCTTTTCCTTTGCCTGGAAAGAGGGAACATGCCTGGAACCTCCTACGGTGCTTTTCTCAGCCCTAGCAGACTGCAGTTCAAAACATGCTAAACGTCCAGCAATAACTCCCAAAGTAAAGAAGCTAGGCCTGAAAGGCATGGCTTGTCTGAAACCTCCTAACAGGACACACGAGCAGACCCTGTCACTTTGGCTCTCAGCCTTTTCCTTTGCCTGGAAAGAGGGAACATGCCTGGAACCTCCTACGGTGCTTTTCTCGGCCCTAGCAGACTGCAGTTCAAAACATGCTAAACGTCCAGCAATAACTCCCAAAGTAAAGAAGCTAGGCCTGAAAGGCATAGCTTGTCTGAAACCTCCTAACAGGACACACGAGCAGACCCTGTCGCTTTGGCTCTCAGCCTTTTCCTTTGCCTGGAAAGAGGGAACATGCCTGGAACCTCCTACGGTGCTTTTCTCAGCCCTAGCAGACTGCAGTTCAAAACATGCTAAACGTCCAGCAATAACTCCCAAAGTAAAGAAGCTAGGCCTGAAAGGCATGGCTTGTCTGAAACCTCCTAACAGGACACACGAGCAGACCCTGTCACTTTGGCTCTCAGCCTTTTCCTTTGCCTGGAAAGAGGGAACATGCCTGGAACCTCCTACGGTGCTTTTCTCGGCCCTAGCAGACTGCAGTTCAAAACATGCTAAACGTCCAGCAATAACTCCCAAAGTAAAGAAGCTAGGCCTGAAAGGCATAGCTTGTCTGAAACCTCCTAACAGGACACACGAGCAGACCCTGTCGCTTTGGCTCTCAGCCTTTTCCTTTGCCTGGAAAGAGGGAACATGCCTGGAACCTCCTACGGTGCTTTTCTCGGCCCTAGCAGACTGCAGTTCAAAACATGCTAAACGTCCAGCAATAACTCCCAAAGTAAAGAAGCGAGGCCAGAAAGGCATAGCTTGTCTGAAACCTCCTAACAGGACACACGAGCAGACCCTGTCACTTTGGCTCTCAGCCTTTTCCTTTGCCTGGAAAGAGGGAACATGCCTGGAACCTCCTACAGTGCTTTTCTTGGCCCTAGCAGACTGCAGTTCAAAACATGCTAAACGTCCAGCAATAACTCCCAAAGTAAAGAAGCTAGGCCTGAAAGGCATAGCTTGTCTGAAACCTCCTAACAGGACACACGAGCAGACCCTGTCGCTTTGGCTCTCAGCCTTTTCCTTTGCCTGGAAAGAGGGAACATGCCTGGAACCTCCTACGGTGCTTTTCTCGGCCCTAGCAGACTGCAGTTCAAAACATGCTAAACGTCCAGCAATAACTCCCAAAGTAAAGAAGCGAGGCCTGAAAGGCATAGCTTGTCTGAAACCTCCTAACAGGACACACGAGCAGACCCTGTCGCTTTGGCTCTCAGCCTTTTCCTTTGCCTGGAAAGAGGGAACATGCCTGGAACCTCCTACGGTGCTTTTCTCGGCCCTAGCACACTGCAGTTCAAAACATGCTAAACGTCCAGCAATAATTCCCAAAGTAAAGAAGCTAGGCCTGAAAGGCATAGCTTGTCTGAAACCTCCTAACAGGACACACGAGCAGACCCTGTCGCTTTGGCTCTCAGCCTTTTCCTTTGCCTGGAAAGAGGGAACATGCCTGGAACCTCCTACGGTGCTTTTCTCGGCCCTAGCAGACTGCAGTTCAAAACATGCTAAACGTCCAGCAATAACTCCCAAAGTAAAGAAGCTAGGCCTGA
The DNA here is from genome assembly GCA_022605955.1 of Rallus limicola. Lineage (NCBI taxonomy): Eukaryota > Metazoa > Chordata > Aves > Gruiformes > Rallidae > Rallus > Rallus limicola. The sequence goes on along the minus strand of JAKCOZ010000249.1, from coordinate 202,198 downwards.
AAGGCATAGCTTGTCTGAAACCTCCTAACAGGACACACGAGCAGACCCTATCACTTTGGCTCTCAGCCTTTTCCTTTGCCTGGAAAGAGGGAACATGCCTGGAACCTCCTACGGTGCTTTTCTCGGCCCTAGCAGACTGCAGTTCAAAACATGCTAAACGTCCAGCAATAACTCCCAAAGTAAAGAAGCTAGGCCTGAAAGGCATAGCTTGTCTGAAACCTCCTAACAGGACACACGAGCAGACCCTGTCGCTTTGGCTCTCAGCCTTTTCCTTTGCCTGGAAAGAGGGAACATGCCTGGAACCTCCTACGGTGCTTTTCTCGGCCCTAGCAGACTGCAGTTCAAAACATGCTAAACGTCCAGCAATAACTCCCAAAGTAAAGAAGCTAGGCCTGAAAGGCATGGCTTGTCTGAAACCTCCTAACAGGACACACGAGCAGACCCTGTCACTTTGGCTCTCAGCCTTTTCCTTTGCCTGGAAAGAGGGAACATGCCTGGAACCTCCTACGGTGCTTTTCTCGGCCCTAGCAGGCTGCAGTTCAAACCATGCTAAACGTCCAGCAATAACTCCCAAAGTAAAGAAGCTAGGCCTGAAAGGCATAGCTTGTCTGAAACCTCCTAACAGGACACACGAGCAGACCCTGTCACTTTGGCTCTCAGCCTTTTCCTTTGCCTGGAAAGAGGGAACATGCCTGGAACCTCCTACGGTGCTTTTCTCGGCCCTAGCAGACTGCAGTTCAAAACATGCTAAACGTCCAGCAATAACTCCCAAAGTAAAGAAGCTAGGCCTGAAAGGCATAGCTTGTCTGAAACCTCCTAACAGGACACACCAGCAGACCCTGTCACTTTGGCTCTCAGCCTTTTCCTTTGCCTGGAAAGAGGGAACATGCCTGGAACCTCCTACGGTGCTTTTCTCGGCCCTAGCAGACTGCAGTTCAAAACATGCTAAACGTCCAGCAATAACTCCCAAAGTAAAGAAGCGAGGCCTGAAAGGCATAGCTTGTCTGAGACCTCCTAACAGGACACACGAGCGGACCCTGTCACTTTCGCTCTCAGCCTTTTCCTTTGCCTGGAAAGAGGGAACATGCCTGGAACCTCCTACGGTGCTTTTCTCGGCCCTAGCAGACTGCAGTTCAAAACATGCTAAACGTCCAGCAATAACTCCCAAAGTAAAGAAGCTAGGCCTGAAAGGCATAGCTTGTCTGAAACCTCCTAACAGGACACACGAGCAGACCCTGTCGCTTTGGCTCTCAGCCTTTTCCTTTGCCTGGAAAGAGGGAACATGCCTGGAACCTCCTACGGTGCTTTTCTCGGCCCTAGCAGACTGCAGTTCAAAACATGCTAAACGTCCAGCAATAACTCCCAAAGTAAAGAAGCTAGGCCTGAAAGGCATAGCTTGTCTGAAACCTCCTAACAGGACACACGAGCAGACCCTGTCGCTTTGGCTCTCAGCCTTTTCCTTTGCCTGGAAAGAGGGAACATGCCTGGAACCTCCTACGGTGCTTTTCTCGGCCCTAGCAGACTGCAGTTCAAAACATGCTAAACGTCCAGCAATAACTCCCAAAGTAAAGAAGCTAGGCCTGAAAGGCATAGCTTGTCTGAAACCTCCTAACAGGACACACGAGCAGACCCTGTCACTTTGGCTCTCAGCCTTTTCCTTTGCCTGGAAAGAGGGAACATGCCGGGAAACTCCTACGGTGCTTTTCTCAGCCATGGCAGACTGCAGTTCAAAACATGCTAAACGTCCAGCAATAACTCCCAAAGTAAAGAAGCTAGGCCTGAAAGGCATAGCTTGTCTGAAACCTCCTAACAGGACACACGAGCAGACCCTGTCACTTTGGCTCTCAGCCTTTTCCTTTTCCTGGAAAGAGGGAACATGCCTGGAACCTCCTACGGTGCTTTTCTCGGCCCTAGCAGACTGCAGTTCAAAACATGCTAAACGTCCAGCAATAACTCCCAAAGTAAAGAAGCGAGGCCTGAAAGGCATAGCTTGTCTGAAACCTCCTAACAGGACACACGAGCAGACCCTGTCGCTTTGGCTCTCAGCCTTTTCCTTTGCCTGGAAAGAGGGAACATGCCTGGAACCTCCTACGGTGCTTTTCTCGGCCCTAGCAGACTGCAGTTCAAAACATGCTAAACGTCCAGCAATAACTCCCAAAGTAAAGAAGCTAGGCCTGAAAGGCATAGCTTGTCTGAAACCTCCTAACAGGACACACGAGCAGACCCTGTGGCTTTGGCTCTCAGCCTTTTCCTTTGCCTGGAAAGAGGGAACATGCCTGGAACCTCCTACGGTGCTTTTCTCGGCCCTAGCAGACTGCAGTTCAAAACATGCTAAACGTCCAGCAATAACTCCCAAAGTAAAGAAGCTAGGCCTGAAAGGCATAGCTTGTCTGAAACCTCCTAACAGGACACACGAGCAGACCCTGTCGCTTTGGCTCTCAGCCTTTTCCTTTGCCTGGAAAGAGGGAACATGCCTGGAACCTCCTACGGTGCTTTTCTCGGCCCTAGCAGACTGCAGTTCAAAACATGCTAAACGTCCAGCAATAACTCCCAAAGTAAAGAAGCGAGGCCTGAAAGGCATAGCTTGTCTGAAACCTCCTAACAGGACACACGAGCAGACCCTGTCGCTTTGGCTCTCAGCCTTTTCCTTTGCCTGGAAAGAGGGAACATGCCTGGAACCTCCTACGGTGCTTTTCTCGGCCCTAGCAGACTGCAGTTCAAAACATGCTAAACGTCCAGCAATAACTCCCAAAGTAAAGAAGCTAGGCCTGAAAGGCATAGCTTGTCTGAAACCTCCTAACAGGACACACGAGCAGACCCTGTCGCTTTGGCTCTCAGCCTTTTCCTTTGCCTGGAAAGAGGGAACATGCCTGGAACCTCCTACGGTGCTTTTCTCGGCCCTAGCAGACTGCAGTTCAAAACATGCTAAACGTCCAGCAATAACTCCCAAAGTAAAGAAGCTAGGCCTGAAAGGCATAGCTTGTCTGAAACCTCCTAACAGGACACACGAGCAGACCCTGTCGCTTTGGCTCTCAGCCTTTTCCTTTGCCTGGAAAGAGGGAACATGCCTGGAACCTCCTACGGTGCTTTTCTCAGCCCTAGCAGACTGCAGTTCAAAACATGCTAAACGTCCAGCAATAACTCCCAAAGTAAAGAAGCTAGGCCTGAAAGGCATGGCTTGTCTGAAACCTCCTAACAGGACACACGAGCAGACCCTGTCACTTTGGCTCTCAGCCTTTTCCTTTGCCTGGAAAGAGGGAACATGCCTGGAACCTCCTACGGTGCTTTTCTCGGCCCTAGCAGACTGCAGTTCAAAACATGCTAAACGTCCAGCAATAACTCCCAAAGTAAAGAAGCTAGGCCTGAAAGGCATAGCTTGTCTGAAACCTCCTAACAGGACACACGAGCAGACCCTGTCGCTTTGGCTCTCAGCCTTTTCCTTTGCCTGGAAAGAGGGAACATGCCTGGAACCTCCTACGGTGCTTTTCTCGGCCCTAGCAGACTGCAGTTCAAAACATGCTAAACGTCCAGCAATAACTCCCAAAGTAAAGAAGCGAGGCCAGAAAGGCATAGCTTGTCTGAAACCTCGTAACAGGACACACGAGCAGACCCTGTCACTTTGGCTCTCAGCCTTTTCCTTTGCCTGGAAAGAGGGAACATGCCTGGAACCTCCTACAGTGCTTTTCTTGGCCCTAGCAGACTGCAGTTCAAAACATGCTAAACGTCCAGCAATAACTCCCAAAGTAAAGAAGCTAGGCCTGAAAGGCATAGCTTGTCTGAAACCTCCTAACAGGACACACGAGCAGACCCTGTCGCTTTGGCTCTCAGCCTTTTCCTTTGCCTGGAAAGAGGGAACATGCCTGGAACCTCCTACGGTGCTTTTCTCGGCCCTAGCAGACTGCAGTTCAAAACATGCTAAACGTCCAGCAATAACTCCCAAAGTAAAGAAGCTAGGCCTGAAAGGCATAGCTTGTCTGAAACCTCCTAACAGGACACACGAGCAGACCCTGTCGCTTTGGCTCTCAGCCTTTTCCTTTGCCTGGAAAGAGGGAACATGCCTGGAACCTCCTACGGTGCTTTTCTCGGCCCTAGCAGACTGCAGTTCAAAACATGCTAAACGTCCAGCAATAACTCCCAAAGTAAAGAAGCTAGGCCTGAAAGGCATAGCTTGTCTGAAACCTCCTAACAGGACACACGAGCAGACCCTATCACTTTGGCTCTCAGCCTTTTCCTTTGCCTGGAAAGAGGGAACATGCCTGGAACCTCCTACGGTGCTTTTCTCGGCCCTAGCAGACTGCAGTTCAAAACATGCTAAACGTCCAGCAATAACTCCCAAAGTAAAGAAGCTAGGCCTGAAAGGCATAGCTTGTCTGAAACCTCCTAACAGGACACACGAGCAGACCCTGTCGCTTTGGCTCTCAGCCTTTTCCTTTGCCTGGAAAGAGGGAACATGCCTGGAACCTCCTACGGTGCTTTTCTCGGCCCTAGCAGACTGCAGTTCAAAACATGCTAAACGTCCAGAAATAACGCCCAAAGTAAAGAAGCTAGGCCTGAAAGGCATGGCTTGTCTGAAACCTCCTAACAGGACACACGAGCAGACCCTGTCACTTTGGCTCTCAGCCTTTTCCTTTGCCTGGAAAGAGGGAACATGCCTGGAACCTCCTACGGTGCTTTTCTCGGCCCTAGCAGACTGCAGTTCAAAACATGCTAAACGTCCAGCAATAACTCCCAAAGTAAAGAATCTAGGCCTGAAAGGCATAGCTTGTCTGAAACCTCCTAACAGGACACACGAGCAGACCCTGTCACTTTGGCTCTCAGCCTTTTCCTTTGCCTGGAAAGAGGGAACATGCCTGGAACCTCCTACGGTGCTTTTCTCGGCCCTAGCAGACTGCAGTTCAAAACATGCTAAACGTCCAGCAATAACTCCCAAAGTAAAGAAGCGAGGCCTGAAAGGCATAGCTTGTCTGAAACCTCCTAACAGGACACACGAGCAGACCCTGTCGCTTTGGCTCTCAGCCTTTTCCTTTGCCTGGAAAGAGGGAACATGCCTGGAACCTCCTACGGTGCTTTTCTCGGCCCTAGCAGACTGCAGTTCAAAACATGCTAAACGTCCAGCAATAACTCCCAAAGTAAAGAAGCTAGGCCTGAAAGGCATAGCTTGTCTGAAACCTCCTAACAGGACACACGAGCAGACCCTGTGGCTTTGGCTCTCAGCCTTTTCCTTTGCCTGGAAAGAGGGAACATGCCTGGAACCTCCTACGGTGCTTTTCTCGGCCCTAGCAGACTGCAGTTCAAAACATGCTAAACGTCCAGCAATAACTCCCAAAGTAAAGAAGCTAGGCCTGAAAGGCATAGCTTGTCTGAAACCTCCTAACAGGACACACGAGCAGACCCTGTCACTTTGGCTCTCAGCCTTTTCCTTTGCCTGGAAAGAGGGAACATGCCTGGAACCTCCTACGGTGCTTTTCTCGGCCCTAGCAGACTGCAGTTCAAAACATGCTAAACGTCCAGCAATAACTCCCAAAGTAAAGAAGCTAGGCCTGAAAGGCATAGCTTGTCTGAAACCTCCTAACAGGACACACGAGCAGACCCTGTCGCTTTGGCTCTCAGCCTTTTCCTTTGCCTGGAAAGAGGGAACATGCCTGGAACCTCCTACGGTGCTTTTCTCGGCCCTAGCAGACTGCAGTTCAAAACATGCTAAACGTCCAGCAATAACTCCCAAAGTAAAGAAGCTAGGCCTGAAAGGCATAGCTTGTCTGAAACCTCCTAACAGGACACACGAGCAGACCCTATCACTTTGGCTCTCAGCCTTTTCCTTTGCCTGGAAAGAGGGAACATGCCTGGAACCTCCTACGGTGCTTTTCTCGGCCCTAGCAGACTGCAGTTCAAAACATGCTAAACGTCCAGCAATAACTCCCAAAGTAAAGAAGCTAGGCCTGAAAGGCATAGCTTGTCTGAAACCTCCTAACAGGACACACGAGCAGACCCTGTCGCTTTGGCTCTCAGCCTTTTCCTTTGTCTGGAAAGAGGGAACATGCCTGGAACCTTCTACGGTGCTTTTCTCGGCCCTAGCAGACTGCAGTTCAAAACATGCTAAACGTCCAGCAATAACTCCCAAAGTAAAGAAGCTAGGCCTGAAAGGCATGGCTTGTCTGAAACCTCCTAACAGGACACACGAGCAGACCCTGTCACTTTGGCTCTCAGCCTTTTCCTTTGCCTGGAAAGAGGGAACATGCCTGGAACCTCCTACGGTGCTTTTCTCGGCCCTAGCAGACTGCAGTTCAAAACATGCTAAACGTCCAGCAATAACTCCCAAAGTAAAGAATCTAGGCCTGAAAGGCATAGCTTGTCTGAAACCTCCTAACAGGACACACGAGCAGACCCTGTCACTTTGGCTCTCAGCCTTTTCCTTTGCCTGGAAAGAGGGAACATGCCTGGAACCTCCTACGGTGCTTTTCTCGGCCCTAGCAGACTGCAGTTCAAAACATGCTAAACGTCCAGCAATAACTCCCAAAGTAAAGAAGCGAGGCCTGAAAGGCATAGCTTGTCTGAAACCTCCTAACAGGACACACGAGCAGACCCTGTCGCTTTGGCTCTCAGCCTTTTCCTTTGCCTGGAAAGAGGGAACATGCCTGGAACCTCCTACGGTGCTTTTCTCGGCCCTAGCAGACTGCAGTTCAAAACATGCTAAACGTCCAGCAATAACTCCCAAAGTAAAGAAGCTAGGCCTGAAAGGCATAGCTTGTCTGAAACCTCCTAACAGGACACACGAGCAGACCCTGTGGCTTTGGCTCTCAGCCTTTTCCTTTGCCTGGAAAGAGGGAACATGCCTGGAACCTCCTACGGTGCTTTTCTCGGCCCTAGCAGACTGCAGTTCAAAACATGCTAAACGTCCAGCAATAACTCCCAAAGTAAAGAAGCTAGGCCTGAAAGGCATAGCTTGTCTGAAACCTCCTAACAGGACACACGAGCAGACCCTGTCACTTTGGCTCTCAGCCTTTTCCTTTGCCTGGAAAGAGGGAACATGCCTGGAACCTCCTACGGTGCTTTTCTCGGCCCTAGCAGACTGCAGTTCAAAACATGCTAAACGTCCAGCAATAACTCCCAAAGTAAAGAAGCTAGGCCTGAAAGGCATAGCTTGTCTGAAACCTCCTAACAGGACACACGAGCAGACCCTGTCGCTTTGGCTCTCAGCCTTTTCCTTTGCCTGGAAAGAGGGAACATGCCTGGAACCTCCTACGGTGCTTTTCTCGGCCCTAGCAGACTGCAGTTCAAAACATGCTAAACGTCCAGCAATAACTCCCAAAGTAAAGAAGCTAGGCCTGAAAGGCATAGCTTGTCTGAAACCTCCTAACAGGACACACGAGCAGACCCTATCACTTTGGCTCTCAGCCTTTTCCTTTGCCTGGAAAGAGGGAACATGCCTGGAACCTCCTACGGTGCTTTTCTCGGCCCTAGCAGACTGCAGTTCAAAACATGCTAAACGTCCAGCAATAACTCCCAAAGTAAAGAAGCTAGGCCTGAAAGGCATAGCTTGTCTGAAACCTCCTAACAGGACACACGAGCAGACCCTGTCGCTTTGGCTCTCAGCCTTTTCCTTTGTCTGGAAAGAGGGAACATGCCTGGAACCTTCTACGGTGCTTTTCTCGGCCCTAGCAGACTGCAGTTCAAAACATGCTAAACGTCCAGCAATAACTCCCAAAGTAAAGAAGCTAGGCCTGAAAGGCATATCTTGTCTGAAACCTCCTAACAGGACACACGAGCAGACCCTGTCGCTTTGGCTCTCAGCCTTTTCCTTTGCCTGGAAAGAGGGAACATGCCTGGAACCTCCTACGGTGCTTTTCTCGGCCCTAGCAGACTGCAGTTCAAAACATGCTAAACGTCCAGCAATAACTCCCAAAGTAAAGAAGCTAGGCCTGAAAGGCATAGCTTGTCTGAAACCTCCTAACAGGACACACGAGCAGACCCTGTCGCTTTGGCTCTCAGCCTTTTCCTTTGCCTGGAAAGAGGGAACATGCCTGGAACCTCCTACGGTGCTTTTCTCGGCCCTAGCAGACTGCAGTTCAAAACATGCTAAACGTCCAGCAATAACTCCCAAAGTAAAGAAGCTAGGCCTGAAAGGCATGGCTTGTCTGAAACCTCCTAACAGGACACACGAGCAGACCCTGTCACTTTGGCTCTCAGCCTTTTCCTTTGCCTGGAAAGAGGGAACATGCCTGGAACCTCCTACGGTGCTTTTCTCGGCCCTAGCAGACTGCAGTTCAAAACATGCTAAACGTCCAGCAATAACTCCCAAAGTAAAGAAGCTAGGCCTGAAAGGCATAGCTTGTCTGAAACCTCCTAACAGGACACACGAGCAGACCCTATCACTTTGGCTCTCAGCCTTTTCCTTTGCCTGGAAAGAGGGAACATGCCTGGAACCTCCTACGGTGCTTTTCTCGGCCCTAGCAGACTGCAGTTCAAAACATGCTAAACGTCCAGCAATAACTCCCAAAGTAAAGAAGCTAGGCCTGAAAGGCATAGCTTGTCTGAAACCTCCTAACAGGACACACGAGCAGACCCTGTCGCTTTGGCTCTCAGCCTTTTCCTTTGTCTGGAAAGAGGGAACATGCCTGGAACCTCCTACGGTGCTTTTCTCGGCCCTAGCAGACTGCAGTTCAAAACATGCTAAACGTCCAGCAATAACTCCCAAAGTAAAGAAGCTAGGCCTGAAAGGCATAGCTTGTCTGAAACCTCCTAACAGGACACACGAGCAGACCCTGTCGCTTTGGCTCTCAGCCTTTTCCTTTGCCTGGAAAGAGGGAACATGCCTGGAACCTCCTACGGTGCTTTTCTCGGCCCTAGCAGACTGCAGTTCAAAACATGCTAAACGTCCAGCAATAACTCCCAAAGTAAAGAAGCTAGGCCTGAAAGGCATGGCTTGTCTGAAACCTCCTAACAGGACACACGAGCAGACCCTGTCGCTTTGGCTCTCAGCCTTTTCCTTTGCCTGGAAAGAGGGAACATGCCTGGAACCTCCTACGGTGCTTTTCTCGGCCCTAGCAGACTGTTGTTCAAAACATGCTAAACGTCCAGCAATAACTCCCAAAGTAAAGAAGCTAGGCCTGAAAGGCATAGCTTGTCTGAAACCTCCTAACAGGACACACGAGCAGACCCTGTCGCTTTGGCTCTCAGCCTTTTCCTTTGCCTGGAAAGAGGGAACATGCCTGGAACCTCCTACGGTGCTTTTCTCGGCCCTAGCAGACTGCAGTTCAAAACATGCTAAACGTCCAGAAATAACGCCCAAAGTAAAGAAGCTAGGCCTGAAAGGCATGGCTTGTCTGAAACCTCCTAACAGGACACACGAGCAGACCCTGTCACTTTGGCTCTCAGCCTTTTCCTTTGCCTGGAAAGAGGGAACATGCCTGGAACCTCCTACGGTGCTTTTCTCGGCCCTAGCAGACTGCAGTTCAAAACATGCTAAACGTCCAGCAATAACTCCCAAAGTAAAGAAGCTAGGCCTGAAAGGCATAGCTTGTCTGAAACCTCCTAACAGGACACACGAGCAGACCCTGTCGCTTTGGCTCTCAGCCTTTTCCTTTGCCTGGAAAGAGGGAACATGCCTGGAACCTCCTACGGTGCTTTTCTCGGCCCTAGCAGACTGCAGTTCAAAACATGCTAAACGTCCAGCAATAACTCACAAAGTAAAGAAGCGAGGCCTGAAAGGCATAGCTTGTCTGAAACCTCCTAACAGGACACACGAGCAGACCCTGTCGCTTTGGCTCTCAGCCTTTTCCTTTGCCTGGAAAGAGGGAACATGCCTGGAACCTCCTACGGTGCTTTTCTCGGCCCTAGCAGACTGCAGTTCAAAACATGCTAAACGTCCAGCAATAACTCCCAAAGTAAAGAAGCTAGGCCTGAAAGGCATAGCTTGTCTGAAACCTCCTAACAGGACACACGAGCAGACCCTGTCGCTTTGGCTCTCAGCCTTTTCCTTTGCCTGGAAAGAGGGAACATGCCTGGAACCTCCTACGGTGCTTTTCTCGGCCCTAGCAGACTGCAGTTCAAAACATGCTAAACGTCCAGCAATAACTCCCAAAGTAAAGAAGCTAGGCCTGAAAGGCATAGCTTGTCTGAAACCTCCTAACAGGACACACGAGCAGACCCTGTCGCTTTGGCTCTCAGCCTTTTCCTTTGCCTGGAAAGAGGGAACATGCCTGGAACCTCCTACGGTGCTTTTCTCGGCCCTAGCAGACTGCAGTTCAAAACATGCTAAACGTCCAGCAATAACTCCCAAAGTAAAGAAGCTAGGCCTGAAAGGCATGGCTTGTCTGAAACCTCCTAACAGGACACACGAGCAGACCCTGTCACTTTGGCTCTCAGCCTTTTCCTTTGCCTGGAAAGATGGAACATGCCTGGAACCTCCTACGGTGCTTTTCTCGGCCCTAGCAGACTGCAGTTCAAAACATGCTAAACGTCCAGCAATAACTCCCAAAGTAAAGAAGCTAGGCCTGAAAGGCATAGCTTGTCTGAAACCTCCTAACAGGACACACGAGCAGACCCTGTCACTTTGGCTCTCAGCCTTTTCCTTTGCCTGGAAAGAGGGAACATGCCTGGAACCTCCTACGGTGCTTTTCTCGGCCCTAGCAGACTGCAGTTCAAAACATGCTAAACGTCCAGCAATAACTCCCAAAGTAAAGAAGCTAGGCCTGAAAGGCATAGCTTGTCTGAAACCTCCTAACAGGACACACGAGCAGACCCTGTCGCTTTGGCTCTCAGCCTTTTCCTTTGCCTGGAAAGAGGGAACATGCCTGGAACCTCCTACGGTGCTTTTCTCGGCCCTAGCAGACTGCAGTTCAAAACATGCTAAACGTCCAGCAATAACTCCCAAAGTAAAGAAGCTAGGCCTGAAAGGCATAGCTTGTCTGAAACCTCCTAACAGGACACACGAGCAGACCCTGTCGCTTTGGCTCTCAGCCTTTTCCTTTGCCTGGAAAGAGGGAACATGCCTGGAACCTCCTACGGTGCTTTTCTCGGCCCTAGCAGACTGCAGTTCAAAACATGCTAAACGTCCAGAAATAACGCCCAAAGTAAAGAAGCTAGGCCTGAAAGGCATGGCTTGTCTGAAACCTCCTAACAGGACACACGAGCAGACCCTGTCACTTTGGCTCTCAGCCTTTTCCTTTGCCTGGAAAGAGGGAACATGCCTGGAACCTCCTACGGTGCTTTTCTCGGCCCTAGCAGACTGCAGTTCAAAACATGCTAAACGTCCAGCAATAACTCCCAAAGTAAAGAAGCTAGGCCTGAAAGGCATAGCTTGTCTGAAACCTCCTAACAGGACACACGAGCAGACCCTGTCGCTTTGGCTCTCAGCCTTTTCCTTTGCCTGGAAAGAGGGAACATGCCTGGAACCTCCTACGGTGCTTTTCTCGGCCCTAGCAGACTGCAGTTCAAAACATGCTAAACGTCCAGCAATAACTCCCAAAGTAAAGAAGCTAGGCCTGAAAGGCATGGCTTGTCTGAAACCTCCTAACAGGACACACGAGCAGACCCTGTCACTTTGGCTCTCAGCCTTTTCCTTTGCCTGGAAAGAGGGAACATGCCTGGAACCTCCTACGGTGCTTTTCTCGGCCCTAGCAGACTGCAGTTCAAAACATGCTAAACGTCCAGCAATAACTCCCAAAGTAAAGAAGCTAGGCCTGAAAGGCATAGCTTGTCTGAAACCTCCTAACAGGACACACGAGCAGACCCTATCACTTTGGCTCTCAGCCTTTTCCTTTGCCTGGAAAGAGGGAACATGCCTGGAACCTCCTACGGTGCTTTTCTCGGCCCTAGCAGACTGCAGTTCAAAACATGCTAAACGTCCAGCAATAACTCCCAAAGTAAAGAAGCTAGGCCTGAAAGGCATAGCTTGTCTGAAACCTCCTAACAGGACACACGAGCAGACCCTGTCACTTTGGCTCTCAGCCTTTTCCTTTGCCTGGAAAGAGGGAACATGCCTGGAACCTCCTACGGTGCTTTTCTCGGCCCTAGCAGACTGCAGTTCAAAACATGCTAAACGTCCAGCAATAATTCCCAAAGTAAAGAAGCTAGGCCTGAAAGGCATAGCTTGTCTGAAACCTCCTAACAGGACACACGAGCAGACCCTGTCGCTTTGGCTCTCAGCCTTTTCCTTTGCCTGGAAAGAGGGAACATGCCTGGAACCTCCTACGGTGCTTTTCTCGGCCCTAGCAGACTGCAGCTCAAAACATGCTAAACGTCCAGCAATAACTCCCAAAGTAAAGAAGCTAGGCCTGAAAGGCATAGCTTGTCTGAAACCTCCTAACAGGACACACGAGCAGACCCTATCACTTTGGCTCTCAGCCTTTTCCTTTGCCTGGAAAGAGGGAACATGCCTGGAACCTCCTACGGTGCTTTTCTCGGCCCTAGCAGACTGCAGTTCAAAACGTGCTAAACGTCCAGCAATAACTCCCAAAGTAAAGAAGCTAGGCCTGAAAGGCATAGCTTGTCTGAAACCTCCTAACAGGACACACGAGCAGACCCTGTCGCTTTGGCTCTCAGCCTTTTCCTTTGCCTGGAAAGAGGGAACATGCCTGGAACCTCCTACGGTGCTTTTCTCGGCCCTAGCAGACTGCAGTTCAAAACATGCTAAACGTCCAGAAATAACGCCCAAAGTAAAGAAGCTAGGCCTGAAAGGCATGGCTTGTCTGAAACCTCCTAACAGGACACACGAGCAGACCCTGTCACTTTGGCTCTCAGCCTTTTCCTTTGCCTGGAAAGAGGGAACATGCCTGGAACCTCCTACGGTGCTTTTCTCGGCCCTAGCAGACTGCAGTTCAAAACATGCTAAACGTCCAGCAATAACTCCCAAAGTAAAGAAGCTAGGCCTGAAAGGCATAGCTTGTCTGAAACCTCCTAACAGGACACACGAGCAGACCCTGTCGCTTTGGCTCTCAGCCTTTTCCTTTGCCTGGAAAGAGGGAACATGCCTGGAACCTCCTACGGTGCTTTTCTCGGCCCTAGCAGACTGCAGTTCAAAACATGCTAAACGTCCAGCAATAACTCACAAAGTAAAGAAGCGAGGCCTGAAAGGCATAGCTTGTCTGAAACCTCCTAACAGGACACACGAGCAGACCCTGTCGCTTTGGCTCTCAGCCTTTTCCTTTGCCTGGAAAGAGGGAACATGCCTGGAACCTCCTACGGTGCTTTTCTCGGCCCTAGCAGACTGCAGTTCAAAACATGCTAAACGTCCAGCAATAACTCCCAAAGTAAAGAAGCGAGGCCTGAAAGGCATAGCTTGTCTGAAACCTCCTAACAGGACACACGAGCAGACCCTGTCGCTTTGGCTCTCAGCCTTTTCCTTTGCCTGGAAAGAGGGAACATGCCTGGAACCTCCTACGGTGCTTTTCTCGGCCCTAGCAGACTGCAGTTCAAAACATGCTAAACGTCCAGCAATAACTCCCAAAGTAAAGAAGCTAGGCCTGAAAGGCATAGCTTGTCTGAAACCTCCTAACAGGACACACGAGCAGACCCTGTCGCTTTGGCTCTCAGCCTTTTCCTTTGCCTGGAAAGAGGGAACATGCCTGGAACCTCCTACGGTGCTTTTCTCGGCCCTAGCAGACTGCAGTTCAAAACATGCTAAACGTCCAGCAATAACTCCCAAAGTAAAGAAGCTAGGCCTGAAAGGCATGGCTTGTCTGAAACCTCCTAACAGGACACACGAGCAGACCCTGTCACTTTGGCTCTCAGCCTTTTCCTTTGCCTGGAAAGATGGAACATGCCTGGAACCTCCTACGGTGCTTTTCTCGGCCCTAGCAGACTGCAGTTCAAAACATGCTAAACGTCCAGCAATAACTCCCAAAGTAAAGAAGCTAGGCCTGAAAGGCATAGCTTGTCTGAAACCTCCTAACAGGACACACGAGCAGACCCTGTCGCTTTGGCTCTCAGCCTTTTCCTTTGCCTGGAAAGAGGGAACATGCCTGGAACCTCCTACGGTGCTTTTCTCGGCCCTAGCAGACTGCAGTTCAAAACATGCTAAACGTCCAGCAATAACTCCCAAAGTAAAGAAGCTAGGACTGAAAGGCATGGCTTGTCTGAAACCTCCTAACAGGACACACGAGCAGACCCTGTCACTTTGGCTCTCAGCCTTTTCCTTTGCCTGGAAAGAGGGAACATGCCTGGAACCTCCTACGGTGCTTTTCTCGGCCCTAGCAGACTGCAGTTCAAAACATGCTAAACGTCCAGCAATAACTCCCAAAGTAAAGAAGCTAGGCCTGAAAGGCATAGCTTGTCTGAAACCTCCTAACAGGACACACGAGCAGACCCTATCACTTTGGCTCTCAGCCTTTTCCTTTGCCTGGAAAGAGGGAACATGCCTGGAACCTCCTACGGTTCTTTTCTCGGCCCTAGCAGACTGCAGTTCAAAACATGCTAAACGTCCAGCAATAACTCCCAAAGTAAAGAAGCGAGGCCTGAAAGGCATAGCTTGTCTGAAACCTCCTAACAGGACACACGAGCAGACCCTGTCGCTTTGGCTCTCAGCCTTTTCCTTTGCCTGGAAAGAGGGAACATGCCTGGAACCTCCTACGGTGCTTTTCTCGGCCCTAGCAGACTGCAGTTCAAAACATGCTAAACGTCCAGCAATAACTCCCAAAGTAAAGAAGCTAGGCCTGAAAGGCATAGCTTGTCTGAAACCTCCTAACAGGACACACGAGCAGACCCTGTCGCTTTGGCTCTCAGCCTTTTCCTTTGCCTGGAAAGAGGGAACATGCCTGGAACCTCCTACGGTGCTTTTCTCGGCCCTAGCAGACTGCAGTTCAAAACATGCTAAACGTCCAGCAATAACTCCCAAAGTAAAGAAGCTAGGCCTGAAAGGCATAGCTTGTCTGAAACCTCCTAACAGGACACACGAGCAGACCCTATCACTTTGGCTCTCAGCCTTTTCCTTTGCCTGGAAAGAGGGAACATGCCTGGAACCTCCTACGGTGCTTTTCTCGGCCCTAGCAGACTGCAGTTCAAAACATGCTAAACGTCCAGCAATAACTCCCAAAGTAAAGAAGCTAGGCCTGAAAGGCATAGCTTGTCTGAAACCTCCTAACAGGACACACCAGCAGACCCTGTCGCTTTGGCTCTCAGCCTTTTCCTTTGCCTGGAAAGAGGGAACATGCCTGGAACCTCCTACGGTGCTTTTCTCGGCCCTAGCAGACTGCAGTTCAAAACATGCTAAACGTCCAGCAATAACTCCCAAAGTAAAGAAGCTAGGCCTGAAAGGCATAGCTTGTCTGAAACCTCCTAACAGGACACACGAGCAGACCCTGTCGCTTTGGCTCTCAGCCTTTTCCTTTGCCTGGAAAGAGGGAACATGCCTGGAACCTCCTACGGTGCTTTTCTCGGCCCTAGCAGACTGCAGTTCAAAACATGCTAAACGTCCAGCAATAACTCCCAAAGTAAAGAAGCTAGGCCTGAAAGGCATAGCTTGTCTGAAACCTCCTAACAGGACACACGAGCAGACCCTGTCACTTTGGCTCTCAGCCTTTTCCTTTGCCTGGAAAGAGGGAACATGCCTGGAACCTCCTACGGTGCTTTTCTCGGCCCTAGCAGACTGCAGTTCAAAACATGCTAAACGTCCAGCAATAACTCCCAAAGTAAAGAAGCTAGGCCTGAAAGGCATAGCTTGTCTGAAACCTCCTAACAGGACACACGAGCAGACCCTGTCGCTTTGGCTCTCAGCCTTTTCCTTTGCCTGGAAAGAGGGAACATGCCTGGAACCTCCTACGGTGCTTTTCTCGGCCCTAGCAGACTGCAGTTCAAAACATGCTAAACGTCCAGAAATAACGCCCAAAGTAAAGAAGCTAGGCCTGAAAGGCATGGCTTGTCTGAAACCTCCTAACAGGACACACGAGCAGACCCTGTCAATTTGGCTCTCAGCCTTTTCCTTTGCCTGGAAAGAGGGAACATGCCTGGAACCTCCTACGGTGCTTTTCTCGGCCCTAGCAGACTGCAGTTCAAAACATGCTAAACGTCCAGCAATAACTCCCAAAGTAAAGAAGCGAGGCCTGAAAGGCATAGCTTGTCTGAAACCTCCTAACAGGACACACGAGCAGACCCTGTCGCTTTGGCTCTCAGCCTTTTCCTTTGCCTGGAAAGAGGGAACATGCCTGGAACCTCCTACGGTGCTTTTCTCGGCCCTAGCAGACTGCAGTTCAAAACATGCTAAACGTCCAGCAATAACTCCCAAAGTAAAGAAGCTAGGCCTGAAAGGCATAGCTTGTCTGAAACCTCCTAACAGGACACACGAGCAGACCCTGTCGCTTTGGCTCTCAGCCTTTTCCTTTGCCTGGAAAGAGGGAACATGCCTGGAACCTCCTACGGTGCTTTTCTCGGCCCTAGCAGACTGCAGTTCAAAACATGCTAAACGTCCAGCAATAACTCCCAAAGTAAAGAAGCTAGGCCTGAAAGGCATAGCTTGTCTGAAACCTCCTAACAGGACACACGAGCAGACCCTGTCACTTTGGCTCTCAGCCTTTTCCTTTGCCTGGAAAGAGGGAACATGCCTGGAACCTCCTACGGTGCTTTTCTCGGCCCTAGCAGACTGCAGTTCAAAACATGCTAAACGTCCAGCAATAACTCCCAAAGTAAAGAAGCTAGGCCTGAAAGGCATAGCTTGTCTGAAACCTCCTAACAGGACACACGAGCAGACCCTGTCGCTTTGGCTCTCAGCCTTTTCCTTTGCCTGGAAAGAGGGAACATGCCTGGAACCTCCTATGGTGCTTTTCTCGGCCCTAGCAGACTGCAGTTCAAAACATGCTAAACGTCCAGCAATAACTCCCAAAGTAAAGAAGCTAGGCCTGAAAGGCATAGCTTGTCTGAAACCTCCTAACAGGACACACGAGCAGACCCTGTCACTTTGGCTCTCAGCCTTTTCCTTTGCCTGGAAAGAGGGAACATGCCTGGAACCTCCTACGGTGCTTTTCTCGGCCCTAGCAGACTGCAGTTCAAAACATGCTAAACGTCCAGCAATAACTTCCAAAGTAAAGAAGCTAGGCCTGAAAGGCATGGCTTGTCTGAAACCTCCTAACAGGACACACGAGCAGACCCTGTCACTTTGGCTCTCAGCCTTTTCCTTTGCCTGGAAAGAGGGAACATGCCTGGAACCTCCTACGGTGCTTTTCTCGGCCCTAGCAGACTGCAGTTCAAAACATGCTAAACGTCCAGCAATAACTCCCAAAGTAAAGAAGCTAGGCCTGAAAGGCATAGCTTGTCTGAAACCTCCTAACAGGACACACGAGCAGACCCTGTCACTTTGGCTCTCAGCCTTTTCCTTTGCCTGGAAAGAGGGAACATGCCTGGAACCTCCTACGGTGCTTTTCTCGGCCCTAGCAGACTGCAGTTCAAAACATGCTAAACGTCCAGCAATAACTCCCAAAGTAAAGAAGCTAGGCCTGAAAGGCATAGCTTGTCTGAAACCTCCTAACAGGACACACGAGCAGACCCTGTCGCTTTGGCTCTCAGCCTTTTCCTTTGCCTGGAAAGAGGGAACATGCCTGGAACCTCCTACGGTGCTTTTCTCGGCCCTAGCAGACTGCAGTTCAAAACATGCTAAACATCCAGCAATAACTCCCAAAGTAAAGAAGCTAGGCCTGAAAGGCATAGCTTGTCTGAAACCTCCTAACAGGACACACGAGCAGACCCTGTCGCTTTGGCTCTCAGCCTTTTCCTTTGCCTGGAAAGAGGGAACATGCCTGGAACCTCCTACGGTGCTTTTCTCGGCCCTAGCAGACTGCAGTTCAAAACATGCTAAACGTCCAGCAATAACTCCCAAAGTAAAGAAGCTAGGCCTGAAAGGCATAGCTTGTCTGAAACCTCCTAACAGGACACACGAGCAGACCCTGTCACTTTGGCTCTCAGCCTTTTCCTTTGCCTGGAAAGAGGGAACATGCCTGGAACCTCCTACGGTGCTTTTCTCGGCCCTAGCAGACTGCAGTTCAAAACATGCTAAACGTCCAGCAATAACTCCCAAAGTAAAGAAGCTAGGCCTGAAAGGCATAGCTTGTCTGAAACCTCCTAACAGGACACACGAGCAGACCCTGTCACTTTGGCTCTCAGCCTTTTCCTTTGCCTGGAAAGAGGGAACATGCCTGGAACCTCCTACGGTGCTTTTCTCGGCCCTAGCAGACTGCAGTTCAAAACATGCTAAACGTCCAGCAATAACTCCCAAAGTAAAGAAGCTAGGCCTGAAAGGCATAGCTTGTCTGAAACCTCCTAACAGGACACACGAGCAGACCCTGTCGCTTTGGCTCTCAGCCTTTTCCTTTGCCTGGAAAGAGGGAACATGCCTGGAACCTCCTACGGTGCTTTTCTCGGCCCTAGCAGACTGCAGTTCAAAACATGCTAAACGTCCAGCAATAACTCCCAAAGTAAAGAAGCTAGGCCTGAAAGGCATGGCTTGTCTGAAACCTCCTAACAGGACACACGAGCAGACCCTGTCACTTTGGCTCTCAGCCTTTTCCTTTGCCTGGAAAGAGGGAACATGCCTGGAACCTCCTACGGTGCTTTTCTCGGCCCTAGCAGACTGCAGTTCAAAACATGCTAAACGTCCAGCAATAACTCCCAAAGTAAAGAAGCTAGGCCTGAAAGGCATAGCTTGTCTGAAACCTCCTAACAGGACACACGAGCAGACCCTGTCGCTTTGGCTCTCAGCCTTTTCCTTTGCCTGGAAAGAGGGAACATGCCTGGAACCTCCTACGGTGCTTTTCTCGGCCCTAGCAGACTGCAGTTCAAAACATGCTAAACGTCCAGCAATAACTCCCAAAGTAAAGAAGCTAGGCCTGAAAGGCATAGCTTGTCTGAAACCTCCTAACAGGACACACGAGCAGACCCTGTCACTTTGGCTCTCAGCCTTTTCCTTTGCCTGGAAAGAGGGAACATGCCTGGAACCTCCTACGGTGCTTTTCTCGGCCCTAGCAGACTGCAGTTCAAAACATGCTAAACGTCCAGCAATAACTCCCAAAGTAAAGAAGCTAGGCCTGAAAGGCATAGCTTGTCTGAAACCTCCTAACAGGACACACGAGCAGACCCTGTCGCTTTGGCTCTCAGCCTTTTCCT
Organism: Rallus limicola; assembly: GCA_022605955.1. NCBI lineage: Eukaryota > Metazoa > Chordata > Aves > Gruiformes > Rallidae > Rallus > Rallus limicola. Next base: position 183,115 of record JAKCOZ010000249.1, on the reverse strand, counting down.
TTGCCTGGAAAGAGGGAACATGCCTGGAACCTCCTACGGTGCTTTTCTCGGCCCTAGCAGACTGCAGTTCAAAACATGCTAAACGTCCAGCAATAACTCCCAAAGTAAAGAAGCTAGGCCTGAAAGGCATAGCTTGTCTGAAACCTCCTAACAGGACACACGAGCAGACCCTGTCACTTTGGCTCTCAGCCTTTTCCTTTGCCTGGAAAGAGGGAACATGCCTGGAACCTCCTACGGTGCTTTTCTCGGCCCTAGCAGACTGCAGTTCAAAACATGCTAAACGTCCAGCAATAACTCCCAAAGTAAAGAAGCTAGGCCTGAAAGGCATAGCTTGTCTGAAACCTCCTATCAGGACACACGAGCAGACCCTGTCGCTTTGGCTCTCAGCCTTTTCCTTTGCCTGGAAAGAGGGAACATGCCTGGAACCTCCTACGGTGCTTTTCTCGGCCCTAGCAGACTGCAGTTCAAAACATGCTAAACGTCCAGCAATAACTCCCAAAGTAAAGAAGCTAGGCCTGAAAGGCATAGCTTGTCTGAAACCTCCTAACAGGACACACGAGCAGACCCTATCACTTTGGCTCTCAGCCTTTTCCTTTGCCTGGAAAGAGGGAACATGCCTGGAACCTCCTACGGTTCTTTTCTCGGCCCTAGCAGACTGCAGTTCAAAACATGCTAAACGTCCAGCAATAACTCCCAAAGTAAAGAAGCTAGGCCTTTCAGGCCTAGCTTGTCTGAAACCTCCTAACAGGACACACGAGCAGACCCTGTCGCTTTGGCTCTCAGCCTTTTCCTTTGCCTGGAAAGAGGGAACATGCCTGGAACCTCCTACGGTGCTTTTCTCGGCCCTAGCAGACTGCAGTTCAAAACATGCTAAACGTCCAGCAATAACTCCCAAAGTAAAGAAGCTAGGCCTGAAAGGCATAGCTTGTCTGAAACCTCCTAACAGGACACACGAGCAGACCCTGTCGCTTTGGCTCTCAGCCTTTTCCTTTGCCTGGAAAGAGGGAACATGCCTGGAACCTCCTACGGTGCTTTTCTCGGCCCTAGCAGACTGCAGTTCAAAACATGCTAAACATCCAGCAATAACTCCCAAAGTAAAGAAGCTAGGCCTGAAAGGCATAGCTTGTCTGAAACCTCCTAACAGGACACACGAGCAGACCCTGTCACTTTGGCTCTCAGCCTTTTCCTTTGCCTGGAAAGAGGGAACATGCCTGGAACCTCCTACGGTGCTTTTCTCGGCCCTAGCAGACTGCAGTTCAAAACATGCTAAACGTCCAGCAATAACTCCCAAAGTAAAGAAGCTAGGCCTGAAAGGCATAGCTTGTCTGAAACCTCCTAACAGGACACACGAGCAGACCCTGTCGCTTTGGCTCTCAGCCTTTTCCTTTGCCTGGAAAGAGGGAACATGCCTGGAACCTCCTACGGTGCTTTTCTCGGCCCTAGCAGACTGCAGTTCAAAACATGCTAAACGTCCAGCAATAACTCCCAAAGTAAAGAAGCTAGGCCTGAAAGGCATAGCTTGTCTGAAACCTCCTAACAGGACACACGAGCAGACCCTGTCACTTTGGCTCTCAGCCTTTTCCTTTGCCTGGAAAGAGGGAACATGCCTGGAACCTCCTACGGTGCTTTTCTCGGCCCTAGCAGACTGCAGTTCAAAACATGCTAAACGTCCAGCAATAACTCCCAAAGTAAAGAAGCTAGGCCTTTCAGGCCTAGCTTGTCTGAAACCTCCTAACAGGACACACGAGCAGACCCTGTCGCTTTGGCTCTCAGCCTTTTCCTTTGCCTGGAAAGAGGGAACATGCCTGGAACCTCCTACGGTGCTTTTCTCGGCCCTAGCAGACTGCAGTTCAAAACATGCTAAACGTCCAGCAATAACTCCCAAAGTAAAGAAGCTAGGCCTGAAAGGCATAGCTTGTCTGAAACCTCCTAACAGGACACACGAGCAGACCCTGTCGCTTTGGCTCTCAGCCTTTTCCTTTGCCTGGAAAGAGGGAACATGCCTGGAACCTCCTACGGTGCTTTTCTCGGCCCTAGCAGACTGCAGTTCAAAACATGCTAAACATCCAGCAATAACTCCCAAAGTAAAGAAGCTAGGCCTGAAAGGCATAGCTTGTCTGAAACCTCCTAACAGGACACACGAGCAGACCCTGTCACTTTGGCTCTCAGCCTTTTCCTTTGCCTGGAAAGAGGGAACATGCCTGGAACCTCCTACGGTGCTTTTCTCGGCCCTAGCAGACTGCAGTTCAAAACATGCTAAACGTCCAGCAATAACTCCCAAAGTAAAGAAGCTAGGCCTGAAAGGCATAGCTTGTCTGAAACCTCCTAACAGGACACACGAGCAGACCCTGTCGCTTTGGCTCTCAGCCTTTTCCTTTGCCTGGAAAGAGGGAACATGCCTGGAACCTCCTACGGTGCTTTTCTCGGCCCTAGCAGACTGCAGTTCAAAACATGCTAAACGTCCAGCAATAACTCCCAAAGTAAAGAAGCTAGGCCTGAAAGGCATAGCTTGTCTGAAACCTCCTATCAGGACACACGAGCAGACCCTGTCGCTTTGGCTCTCAGCCTTTTCCTTTGCCTGGAAAGAGGGAACATGCCTGGAACCTCCTACGGTGCTTTTCTCGGCCCTAGCAGACTGCAGTTCAAAACATGCTAAACGTCCAGCAATAACTCCCAAAGTAAAGAAGCTAGGCCTGAAAGGCATAGCTTGTCTGAAACCTCCTAACAGGACACACGAGCAGACCCTATCACTTTGGCTCTCAGCCTTTTCCTTTGCCTGGAAAGAGGGAACATGCCTGGAACCTCCTACGGTTCTTTTCTCGGCCCTAGCAGACTGCAGTTCAAAACATGCTAAACGTCCAGCAATAACTCCCAAAGTAAAGAAGCTAGGCCTTTCAGGCCTAGCTTGTCTGAAACCTCCTAACAGGACACACGAGCAGACCCTGTCGCTTTGGCTCTCAGCCTTTTCCTTTGCCTGGAAAGAGGGAACATGCCTGGAACCTCCTACGGTGCTTTTCTCGGCCCTAGCAGACTGCAGTTCAAAACATGCTAAACGTCCAGCAATAACTCCCAAAGTAAAGAAGCTAGGCCTGAAAGGCATAGCTTGTCTGAAACCTCCTAACAGGACACACGAGCAGACCCTGTCGCTTTGGCTCTCAGCCTTTTCCTTTGCCTGGAAAGAGGGAACATGCCTGGAACCTCCTACGGTGCTTTTCTCGGCCCTAGCAGACTGCAGTTCAAAACATGCTAAACATCCAGCAATAACTCCCAAAGTAAAGAAGCTAGGCCTGAAAGGCATAGCTTGTCTGAAACCTCCTAACAGGACACACGAGCAGACCCTGTCACTTTGGCTCTCAGCCTTTTCCTTTGCCTGGAAAGAGGGAACATGCCTGGAACCTCCTACAGTGCTTTTCTCGGCCCTAGCAGACTGCAGTTCAAAACATGCTAAACGTCCAGCAATAACTCCCAAAGTAAAGAAGCTAGGCCTGAAAGGCATAGCTTGTCTGAAACCTCCTAACAGGACACACGAGCAGACCCTGTCGCTTTGGCTCTCAGCCTTTTCCTTTGCCTGGAAAGAGGGAACATTCCTGGAACCTCCTACAGTGCTTTTCTCGGCCCTAGCAGACTGCAGTTCAAAACATGCTAAACGTCCAGCAATAACTCCCAAAGTAAAGAAGCTAGGCCTGAAAGGCATAGCTTGTCTGAAACCTCCTAACAGGACACACGAGCAGACCCTGTCGCTTTGGCTCTCAGCCTTTTCCTTTGCCTGGAAAGAGGGAACATGCCTGGAACCTCCTACGGTGCTTTTCTCGGCCCTAGCAGACTGCAGTTCAAAACATGCTAAACGTCCAGCAATAACTCCCAAAGTAAAGAAGCTAGGCCTGAAAGGCATAGCTTGTCTGAAACCTCCTAACAGGACACACGAGCAGACCCTGTCACTTTGGCTCTCAGCCTTTTCCTTTGCCTGGAAAGAGGGAACATGCCTGGAACCTCCTACGGTGCTTTTCTCGGCCCTAGCAGACTGCAGTTCAAAACATGCTAAACGTCCAGCAATAACTCCCAAAGTAAAGAAGCTAGGCCTGAAAGGCATAGCTTGTCTGAAACCTCCTAACAGGACACACGAGCAGACCCTGTCGCTTTGGCTCTCAGCCTTTTCCTTTACCTGGAAAGAGGGAACATTCCTGGAACCTCCTACAGTGCTTTTCTCGGCCCTAGCAGACTGCAGTTCAAAACATGCTAAACGTCCAGCAATAACTCCCAAAGTAAAGAAGCTAGGCCTGAAAGGCATAGCTTGTCTGAAACCTCCTAACAGGACACACGAGCAGACCCTGTCACTTTGGCTCTCAGCCTTTTCCTTTGCCTGGAAAGAGGGAACATGCCTGGAACCTCCTACGGTGCTTTTCTCGGCCCTAGCAGACTGCAGTTCAAAACATGCTAAACGTCCAGCAATAACTCCCAAAGTAAAGAAGCTAGGCCTGAAAGGCATAGCTTGTCTGAAACCTCCTAACAGGACACACGAGCAGACCCTGTCACTTTGGCTCTCAGCCTTTTCCTTTGCCTGGAAAGAGGGAACATGCCTGGAACCTCCTACGGTGCTTTTCTCGGCCCTAGCAGACTGCAGTTCAAAACATGCTAAACGTCCAGCAATAACTCCCAAAGTAAAGAAGCTAGGCCTGAAAGGCATAGCTTGTCTGAAACCTCCTAACAGGACACACGAGCAGACCCTGTCACTTTGGCTCTCAGCCTTTTCCTTTGCCTGGAAAGAGGGAACATGCCTGGAACCTCCTACGGTGCTTTTCTCGGCCCTAGCAGACTGCAGTTCAAAACATGCTAAACGTCCAGCAATAACTCCCAAAGTAAAGAAGCTAGGCCTGAAAGGCATAGCTTGTCTGAAACCTCCTAACAGGACACACGAGCAGACCCTGTCGCTTTGGCTCTCAGCCTTTTCCTTTGCCTGGAAAGAGGGAACATGCCTGGAACCTCCTACGGTGCTTTTCTCGGCCCTAGCAGACTGCAGTTCAAAACATGCTAAACGTCCAGCAATAACTCCCAAAGTAAAGAAGCTAGGCCTGAAAGGCATAGCTTGTCTGAAACCTCCTAACAGGACACACGAGCAGACCCTGTCGCTTTGGCTCTCAGCCTTTTCCTTTGCCTGGAAAGAGGGAACATGCCTGGAACCTCCTACGGTGCTTTTCTCGGCCCTAGCAGACTGCAGTTCAAAACATGCTAAACGTCCAGCAATAACTCCCAAAGTAAAGAAGCTAGGCCTGAAAGGCATAGCTTGTCTGAAACCTCCTAACAGGACACACGAGCAGACCCTGTCGCTTTGGCTCTCAGCCTTTTCCTTTGCCTGGAAAGAGGGAACATGCCTGGAACCTCCTACGGTGCTTTTCTCGGCCCTAGCAGACTGCAGTTCAAAACATGCTAAACGTCCAGCAATAACTCCCAAAGTAAAGAAGCTAGGCCTGAAAGGCATAGCTTGTCTGAAACCTCCTAACAGGACACACGAGCAGACCCTGTCACTTTGGCTCTCAGCCTTTTCCTTTGCCTGGAAAGAGGGAACATGCCTGGAACCTCCTACGGTGCTTTTCTCGGCCCTAGCAGACTGCAGTTCAAAACATGCTAAATGTCCAGCAATAACTCCCAAAGTAAAGAAGCGAGGCCTGAAAGGCATAGCTTGTCTGAAACCTCCTAACAGGACACACGAGCAGACCCTGTCGCTTTGGCTCTCAGCCTTTTCCTTTGCCTGGAAAGAGGGAACATGCCTGGAACCTCCTACGGTGCTTTTCTCGGCCCTAGCAGACTGCAGTTCAAAACATGCTAAACGTCCAGCAATAACTCCCAAAGTAAAGAAGCTAGGCCTGAAAGGCATAGCTTGTCTGAAGCCTCCTAACAGGACACACGAGCAGACCCTGTCGCTTTGGCTCTCAGCCTTTTCCTTTTCCTGGAAAGAGGGAACATGCCTGGAACCTCCTACGGTGCTTTTCTCGGCCCTAGCAGACTGCAGTTCAAAACATGCTAAACGTCCAGCAATAACTCCCAAAGTAAAGAAGCTAGGCCTGAAAGGCATAGCTTGTCTGAAACCTCCTAACAGGACACACGAGCAGACCCTGTCGCTTTGGCTCTCAGCCTTTTCCTTTGCCTGGAAAGAGGGAACATGCCTGGAACCTCCTACGGTGCTTTTCTCGGCCCTAGCAGACTGCAGTTCAAAACATGCTAAACGTCCAGCAATAACTCCCAAAGTAAAGAAGCTAGGCCTGAAAGGCATAGCTTGTCTGAAACCTCCTAACAGGACACACGAGCAGACCCTGTCACTTTGGCTCTCAGCCTTTTCCTTTGCCTGGAAAGAGGGAACATGCCTGGAACCTCCTACGGTGCTTTTCTCGGCCCTAGCAGACTGCAGTTCAAAACATGCTAAACGTCCAGCAATAACTCCCAAAGTAAAGAAGCTAGGCCTGAAAGGCATAGCTTGTCTGAAACCTCCTAACAGGAAACACCAGCAGACCCTGTCGCTTTGGCTCTCAGCCTTTTCCTTTGCCTGGAAAGAGGGAACATGCCTGGAACCTCCTACGGTGCTTTTCTCGGCCCTAGCAGACTGCAGTTCAAAACATGCTAAACGTCCAGCAATAACTCCCAAAGTAAAGAAGCTAGGCCTGAAAGGCATAGCTTGTCTGAAACCTCCTAACAGGACACACGAGCAGACCCTATCACTTTGGCTCTCAGCCTTTTCCTTTGCCTGGAAAGAGGGAACATGCCTGGAACCTCCTACGGTGCTTTTCTCGGCCCTAGCAGACTGCAGTTCAAAACATGCTAAACGTCCAGCAATAACTCCCAAAGTAAAGAAGCTAGGCCTGAAAGGCATAGCTTGTCTGAAACCTCCTAACAGGACACACGAGCAGACCCTGTCGCTTTGGCTCTCAGCCTTTTCCTTTGCCTGGAAAGAGGGAACATGCCTGGAACCTCCTACGGTGCTTTTCTCGGCCCTAGCAGACTGCAGTTCAAAACATGCTAAACGTCCAGCAATAACTCCCAAAGTAAAGAAGCTAGGCCTGAAAGGCATAGCTTGTCTGAAACCTCCTAACAGGACACACGAGCAGACCCTGTCGCTTTGGCTCTCAGCCTTTTCCTTTGCCTGGAAAGAGGGAACATGCCTGGAACCTCCTACGGTGCTTTTCTCGGCCCTAGCAGACTGCAGTTCAAAACATGCTAAATGTCCAGCAATAACTCCCAAAGTAAAGAAGCGAGGCCTGAAAGGCATAGCTTGTCTGAAACCTCCTAACAGGACACACGAGCAGACCCTGTCGCTTTGGCTCTCAGCCTTTTCCTTTGCCTGGAAAGAGGGAACATGCCTGGAACCTCCTACGGTGCTTTTCTCGGCCCTAGCAGACTGCAGTTCAAAACATGCTAAACGTCCAGCAATAACTCCCAAAGTAAAGAAGCTAGGCCTGAAAGGCATAGCTTGTCTGAAGCCTCCTAACAGGACACACGAGCAGACCCTGTCGCTTTGGCTCTCAGCCTTTTCCTTTTCCTGGAAAGAGGGAACATGCCTGGAACCTCCTACGGTGCTTTTCTCGGCCCTAGCAGACTGCAGTTCAAAACATGCTAAACGTCCAGCAATAACTCCCAAAGTAAAGAAGCTAGGCCTGAAAGGCATAGCTTGTCTGAAACCTCCTAACAGGACACACGAGCAGACCCTGTCACTTTGGCTCTCAGCCTTTTCCTTTGCCTGGAAAGAGGGAACATGCCTGGAACCTCCTACGGTGCTTTTCTCGGCCCTAGCAGACTGCAGTTCAAAACATGCTAAACGTCCAGCAATAACTCCCAAAGTAAAGAAGCTAGGCCTGAAAGGCATAGCTTGTCTGAAACCTCCTAACAGGAAACACCAGCAGACCCTGTCGCTTTGGCTCTCAGCCTTTTCCTTTGCCTGGAAAGAGGGAACATGCCTGGAACCTCCTACGGTGCTTTTCTCGGCCCTAGCAGACTGCAGTTCAAAACATGCTAAACGTCCAGCAATAACTCCCAAAGTAAAGAAGCTAGGCCTGAAAGGCATAGCTTGTCTGAAACCTCCTAACAGGACACACGAGCAGACCCTATCACTTTGGCTCTCAGCCTTTTCCTTTGCCTGGAAAGAGGGAACATGCCTGGAACCTCCTACGGTGCTTTTCTCGGCCCTAGCAGACTGCAGTTCAAAACATGCTAAACGTCCAGCAATAACTCCCAAAGTAAAGAAGCTAGGCCTGAAAGGCATAGCTTGTCTGAAACCTCCTAACAGGACACACGAGCAGACCCTGTCGCTTTGGCTCTCAGCCTTTTCCTTTGCCTGGAAAGAGGGAACATGCCTGGAACCTCCTACGGTGCTTTTCTCGGCCCTAGCAGACTGCAGTTCAAAACATGCTAAACGTCCAGCAATAACTCCCAAAGTAAAGAAGCTAGGCCTGAAAGGCATAGCTTGTCTGAAACCTCCTAACAGGACACACGAGCAGACCCTGTCGCTTTGGCTCTCAGCCTTTTCCTTTGCCTGGAAAGAGGGAACATGCCTGGAACCTCCTACGGTGCTTTTCTCGGCCCTAGCAGACTGCAGTTCAAAACATGCTAAACGTCCAGCAATAACTCCCAAAGTAAAGAAGCTAGGCCTGAAAGGCATAGCTTGTCTGAAACCTCCTAACAGGACACACGAGCAGACCCTATCACTTTGGCTCTCAGCCTTTTCCTTTGCCTGGAAAGAGGGAACATGCCTGGAACCTCCTACGGTGCTTTTCTCGGCCCTAGCAGACTGCAGTTCAAAACATGCTAAACGTCCAGCAATAACTCCCAAAGTAAAGAAGCTAGGCCTGAAAGGCATAGCTTGTCTGAAACCTCCTAACAGGACACACGAGCAGACCCTGTCGCTTTGGCTCTCAGCCTTTTCCTTTGCCTGGAAAGAGGGAACATGCCTGGAACCTCCTACGGTGCTTTTCTCGGCCCTAGCAGACTGCAGTTCAAAACATGCTAAACATCCAGCAATAACTCCCAAAGTAAAGAAGCTAGGCCTGAAAGGCATAGCTTGTCTGAAACCTCCTAACAGGACACACGAGCAGACCCTGTCACTTTGGCTCTCAGCCTTTTCCTTTGCCTGGAAAGAGGGAACATGCCTGGAACCTCCTACGGTGCTTTTCTCGGCCCTAGCAGACTGCAGTTCAAAACATGCTAAACGTCCAGCAATAACTCCCAAAGTAAAGAAGCTAGGCCTGAAAGGCATAGCTTGTCTGAAACCTCCTAACAGGACACACGAGCAGACCCTGTCGCTTTGGCTCTCAGCCTTTTCCTTTGCCTGGAAAGAGGGAACATGCCTGGAACCTCCTACGGTGCTTTTCTCGGCCCTAGCAGACTGCAGTTCAAAACATGCTAAACGTCCAGCAATAACTCCCAAAGTAAAGAAGCGAGGCCTGAAAGGCATAGCTTGTCTGAAACCTCCTAACAGGACACACGAGCAGACCCTGTCGCTTTGGCTCTCAGCCTTTTCCTTTGCCTGGAAAGAGGGAACATGCCTGGAACCTCCTACGGTGCTTTTCTCGGCCCTAGCAGACTGCAGTTCAAAACATGCTAAACGTCCAGCAATAACTCCCAAAGTAAAGAAGCTAGGCCTGAAAGGCATAGCTTGTCTGAAACCTCCTAACAGGACACACGAGCAGACCCTGTCACTTTGGCTCTCAGCCTTTTCCTTTGCCTGGAAAGAGGGAACATGCCTGGAACCTCCTACGGTGCTTTTCTCGGCCCTAGCAGACTGCAGTTCAAAACATGCTAAACGTCCAGCAATAACTCCCAAAGTAAAGAAGCTAGGCCTGAAAGGCATAGCTTGTCTGAAACCTCCTAACAGGACACACGAGCAGACCCTGTCACTTTGGCTCTCAGCCTTTTCCTTTGCCTGGAAAGAGGGAACATGCCTGGAACCTCCTACGGTGCTTTTCTCGGCCCTAGCAGACTGCAGTTCAAAACATGCTAAACGTCCAGCAATAACTCCCAAAGTAAAGAAGCGAGGCCTGAAAGGCATAGCTTGTCTGAAACCTCCTAACAGGACACACGAGCAGACCCTGTCGCTTTGGCTCTCAGCCTTTTCCTTTGCCTGGAAAGAGGGAACATGCCTGGAACCTCCTACGGTGCTTTTCTTGGCCCTAGCAGACTGCAGTTCAAAACATGCTAAACGTCCAGCAATAACTCCCAAAGTAAAGAAGCTAGGCCTGAAAGGCATAGCTTGTCTGAAACCTCCTAACAGGACACACGAGCAGACCCTATCACTTTGGCTCTCAGCCTTTTCCTTTGCCTGGAAAGAGGGAACATGCCTGGAACCTCCTACGGTGCTTTTCTCGGCCCTAGCAGACTGCAGTTCAAAACATGCTAAACGTCCAGCAATAACTCCCAAAGTAAAGAAGCTAGGCCTGAAAGGCATAGCTTGTCTGAAACCTCCTAACAGGACACACGAGCAGACCCTGTCGCTTTGGCTCTCAGCCTTTTCCTTTGCCTGGAAAGAGGGAACATGCCTGGAACCTCCTACGGTGCTTTTCTCGGCCCTAGCAGACTGCAGTTCAAAACATGCTAAACATCCAGCAATAACTCCCAAAGTAAAGAAGCTAGGCCTGAAAGGCATAGCTTGTCTGAAACCTCCTAACAGGACACACGAGCAGACCCTGTCACTTTGGCTCTCAGCCTTTTCCTTTGCCTGGAAAGAGGGAACATGCCTGGAACCTCCTACGGTGCTTTTCTCGGCCCTAGCAGACTGCAGTTCAAAACATGCTAAACGTCCAGCAATAACTCCCAAAGTAAAGAAGCTAGGCCTGAAAGGCATAGCTTGTCTGAAACCTCCTAACAGGACACACGAGCAGACCCTGTCGCTTTGGCTCTCAGCCTTTTCCTTTGCCTGGAAAGAGGGAACATGCCTGGAACCTCCTACGGTGCTTTTCTCGGCCCTAGCAGACTGCAGTTCAAAACATGCTAAACGTCCAGCAATAACTCCCAAAGTAAAGAAGCGAGGCCTGAAAGGCATAGCTTGTCTGAAACCTCCTAACAGGACACACGAGCAGACCCTGTCGCTTTGGCTCTCAGCCTTTTCCTTTGCCTGGAAAGAGGGAACATGCCTGGAACCTCCTACGGTGCTTTTCTCGGCCCTAGCAGACTGCAGTTCAAAACATGCTAAACGTCCAGCAATAACTCCCAAAGTAAAGAAGCTAGGCCTGAAAGGCATAGCTTGTCTGAAACCTCCTAACAGGACACACGAGCAGACCCTGTCACTTTGGCTCTCAGCCTTTTCCTTTGCCTGGAAAGAGGGAACATGCCTGGAACCTCCTACGGTGCTTTTCTCGGCCCTAGCAGACTGCAGTTCAAAACATGCTAAACGTCCAGCAATAACTCCCAAAGTAAAGAAGCTAGGCCTGAAAGGCATAGCTTGTCTGAAACCTCCTAACAGGACACACGAGCAGACCCTGTCGCTTTGGCTCTCAGCCTTTTCCTTTGCCTGGAAAGAGGGAACATGCCTGGAACCTCCTACGGTGCTTTTCTCGGCCCTAGCAGACTGCAGTTCAAAACATGCTAAACGTCCAGCAATAACTCCCAAAGTAAAGAAGCTAGGCCTGAAAGGCATAGCTTGTCTGAAACCTCCTAACAGGACACACGAGCAGACCCTGTCACTTTGGCTCTCAGCCTTTTCCTTTGCCTGGAAAGAGGGAACATGCCTGGAACCTCCTACGGTGCTTTTCTCGGCCCTAGCAGACTGCAGTTCAAAACATGCTAAACGTCCAGCAATAACTCCCAAAGTAAAGAAGCGAGGCCTGAAAGGCATAGCTTGTCTGAAACCTCCTAACAGGACACACGAGCAGACCCTGTCGCTTTGGCTCTCAGCCTTTTCCTTTGCCTGGAAAGAGAGAACATGCCTGGAACCTCCTACGGTGCTTTTCTCGGCCCTAGCAGACTGCAGTTCAAAACATGCTAAACGTCCAGCAATAACTCCCAAAGTAAAGAAGCGAGGCCTGAAAGGCATAGCTTGTCTGAAACCTCCTAACAGGACACACGAGCAGACCCTGTCGCTTTGGCTCTCAGCCTTTTCCTTTGCCTGGAAAGAGAGAACATGCCTGGAACCTCCTACGGTGCTTTTCTCGGCCCTAGCAGACTGCAGTTCAAAACATGCTAAACGTCCAGCAATAACTCCCAAAGTAAAGAAGCGAGGCCTGAAAGGCATAGCTTGTCTGAAACCTCCTAACAGGACACACGAGCAGACCCTGTCGCTTTGGCTCTCAGCCTTTTCCTTTGCCTGGAAAGAGGGAACATGCCTGGAACCTCCTACGGTGCTTTTCTCGGCCCTAGCAGACTGCAGTTCAAAACATGCTAAACGTCCAGCAATAACTCCCAAAGTAAAGAAGCTAGGCCTGAAAGGCATAGCTTGTCTGAAACCTCCTAACAGGACACACGAGCAGACCCTGTCGCTTTGGCTCTCAGCCTTTTCCTTTGCCTGGAAAGAGGGAACATGCCTGGAACCTCCTACGGTGCTTTTCTCGGCCCTAGCAGACTGCAGTTCAAAACATGCTAAACGTCCAGCAATAACTCCCAAAGTAAAGAAGCGAGGCCTGAAAGGCATAGCTTGTCTGAAACCTCCTAACAGGACACACGAGCAGACCCTGTCGCTTTGGCTCTCAGCCTTTTCCTTTGCCTGGAAAGAGGGAACATGCCTGGAACCTCCTACGGTGCTTTTCTCGGCCCTAGCAGACTGCAGTTCAAAACATGCTAAACGTCCAGCAATAACTCCCAAAGTAAAGAAGCTAGGCCTGAAAGGCATAGCTTGTCTGAAACCTCCTAACAGGACACACGAGCAGACCCTGTCGCTTTGGCTCTCAGCCTTTTCCTTTGCCTGGAAAGAGGGAACATGCCTGGAACCTCCTACGGTGCTTTTCTCGGCCCTAGCAGACTGCAGTTCAAAACATGCTAAACATCCAGAAATAACGCCCAAAGTAAAGAAGCTAGGCCTGAAAGGCATAGCTTGTCTGAAACCTCCTAACAGGACACACGAGCAGACCCTGTCACTTTGGCTCTCAGCCTTTTCCTTTGCCTGGAAAGAGGGAACATGCCTGGAACCTCCTACAGTGCTTTTCTCGGCCCTAGCAGACTGCAGTTCAAAACATGCTAAACGTCCAGCAATAACTCCCAAAGTAAAGAAGCTAGGCCTGAAAGGCATAGCTTGTCTGAAACCTCCTAACAGGACACACGAGCAGACCCTGTCGCTTTGGCTCTCAGCCTTTTCCTTTGCCTGGAAAGAGGGAACATGCCTGGAACCTCCTACGGTGCTTTTCTCGGCCCTAGCAGACTGCAGTTCAAAACATGCTAAACATCCAGCAATAACTCCCAAAGTAAAGAAGCTAGGCCTGAAAGGCATAGCTTGTCTGAAACCTCCTAACAGGACACACGAGCAGACCCTGTCGCTTTGGCTCTCAGCCTTTTCCTTTGCCTGGAAAGAGGGAACATGCCTGGAACCTCCTACGGTGCTTTTCTCGGCCCTAGCAGACTGCAGTTCAAAACATGCTAAACGTCCAGCAATAACTCCCAAAGTAAAGAAGCTAGGCCTGAAAGGCATAGCTTGTCTGAAACCTCCTAACAGGACACACGAGCAGACCCTGTCACTTTGGCTCTCAGCCTTTTCCTTTGCCTGGAAAGAGGGAACATGCCTGGAACCTCCTACGGTGCTTTTCTCGGCCCTAGCAGACTGCAGTTCAAAACATGCTAAACGTCCAGCAATAACTCCCAAAGTAAAGAAGCTAGGCCTGAAAGGCATAGCTTGTCTGAAACCTCCTAACAGGACACACCAGCAGACCCTGTCACTTTGGCTCTCAGCCTTTTCCTTTGCCTGGAAAGAGGGAACATGCCTGGAACCTCCTACGGTGCTTTTCTCGGCCCTAGCAGACTGCAGTTCAAAACATGCTAAACGTCCAGCAATAACTCCCAAAGTAAAGAAGCTAGGCCTGAAAGGCATAGCTTGTCTGAAACCTCCTAACAGGACACACGAGCAGACCCTGTCGCTTTGGCTCTCAGCCTTTTCCTTTGCCTGGAAAGAGGGAACATGCCTGGAACCTCCTACGGTGCTTTTCTCGGCCCTAGCAGACTGCAGTTCAAAACATGCTAAACGTCCAGCAATAACTCCCAAAGTAAAGAAGCTAGGCCTGAAAGGCATAGCTTGTCTGAAACCTCCTAACAGGACACACGAGCAGACCCTGTCGCTTTGGCTCTCAGCCTTTTCCTTTGCCTGGAAAGAGGGAACATGCCTGGAACCTCCTACGGTGCTTTTCTCGGCCCTAGCAGACTGCAGTTCAAAACATGCTAAATGTCCAGCAATAACTCCCAAAGTAAAGAAGCGAGGCCTGAAAGGCATAGCTTGTCTGAAACCTCCTAACAGGACACACGAGCAGACCCTGTCGCTTTGGCTCTCAGCCTTTTCCTTTGCCTGGAAAGAGGGAACATGCCTGGAACCTCCTACGGTGCTTTTCTCGGCCCTAGCAGACTGCAGTTCAAAACATGCTAAACGTCCAGCAATAACTCCCAAAGTAAAGAAGCTAGGCCTGAAAGGCATAGCTTGTCTGAAGCCTCCTAACAGGACACACGAGCAGACCCTGTCGCTTTGGCTCTCAGCCTTTTCCTTTGCCTGGAAAGAGGGAACATGCCTGGAACCTCCTACGGTGCTTTTCTCGGCCCTAGCAGACTGCAGTTCAAAACATGCTAAACGTCCAGCAATAACTCCCAAAGTAAAGAAGCTAGGCCTGAAAGGCATAGCTTGTCTGAAACCTCCTAACAGGACACACGAGCAGACCCTGTCGCTTTGGCTCTCAGCCTTTTCCTTTGCCTGGAAAGAGGGAACATGCCTGGAACCTCCTACGGTGCTTTTCTCGGCCCTAGCAGACTGCAGTTCAAAACATGCTAAACGTCCAGCAATAACTCCCAAAGTAAAGAAGCTAGGCCTGAAAGGCATAGCTTGTCTGAAACCTCCTAACAGGACACACGAGCAGACCCTGTCACTTTGGCTCTCAGCCTTTTCCTTTGCCTGGAAAGAGGGAACATGCCTGGAACCTCCTACGGTGCTTTTCTCGGCCCTAGCAGACTGCAGTTCAAAACATGCTAAACGTCCAGCAATAACTCCCAAAGTAAAGAAGCTAGGCCTGAAAGGCATAGCTTGTCTGAAACCTCCTAACAGGAAACACCAGCAGACCCTGTCGCTTTGGCTCTCAGCCTTTTCCTTTGCCTGGAAAGAGGGAACATGCCTGGAACCTCCTACGGTGCTTTTCTCGGCCCTAGCAGACTGCAGTTCAAAACATGCTAAACGTCCAGCAATAACTCCCAAAGTAAAGAAGCTAGGCCTGAAAGGCATAGCTTGTCTGAAACCTCCTAACAGGACACACGATCAGACCCTATCACTTTGGCTCTCAGCCTTTTCCTTTGCCTGGAAAGAGGGAACATGCCTGGAACCTCCTACGGTGCTTTTCTTGGCCCTAGCAGACTGCAGTTCAAAACATGCTAAACGTCCAGCAATAACTCCCAAAGTAAAGAAGCTAGGCCTGAAAGGCATAGCTTGTCTGAAACCTCCTAACAGGACACACGAGCAGACCCTATCACTTTGGCTCTCAGCCTTTTCCTTTGCCTGGAAAGAGGGAACATGCCTGGAACCTCCTACGGTGCTTTTCTCGGCCCTAGCAGACTGCAGTTCAAAACATGCTAAACGTCCAGCAATAACTCCCAAAGTAAAGAAGCTAGGCCTGAAAGGCATAGCTTGTCTGAAACCTCCTAACAGGACACACGAGCAGACCCTGTCGCTTTGGCTCTCAGCCTTTTCCTTTGCCTGGAAAGAGGGAACATGCCTGGAACCTCCTACGGTGCTTTTCTCGGCCCTAGCAGACTGCAGTTCAAAACATGCTAAACATCCAGCAATAACTCCCAAAGTAAAGAAGCTAGGCCTGAAAGGCATAGCTTGTCTGAAACCTCCTAACAGGACACACGAGCAGACCCTGTCACTTTGGCTCTCAGCCTTTTCCTTTGCCTGGAAAGAGGGAACATGCCTGGAACCTCCTACGGTGCTTTTCTCGGCCCTAGCAGACTGCAGTTCAAAACATGCTAAACGTCCAGCAATAACTCCCAAAGTAAAGAAGCGAGGCCTGAAAGGCATAGCTTGTCTGAAACCTCCTAACAGGACACACGAGCAGACCCTGTCGCTTTGGCTCTCAGCCTTTTCCTTTGCCTGGAAAGAGGGAACATGCCTGGAACCTCCTACGGTGCTTTTCTCGGCCCTAGCAGACTGCAGTTCAAAACATGCTAAACGTCCAGCAATAACTCCCAAAGTAAAGAAGCGAGGCCTGAAAGGCATAGCTTGTCTGAAACCTCCTAACAGGACACACGAGCAGACCCTGTCGCTTTGGCTCTCAGCCTTTTCCTTTGCCTGGAAAGAGGGAACATGCCTGGAACCTCCTACGGTGCTTTTCTCGGCCCTAGCAGACTGCAGTTCAAAACATGCTAAACGTCCAGCAATAACTCCCAAAGTAAAGAAGCTAGGCCTGAAAGGCATAGCTTGTCTGAAACCTCCTAACAGGACACACGAGCAGACCCTGTCACTTTGGCTCTCAGCCTTTTCCTTTGCCTGGAAAGAGGGAACATGCCTGGAACCTCCTACGGTGCTTTTCTCGGCCCTAGCAGACTGCAGTTCAAAACATGCTAAACGTCCAGCAATAACTCCCAAAGTAAAGAAGCGAGGCCTGAAAGGCCTAGCTTGTCTGAAACCTCCTAACAGGACACACGAGCAGACCCTGTCGCTTTGGCTCTCAGCCTTTTCCTTTGCCTGGAAAGAGGGAACATGCCTGGAACCTCCTACGGTGCTTTTCTCGGCCCTAGCAGACTGCAGTTCAAAACATGCTAAACGTCCAGCAATAACTCCCAAAGTAAAGAAGCTAGGCCTGAAAGGCATAGCTTGTCTGAAACCTCCTAACAGGACACACGAGCAGACCCTGTCGCTTTGGCTCTCAGCCTTTTCCTTTGCCTGGAAAGAGGGAACATGCCTGGAACCTCCTACGGTGCTTTTCTCGGCCCTAGCAGACTGCAGTTCAAAACATGCTAAACGTCCAGCAATAACTCCCAAAGTAAAGAAGCGAGGCCTGAAAGGCATAGCTTGTCTGAAACCTCCTAACAGGACACACGAGCAGACCCTGTCGCTTTGGCTCTCAGCCTTTTCCTTTGCCTGGAAAGAGGGAACATGCCTGGAACCTCCTACGGTGCTTTTCTCGGCCCTAGCAGACTGCAGTTCAAAACATGCTAAACGTCCAGCAATAACTCCCAAAGTAAAGAAGCTAGGCCTGAAAGGCATAGCTTGTCTGAAACCTCCTAAGAGGACACACGAGCAGACCCTGTCACTTTGGCTCTCAGCCTTTTCCTTTGCCTGGAAAGAGGGAACATGCCTGGAACCTCCTACGGTGCTTTTCTCGGCCCTAGCAGACTGCAGTTCAAAACATGCTAAACGTCCAGCAATAACTCCCAAAGTAAAGAAGCTAGGCCTGAAAGGCATAGCTTGTCTGAAACCTCCTAACAGGACACACCAGCAGACCCTGTCGCTTTGGCTCTCAGCCTTTTCCTTTGCCTGGAAAGAGGGAACATGCCTGGAACCTCCTACGGTGCTTTTCTCGGCCCTAGCAGACTGCAGTTCAAAACATGCTAAACGTCCAGCAATAACTCCCAAAGTAAAGAAGCTAGGCCTGAAAGGCATAGCTTGTCTGAAACCTCCTAACAGGACACACGAGCAGACCCTGTCGCTTTGGCTCTCAGCCTTTTCCTTTGCCTGGAAAGAGGGAACATGCCTGGAACCTCCTACGGTGCTTTTCTCGGCCCTAGCAGACTGCAGTTCAAAACATGCTAAACGTCCAGCAATAACTCCCAAAGTAAAGAAGCTAGGCCTGAAAGGCATAGCTTGTCTGAAACCTCCTAACAGGACACACGAGCAGACCCTGTCGCTTTGGCTCTCAGCCTTTTCCTTTGCCTGGAAACAGGGAACATGCCTGGAACCTCCTACGGTTCTTTTCTCGGCCCTAGCAGACTGCAGTTCAAAACATGCTAAACGTCCAGCAATAACTCCCAAAGTAAAGAAGCTAGGCCTGAAAGGCATAGCTTGTCTGAAACCTCCTAACAGGACACACGAGCAGACCCTGTCGCTTTGGCTCTCAGCCTTTTCCTTTGCCTGGAAACAGGGAACATGCCTGGAACCTCCTACGGTGCTTTTCTCGGCCCTAGCAGACTGCAGTTCAAAACATGCTAAACGTCCAGCAATAACTCCCAAAGTAAAGAAGCTAGGCCTGAAAGGCATAGCTTGTCTGAAACCTCCTAACAGGACACACGAGCAGACCCTGTCACTTTGGCTCTCAGCCTTTTCCTTTGCCTGGAAAGAGGGAACATGCCTGGAACCTCCTACGGTGCTTTTCTCGGCCCTAGCAGACTGCAGTTCAAAACATGCTAAACGTCCAGCAATAACTCCCAAAGTAAAGAAGCTAGGCCTGAAAGGCATAGCTTGTCTGAAACCTCCTAACAGGACACACGAGCAGACCCTGTCGCTTTGGCTCTCAGCCTTTTCCTTTGCCTGGAAAGAGGGAACATGCCTGGAACCTCCTACGGTGCTTTTCTCGGCCCTAGCAGACTGCAGTTCAAAACATGCTAAACATCCAGCAATAACTCCCAAAGTAAAGAAGCTAGGCCTGAAAGGCATAGCTTGTCTGAAACCTCCTAACAGGACACACGAGCAGACCCTGTCACTTTGGCTCTCAGCCTTTTCCTTTGCCTGGAAAGAGGGAACATGCCTGGAACCTCCTACAGTGCTTTTCTCGGCCCTAGCAGACTGCAGTTCAAAACATGCTAAACGTCCAGCAATAACTCCCAAAGTAAAGAAGCGAGGCCTGAAAGGCATAGCTTGTCTGAAACCTCCTAACAGGACACACGAGCAGACCCTGTCGCTTTGGCTCTCAGCCTTTTCCTTTGCCTGGAAAGAGGGAACATGCCTGGAACCTCCTACGGTGCTTTTCTCGGCCCTAGCAGACTGCAGTTCAAAACATGCTAAACGTCCAGCAATAACTCCCAAAGTAAAGAAGCTAGGCCTGAAAGGCATAGCTTGTCTGAAACCTCCTAACAGGACACACGAGCAGACCCTGTCGCTTTGGCTCTCAGCCTTTTCCTTTGCCTGTAAAGAGGGAACATGCCTGGAACCTCCTACGGTGCTTTTCTCGGCCCTAGCAGACTGCAGTTCAAAACATGCTAAACGTCCAGCAATAACTCCCAAAGTAAAGAAGCTAGGCCTGAAAGGCATAGCTTGTCTGAAACCTCCTAACAGGACACACGAGCAGACCCTGTCACTTTGGCTCTCAGCCTTTTCCTTTGCCTGGAAAGAGGGAACATGCCTGGAACCTCCTACGGTGCTTTTCTCGGCCCTAGCAGACTGCAGTTCAAAACATGCTAAACGTCCAGCAATAACTCCCAAAGTAAAGAAGCTAGGCCTGAAAGGCATAGCTTGTCTGAAACCTCCTAACAGGACACACGAGCAGACCCTGTCACTTTGGCTCTCAGCCTTTTCCTTTGCCTGGAAAGAGGGAACATGCCTGGAACCTCCTACGGTGCTTTTCTCGGCCCTAGCAGACTGCAGTTCAAAACATGCTAAACGTCCAGCAATAACTCCCAAAGTAAAGAAGCTAGGCCTGAAAGGCATAGCTTGTCTGAAACCTCCTAACAGGACACACGAGCAGACCCTGTCGCTTTGGCTCTCAGCCTTTTCCTTTGCCTGGAAAGAGGGAACATGCCTGGAACCTCCTACGGTGCTTTTCTCGGCCCTAGCAGACTGCAGTTCAAAACATGCTAAACGTCCAGCAATAACTCCCAAAGTAAAGAAGCTAGGCCTGAAAGGCATAGCTTGTCTGAAACCTCCTAACAGGACACACGAGCAGACCCTGTCACTTTGGCTCTCAGCCTTTTCCTTTGCCTAGAAAGAGGGAACATGCCTGGAACCTCCTACGGTGCTTTTCTCGGCCCTAGCAGACTGCAGTTCAAAACATGCTAAACGTCCAGCAATAACTCCCAAAGTAAAGCTGCTAGGCCTGAAAGGCATAGCTTGTCTGAAACCTCCTAACAGGACCCACGAGCAGACCCTGTCGCTTTGGCTCTCAGCCTTTTCCTTTGCCTGGAAAGAGGGAACATGCCTGGAACCTCCTACGGTGCTTTTCTCGGCCCTAGCAGACTGCAGTTCAAAACATGCTAAACATCCAGCAATAACTCCCAAAGTAAAGAAGCTAGGCCTGAAAGGCATAGCTTGTCTGAAACCTCCTAACAGGACACACGAGCAGACCCTGTCGCTTTGGCTCTCAGCCTTTTCCTTTGCCTGGAAAGAGGGAACATGCCTGGAACCTCCTACGGTGCTTTTCTCGGCCCTAGCAGACTGCAGTTCAAAACATGCTAAACGTCCAGCAATAACTCCCAAAGTAAAGAAGCTAGGCCTGAAAGGCATAGCTTGTCTGAAACCTCCTAACAGGACACACGAGCAGACCCTGTCGCTTTGGCTCTCAGCCTTTTCCTTTGCCTGGAAAGAGGGAACATGCCTGGAACCTCCTACGGTGCTTTTCTCGGCCCTAGCAGACTGCAGTTCAAAACATGCTAAACGTCCAGCAATAACTCCCAAAGTAAAGAAGCTAGGCCTGAAAGGCATAGCTTGTCTGAAGCCTCCTAACAGGACACACGAGCAGACCCTGTCGCTTTGGCTCTCAGCCTTTTCCTTTGCCTGGAAAGAGGGAACATGCCTGGAACCTCCTACGGTGCTTTTCTCGGCCCTAGCAGACTGCAGTTCAAAACATGCTAAACGTCCAGCAATAACTCCCAAAGTAAAGAAGCTAGGACTGAAAGGCATAGCTTGTCTGAAACCTCCTAACAGGACACACGAGCAGACCCTGTCGCTTTGGCTCTCAGCCTTTTCCTTTGCCTGGAAAGAGGGAACATGCCTGGAACCTCCTACGGTGCTTTTCTCGGCCCTAGCAGACTGCAGTTCAAAACATGCTAAACGTCCAGCAATAACTCCCAAAGTAAAGAAGCTAGGCCTGAAAGGCATAGCTTGTCTGAAACCTCCTAACAGGACACACGAGCAGACCCTGTCACTTTGGCTCTCAGCCTTTTCCTTTGCCTGGAAAGAGGGAACATGCCTGGAACCTCCTACGGTGCTTTTCTCGGCCCTAGCAGACTGCAGTTCAAAACATGCTAAACGTCCAGCAATAACTCCCAAAGTAAAGAAGCTAGGCCTGAAAGGCATAGCTTGTCTGAAACCTCCTAACAGGAAACACCAGCAGACCCTGTCGCTTTGGCTCTCAGCCTTTTCCTTTGCCTGGAAAGAGGGAACATGCCTGGAACCTCCTACGGTGCTTTTCTCGGCCCTAGCAGACTGCAGTTCAAAACATGCTAAACGTCCAGCAATAACTCCCAAAGTAAAGAAGCTAGGCCTGAAAGGCATAGCTTGTCTGAAACCTCCTAACAGGACACACGAGCAGACCCTATCACTTTGGCTCTCAGCCTTTTCCTTTGCCTGGAAAGAGGGAACATGCCTGGAACCTCCTACGGTGCTTTTCTCGGCCCTAGCAGACTGCAGTTCAAAACATGCTAAACGTCCAGCAATAACTCCCAAAGTAAAGAAGCTAGGCCTGAAAGGCATAGCTTGTCTGAAACCTCCTAACAGGACACACGAGCAGACCCTGTCGCTTTGGCTCTCAGCCTTTTCCTTTGCCTGGAAAGAGGGAACATGCCTGGAACCTCCTACGGTGCTTTTCTCGGCCCTAGCAGACTGCAGTTCAAAACATGCTAAACGTCCAGCAATAACTCCCAAAGTAAAGAAGCTAGGCCTGAAAGGCATAGCTTGTCTGAAACCTCCTAACAGGACACACGAGCAGACCCTGTCACTTTGGCTCTCAGCCTTTTCCTTTGCCTGGAAAGAGGGAACATGCCTGGAACCTCCTACGGTGCTTTTCTCGGCCCTAGCAGACTGCAGTTCAAAACATGCTAAACGTCCAGCAATAACTCCCAAAGTAAAGAAGCTAGGCCTGAAAGGCATAGCTTGTCTGAAACCTCCTAACAGGACACACGAGCAGACCCTGTCGCTTTGGCTCTCAGCCTTTTCCTTTGCCTGGAAAGAGGGAACATGCCTGGAACCTCCTACGGTGCTTTTCTCGGCCCTAGCAGACTGCAGTTCAAAACATGCTAAACGTCCAGCAATAACTCCCAAAGTAAAGAAGCTAGGCCTGAAAGGCATAGCTTGTCTGAAACCTCCTAACAGGACACACGAGCAGACCCTGTCGCTTTGGCTCTCAGCCTTTTCCTTTGCCTGGAAAGAGGGAACATGCCTGGAACCTCCTACGGTGCTTTTCTCGGCCCTAGCAGACTGCAGTTCAAAACATGCTAAACGTCCAGCAATAACTCCCAAAGTAAAGAAGCGAGGCCTGAAAGGCATAGCTTGTCTGAAACCTCCTAACAGGACACACGAGCAGACCCTGTCGCTTTGGCTCTCAGCCTTTTCCTTTGCCTGGAAAGAGGGAACATGCCTGGAACCTCCTACGGTGCTTTTCTCGGCCCTAGCAGACTGCAGTTCAAAACATGCTAAACGTCCAGCAATAACTCCCAAAGTAAAGAAGCTAGGCCTGAAAGGCATAGCTTGTCTGAAACCTCCTAACAGGACACACGAGCAGACCCTGTCGCTTTGGCTCTCAGCCTTTTCCTTTGCCTGGAAAGAGGGAACATGCCTGGAACCTCCTACGGTGCTTTTCTCGGCCCTAGCAGACTGCAGTTCAAAACATGCTAAACGTCCAGCAATAACTCCCAAAGTAAAGAAGCTAGGCCTGAAGGGCATAGCTTGTCTGAAACCTCCTAACAGGACACACGAGCAGACCCTGTCACTTTGGCTCTCAGCCTTTTCCTTTGCCTGGAAAGAGGGAACATGCCTGGAACCTCCTACGGTGCTTTTCTCGGCCCTAGCAGACTGCAGTTCAAAACATGCTAAACGTCCAGCAATAACTCCCAAAGTAAAGAAGCTAGGCCTGAAAGGCATAGCTTGTCTGAAACCTCCTAACAGGACACACGAGCAGACCCTGTCGCTTTGGCTCTCAGCCTTTTCCTTTGCCTGGAAAGAGGGAACATGCCTGGAACCTCCTACGGTGCTTTTCTCGGCCCTAGCAGACTGCAGTTCAAAACATGCTAAACATCCAGCAATAACTCCCAAAGTAAAGAAGCTAGGCCTGAAAGGCATAGCTTGTCTGAAACCTCCTAACAGGACACACGAGCAGACCCTGTCGCTTTGGCTCTCAGCCTTTTCCTTTGCCTGGAAAGAGGGAACATGCCTGGAACCTCCTACGGTGCTTTTCTCGGCCCTAGCAGACTGCAGTTCAAAACATGCTAAACGTCCAGCAATAACTCCCGAAGTAAAGAAGCTAGGCCTGAAAGGAATAGCTTGTCTGAAACCTCCTAACAGGACACACGAGCAGACCCTATCACTTTGGCTCTCAGCCTTTTCCTTTGCCTGGAAAGAGGGAACATGCCTGGAACCTCCTACGGTGCTTTTCTCGGCCCTAGCAGACTGCAGTTCAAAACATGCTAAACGTCCAGCAATAACTCCCAAAGTAAAGAAGCTAGGCCTGAAAGGCATAGCTTGTCTGAAACCTCCTAACAGGACACACGAGCAGACCCTGTCACTTTGGCTCTCAGCCTTTTCCTTTGCCTGGAAAGAGGGAACATGCCTGGAACCTCCTACGGTGCTTTTCTCGGCCCTAGCAGACTGCAGTTCAAAACATGCTAAACGTCCAGCAATAACTCCCAAAGTAAAGAAGCTAGGACTGAAAGGCATAGCTTGTCTGAAACCTCCTAACAGGACACACGAGCAGACCCTGTCACTTTGGCTCTCAGCCTTTTACTTTGCCTGGAAAGAGGGAACATGCCTGGAACCTCCTACGGTGCTTTTCTCGGCCCTAGCAGACTGCAGTTCAAAACATGCTAAACGTCCCGCAATAACTCCCAAAGTAAAGAAGCTAGGCCTGAAAGGCATAGCTTGTCTGAAACCTCCTAACAGGACACACGAGCAGACCCTGTCACTTTGGCTCTCAGCCTTTTCCTTTGCCTGGAAATAGGGAACATGCCTGGAACCTCCTACGGTGCTTTTCTCGGCCCTAGCAGACTGCAGTTCAAAACATGCTAAACGTCCAGCAATAACTCCCAAAGTAAAGAAGCTAGGCCTGAAAGGCATAGCTTGTCTGAAACCTCCTAACAGGACACACGAGCAGACCCTGTCGCTTTGGCTCTCAGCCTTTTCCTTTGCCTGGAAAGAGGGAACATGCCTGGAACCTCCTACGGTGCTTTTCTCGGCCCTAGCAGACTGCAGTTCAAAACATGCTAAACGTCCAGCAATAACTCCCAAAGTAAAGAAGCTAGGCTTGAAAGGCATAGCTTGTCTGAAACCTCCTAACAGGACACACGAGCAGACCCTGTCGCTTTGGCTCTCAGCCTTTTCCTTTGCCTGGAAAGAGGGAACATGCCTGGAACCTCCTACGGTGCTTTTCTCGGCCCTAGCAGACTGCAGTTCAAAACATGCTAAACATCCAGCAATAACTCCCAAAGTAAAGAAGCGAGGCCTGAAAGGCATAGCTTGTCTGAAACCTCCTAACAGGACACACGAGCAGACCCTATCACTTTGGCTCTCAGCCTTTTCCTTTGCCTGGAAAGAGGGAACATGCCTGGAACCTCCTACGGTGCTTTTCTCGGCCCTAGCAGACTGCAGTTCAAAACATGCTAAACGTCCAGCAATAACTCCCAAAGTAAAGAAGCTAGGCCTGAAAGGCATAGCTTGTCTGAAACCTCCTAACAGGACACACGAGCAGACCCTGTCGCTTTGGCTCTCAGCCTTTTCCTTTGCCTGGAAAGAGGGAACATGCCTGGAACCTCCTACGGTGCTTTTCTCGGCCCTAGCAGACTGCAGTTCAAAACATGCTAAACGTCCAGCAATAACTCCCAAAGTAAAGAAGCTAGGCCTGAAAGGCATAGCTTGTCTGAAACCTCCTAACAGGACACACGAGCAGACCCTGTCACTTTGGCTCTCAGCCTTTTCCTTTGCCTGGAAAGAGGGAACATGCCTGGAACCTCCTACGGTGCTTTTCTCGGCCCTAGCAGACTGCAGTTCAAAACATGCTAAATGTCCAGCAATAACTCCCAAAGTAAAGAAGCTAGGCCTGAAAGGCATAGCTTGTCTGAAACCTCCTAACAGGACACACGAGCAGACCCTGTCGCTTTGGCTCTCAGCCTTTTCCTTTGCCTGGAAAGAGGGAACATGCCTGGAACCTCCTACGGTGCTTTTCTCGGCCCTAGCAGACTGCAGTTCAAAACATGCTAAACGTCCAGCAATAACTCCCAAAGTAAAGAAGCGAGGCCTGAAAGGCATAGCTTGTCTGAAACCTTCTAACAGGACACACGAGCAGACCCTCTCGCTTTGGCTCTCAGCCTTTTCCTTTGCCTGGAAAGAGGGAACATGCCTGGAACCTCCTACGGTGCTTTTCTCGGCCCTAGCAGACTGCAGTTCAAAACATGCTAAACGTCCAGCAATAACTCCCAAAGTAAAGAAGCTAGGCCTGAAAGGCATAGCTTGTCTGAAACCTCCTAACAGGACACACGAGCAGACCCTGTCGCTTTGGCTCTCAGCCTTTTCCTTTGCCTGGAAAGAGGGAACATGCCTGGAACCTCCTACGGTGCTTTTCTCGGCCCTAGCAGACTGCAGTTCAAAACATGCTAAACGTCCAGCAATAACTCCCAAAGTAAAGAAGCTAGGCCTGAAAGGCATAGCTTGTCTGAAACCTCCTAACAGGACACACGAGCAGACCCTGTCACTTTGGCTCTCAGCCTTTTCCTTTGCCTGGAAAGAGGGAACATGCCTGGAACCTCCTACGGTGCTTTTCTCGGCCCTAGCAGACTGCAGTTCAAAACATGCTAAACGTCCAGCAATAACTCCCAAAGTAAAGAAGCTAGGCCTGAAAGGCATAGCTTGTCTGAAACCTCCTAACAGGACACACGAGCAGACCCTGTCGCTTTGGCTCTCAGCCTTTTCCTTTGCCTGGAAAGAGGGAACATGCCTGGAACCTCCTACGGTGCTTTTCTCGGCCCTAGCAGACTGCAGTTCAAAACATGCTAAACGTCCAGCAATAACTCCCAAAGTAAAGAAGCGAGGCCTGAAAGGCATAGCTTGTCTGAAACCTCCTAACAGGACACACGAGCAGACCCTGTCGCTTTGGCTCTCAGCCTTTTCCTTTGCCTGGAAAGAGGGAACATGCCTGGAACCTCCTACGGTGCTTTTCTCGGCCCTAGCAGACTGCAGTTCAAAACATGCTAAACGTCCAGCAATAACTCCCAAAGTAAAGAAGCGAGGCCTGAAAGGCATAGCTTGTCTGAAACCTCCTAACAGGACACACGAGCAGACCCTGTTGCTTTGGCTCTCAGCCTTTTCCTTTGCCTGGAAAGAGGGAACATGCCTGGAACCTCCTACGGTGCTTTTCTCGGCCCTAGCAGACTGCAGTTCAAAACATGCTAAACGTCCAGCAATAACTCCCAAAGTAAAGAAGCTAGGCCTGAAAGGCATAGCTTGTCTGAAACCTCCTAACAGGACACACGAGCAGACCCTGTCGCTTTGGCTCTCAGCCTTTTCCTTTGCCTGGAAAGAGGGAACATGCCTGGAACCTCCTACGGTTCTTTTCTCGGCCCTAGCAGACTGCAGTTCAAAACATGCTAAACGTCCAGCAATAACTCCCAAAGTAAAGAAGCTAGGCCTGAAAGGCATAGCTTGTCTGAAACCTCCTAACAGGACACACGAGCAGACACTGTCACTTTGGCTCTCAGCCTTTTCCTTTGCCTGGAAAGAGGGAACATGCCTGGAACCTCCTACGGTGCTTTTCTCGGCCCTAGCAGACTGCAGTTCAAAACGTGCTAAACGTCCAGCAATAACTCCCAAAGTAAAGAAGCTAGACCTGAAAGGCATAGCTTGTCTGAAACCTCCTAACAGGACACACGAGCAGACCCTGTCGCTTTGGCTCTCAGCCTTTTCCTTTGCCTGGAAAGAGGGAACATGCCTGGAACCTCCTACGGTGCTTTTCTCGGCCCTAGCAGACTGCAGTTCAAAACATGCTAAACGTCCAGCAATAACTCCCAAAGTAAAGAAGCTAGGCCTGAAAGGCATAGCTTGTCTGAAACCTCCTAACAGGACACACGAGCAGACCCTGTCACTTTGGCTCTCAGCCTTTTCCTTTGCCTGGAAAGAGGGAACATGCCTGGAACCTCCTACGGTGCTTTTCTCGGCCCTAGCAGACTGCAGTTCAAAACATGCTAAACGTCCAGCAATAACTCCCAAAGTAAAGAAGCGAGGCCTGAAAGGCATAGCTTGTCTGAAACCTCCTAACAGGACACACGAGCAGACCCTGTCACTTTGGCTCTCAGCCTTTTCCTTTGCCTGGAAAGAGGGAACATGCCTGGAACCTCCTACGGTGCTTTTCTCGGCCCTAGCAGACTGCAGTTCAAAACATGCTAAACGTCCAGCAATAACTCCCAAAGTAAAGAAGCTAGGCCTGAAAGGCATAGCTTGTCTGAAACCTCCTAACAGGACACACGAGCAGACCCTGTCGCTTTGGCTCTCAGCCTTTTCCTTTGCCTGGAAAGAGGGAACATGCCTGGAACCTCCTACGGTGCTTTTCTCGGCCCTAGCAGACTGCAGTTCAAAACATGCTAAACGTCCAGCAATAACTCCCAAAGTAAAGAAGCTAGGCCTGAAAGGCATAGCTTGTCTGAAACCTCCTAACAGGACACACGAGCAGACCCTGTCACTTTGGCTCTCAGCCTTTTCCTTTGCCTGGAAAGAGGGAACATGCCTGGAACCTCCTACGGTGCTTTTCTCGGCCCTAGCAGACTGCAGTTCAAAACATGCTAAACGTCCAGCAATAACTCCCAAAGTAAAGAAGCTAGGCCTGAAAGGCATAGCTTGTCTGAAACCTCCTAACAGGACACACGAGCAGACCCTGTCGCTTTGGCTCTCAGCCTTTTCCTTTGCCTGGAAAGAGGGAACATGCCTGGAATCTCCTACGGTGCTTTTCTCGGCCCTAGCAGACTGCAGTTCAAAACATGCTAAACGTCCAGCAATAACTCCCAAAGTAAAGAAGCTAGGCCTGAAAGGCATAGCTTGTCTGAAACCTCCTAACAGGACACACGAGCAGACCCTGTCGCTTTGGCTCTCAGCCTTTTCCTTTGCCTGGAAAGAGGGAACATGCCTGGAACCTCCTACGGTGCTTTTCTCGGCCCTAGCAGACTGCAGTTCAAAACATGCTAAACGTCCAGCAATAACTCCCAAAGTAAAGAAGCGAGGCCTGAAAGGCATAGCTTGTCTGAAAACTCCTAACAGGACACACGAGCAGACCCTGTCGCTTTGGCTCTCAGCCTTTTCCTTTGCCTGGAAAGAGGGAACATGCCTGGAACCTCCTACGGTGCTTTTCTCGGCCCTAGCAGACTGCAGTTCAAAACATGCTAAACGTCCAGCAATAACTCCCAAAGTAAAGAAGCTAGGCCTGAAAGGCATAGCTTGTCTGAAACCTCCTAACAGGACACACGAGCAGACCCTGTCGCTTTGGCTCTCAGCCTTTTCCTTTGCCTGGAAAGAGGGAACATGCCTGGAACCTCCTACGGTGCTTTTCTCGGCCCTAGCAGACTGCAGTTCAAAACATGCTAAACGTCCAGCAATAACTCCCAAAGTAAAGAAGCTAGGCCTGAAAGGCATAGCTTGTCTGAAACCTCCTAACAGGACACACGAGCAGACCCTGTCACTTTGGCTCTCAGCCTTTTCCTTTGCCTGGAAAGAGGGAACATGCCTGGAACCTCCTACGGTGCTTTTCTCGGCCCTAGCAGACTGCAGTTCAAAACATGCTAAACGTCCAGCAATAACTCCCAAAGTAAAGAAGCTAGGCCTGAAAGGCATAGCTTGTCTGAAACCTCCTAACAGGACACACGAGCAGACCCTGTCGCTTTGGCTCTCAGCCTTTTCCTTTGCCTGGAAAGAGGGAACATGCCTGGAACCTCCTACGGTGCTTTTCTCGGCCCTAGCAGACTGCAGTTCAAAACATGCTAAACATCCAGCAATAACTCCCAAAGTAAAGAAGCTAGGCCTGAAAGGCATAGCTTGTCTGAAACCTCCTAACAGGACACACGAGCAGACCCTGTCGCTTTGGCTCTCAGCCTTTTCCTTTGCCTGGAAAGAGGGAACATGCCTGGAACCTCCTATGGTGCTTTTCTCGGCCCTAGCAGACTGCAGTTCAAAACATGCTAAACGTCCAGCAATAACTCCCAAAGTAAAGAAGCTAGGCCTGAAAGGCATAGCTTGTCTGAAACCTCCTAACAGGACACACGAGCAGACCCTGTCGCTTTGGCTCTCAGCCTTTTCCTTTGCCTGGAAAGAGGGAACATGCCTGGAACCTCCTACGGTGCTTTTCTCGGCCCTAGCAGACTGCAATTCAAAACATGCTAAACGTCCAGCAATAACTCCCAAAGTAAAGAAGCTAGGCCTGAAAGGCATAGCTTGTCTGAAACCTCCTAACAGGACACACGAGCAGACCCTGTCGCTTTGGCTCTCAGCCTTTTCCTTTGCCTGGAAAGAGGGAACATGCCTGGAACCTCCTACGGTGCTTTTCTCGGCCCTAGCAGACTGCAGTTCAAAACATGCTAAACGTCCAGCAATAACTCCCAAAGTAAAGAAGCTAGGCCTGAAAGGCATAGCTTGTCTGAAACCTCCTAACAGGACACACGAGCAGACCCTGTCACTTTGGCTCTCAGCCTTTTCCTTTGCCTGGAAAGAGGGAACATGCCTGGAACCTCCTACGGTGCTTTTCTCGGCCCTAGCAGACTGCAGTTCAAAACATGCTAAACGTCCAGCAATAACTCCCAAAGTAAAGAAGCTAGGCCTGAAAGGCATAGCTTGTCTGAAACCTCCTAACAGGACACACGAGCAGACCCTGTCGCTTTGGCTCTCAGCCTTTTCCTTTGCCTGGAAAGAGGGAACATGCCTGGAACCTCCTACGGTGCTTTTCTCGGCCCTAGCAGACTGCAGTTCAAAACATGCTAAACGTCCAGCAATAACTCCCAAAGTAAAGAAGCGAGGCCTGAAAGGCATAGCTTGTCTGAAACCTCCTAACAGGACACACAAGCAGACCCTGTCGCTTTGGCTCTCAGCCTTTTCCTTTGCCTGGAAAGAGGGAACATGCCTGGAACCTCCTACGGTGCTTTTCTCGGCCCTAGCAGACTGCAGTTCAAAACATGCTAAACGTCCAGCAATAACTCCCAAAGTAAAGAAGCTAGGCCTGAAAGGCATAGCTTGTCTGAAACCTCCTAACAGGACACACGAGCAGACCCTGTCGCTTTGGCTCTCATCCTTTTCCTTTGCCTGGAAAGAGGGAACATGCCTGGAACCTCCTACGGTGTTTTTCTCGGCCCTAGCAGACTGCAGTTCAAAACATGCTAAACGTCCAGCAATAACTCCCAAAGTAAAGAAGCTTGGCCTGAAAGGCATAGCTTGTCTGAAACCTCCTAACAGGACACACGAGCAGACCCTGTCACTTTGGCTCTCAGCCTTTTCCTTTGCCTGGAAAGAGGGAACATGCCTGGAACCTCCTACGGTGCTTTTCTCGGCCCTAGCAGACTGCAGTTCAAAACATGCTAAACGTCCAGCAATAACTCCAAAAGTAAAGAAGCGAGGCCTGAAAGGCATAGCTTGTCTGAAACCTCCTAACAGGACACACGAGCAGACCCTGTCGCTTTGGCTCTCAGCCTTTTCCTTTGCCTGGAAAGAGGGAACATGCCTGGAACCTCCTACGGTGCTTTTCTCGGCCCTAGCAGACTGCAGTTCAAAACATGCTAAACGTCCAGCAATAACTCCCAAAGTAAAGAAGCTAGGCCTGAAAGGCATAGCTTGTCTGAAACCTCCTAACAGGACACACGAGCAGACCCTGTCGCTTTGGCTCTCAGCCTTTTCCTTTGCCTGGAAAGAGGGAACATGCCTGGAACCTCCTACGGTGCTTTTCTCGGCCCTAGCAGACTGCAGTTCAAAACATGCTAAACGTCCAGCAATAACTCCCAAAGTAAAGAAGCTAGGCCTGAAAGGCATAGCTTGTCTGAAACCTCCTAACAGGACACACGAGCAGACCCTGTCACTTTGGCTCTCAGCCTTTTCCTTTGCCTGGAAAGAGGGAACATGCCTGGAACCTCCTACGGTGCTTTTCTCGGCCCTAGCAGACTGCAGTTCAAAACATGCTAAACGTCCAGCAATAACTCCCAAAGTAAAGAAGCTAGACCTGAAAGGCATAGCTTGTCTGAAACCTCCTAACAGGACACACGAGCAGACCCTGTCGCTTTGGCTCTCAGCCTTTTCCTTTGCCTGGAAAGAGGGAACATGCCTGGAACCTCCTACGGTGCTTTTCTCGGCCCTAGCAGACTGCAGTTCAAAACATGCTAAACGTCCAGCAATAACTCCCAAAGTAAAGAAGCTAGGCCTGAAAGGCATAGCTTGTCTGAAACCTCCTAACAGGACACACGAGCAGACCCTGTCGCTTTGGCTCTCAGCCTTTTCCTTTGCCTGGAAAGAGGGAACATGCCTGGAACCTCCTACGGTGCTTTTCTCGGCCCTAGCAGACTGCAGTTCAAAACATGCTAAACGTCCAGCAATAACTCCCAAAGTAAAGAAGCTAGGCCTGAAAGGCATAGCTTGTCTGAAACCTCCTAACAGGACACACGAGCAGACCCTGTCACTTTGGCTCTCAGCCTTTTCCTTTGCCTGGAAAGAGGGAACATGCCTGGAACCTCCTACGGTGCTTTTCTCGGCCCTAGCAGACTGCAGTTCAAAACATGCTAAACGTCCAGCAATAACTCCCAAAGTAAAGAAGCTAGGCCTGAAAGGCATAGCTTGTCTGAAACCTCCTAACAGGACACACGAGCAGACCCTGTCACTTTGGCTCTCAGCCTTTTCCTTTGCCTGGAAAGAGGGAACATGCCTGGAACCTCCTACGGTGCTTTTCTCGGCCCTAGCAGACTGCAGTTCAAAACATGCTAAACGTCCAGCAATAACTCCCAAAGTAAAGAAGCTAGGCCTGAAAGGCATAGCTTGTCTGAAACCTCCTAACAGGACACACGAGCAGACCCTGTCACTTTGGCTCTCAGCCTTTTCCTTTGCCTGGAAAGAGGGAACATGCCTGGAACCTCCTACGGTGCTTTTCTCGGCCCTAGCAGACTGCAGTTCAAAACATGCTAAACGTCCAGCAATAACTCCCAAAGTAAAGAAGCTAGGCCTGAAAGGCATAGCTTGTCTGAAACCTCCTAACAGGACACATGAGCAGACCCTGTCACTTTGGCTCTCAGCCTTTTCCTTTGCCTGGAAAGAGGGAACATGCCTGGAACCTCCTACGGTGCTTTTCTCGGCCCTAGCAGACTGCAGTTCAAAACATGCTAAACGTCCAGCAATAACTCCCAAAGTAAAGAAGCTAGGCCTGAAAGGCATAGCTTGTCTGAAACCTCCTAACAGGACACACGAGCAGACCCTGTCACTTTGGCTCTCAGCCTTTTCCTTTGCCTGGAAAGAGGGAACATGCCTGGAACCTCCTACGGTGCTTTTCTCGGCCCTAGCAGACTGCAGTTCAAAATATGCTAAACGTCCAGCAATAACTCCCAAAGTAAAGAAGCTAGGCCTGAAAGGCATAGCTTGTCTGAAACCTCCTAACAGGACACATGAGCAGACCCTGTCACTTTGGCTCTCAGCCTTTTCCTTTGCCTGGAAAGAGGGAACATGCCTGGAACCTCCTACGGTGCTTTTCTCGGCCCTAGCAGACTGCAGTTCAAAACATGCTAAACGTCCAGCAATAAATCCCAAAGTAAAGAAGCTAGGCCTGAAAGGCATGGCTTGTCTGAAACCTCCTAACATGCACACGAGCAGACCCTGTCACTTTGGCTCTCAGCCTTTTCCTTTGCCTGGAAAGAGGGAACATGCCTGGAACCTCCTACGGTGCTTTTCTCGGCCCTAGCAGACTGCAGTTCAAAACATGCTAAACGTCCAGCAATAACTCCCAAAGTAAAGAAGCTAGGCCTGAAAGGCATAGCTTGTCTGAAACCTCCTAACAGGACACACGAGCAGACCCTGTCGCTTTGGCTCTCAGCCTTTTCCTTTGCCTGGAAAGAGGGAACATGCCTGGAACCTCCTACGGTGCTTTTCTCGGCCCTAGCAGACTGCAGTTCAAAACATGCTAAACATCCAGCAATAACTCCCAAAGTAAAGAAGCTAGGCATGAAAGGCATAGCTTGTCTGAAACCTCCCAACAGGACACACGAGCAGACCCTGTCACTTTGGCTCTCAGCCTTTTCCTTTGCCTGGAAAGAGGGAACATGCCTGGAACCTCCTACGGTGCTTTTCTCGGCCCTAGCAGACTGCAGTTCAAAACATGCTAAACGTCCAGCAATAACTCCCAAAGTAAAGAAGCTAGGCCTGAAAGGCATAGCTTGTCTGAAACCTCCTAACAGGACACACGAGCAGACCCTGTCACTTTGGCTCTCAGCCTTTTCCTTTGCCTGGAAAGAGGGAACATGCCTGGAACCTCCTACGGTGCTTTTCTCGGCCCTAGCAGACTGCAGTTCAAAACATGCTAAACGTCCAGCAATAACTCCCAAAGTAAAGAAGCTAGGCCTGAAAGGCATAGCTTGTCTGAAACCTCCTAACAGGACACATGAGCAGACCCTGTCGCTTTGGCTCTCAACCTTTTCCTATGCCTGGAAAGAGGGAACATGCCTGGAACCTCCTACGGTGATTTTCTCGGCCCTAGCAGACTGCAGTTCAAAACATGCTAAACGTCCAGCAATAACTCCCAAAGTATAGAAGCTAGGCCTGAAAAGCATAGCTTGTCTGAAACCTCCTAACAGGACACACGAGCAGACCCTGTCACTTTGGCTCTCAGCCTTTTCCTTTGCCTGGAAAGAGGGAACATGCCTGGAACCTCCTACTGTGCTTTCCTCGGCCCTAGCAGACTGCAGTTCAAAACATGCTAAACGTCCAGCAATAACTCCCAA
This sequence comes from Rallus limicola, assembly GCA_022605955.1. Taxonomy (NCBI): domain Eukaryota; kingdom Metazoa; phylum Chordata; class Aves; order Gruiformes; family Rallidae; genus Rallus; species Rallus limicola. The sequence continues at coordinate 148,957 of JAKCOZ010000249.1, read as the reverse complement.
AGTAAAGAAGCTAGGCCTGAAAGGCATAGCTTGTCTGAAACCTCCTAACAGGACACACGAGCAGACCCTGTCACTTTGGCTCTCAGCCTTTTCCTTTGCCTGGAAAGAGGGAACATGCCTGGAACCTCCTACGGTGCTTTTCTCGGCCCTAGCAGACTGCAGTTCAAAACATGCTAAACATCCAGCAATAACTCCCAAAGTAAAGAAGCTAGGCCTGAAAGGCATAGCTTGTCTGAAACCTCCTAACAGGACACACGAGCAGACCCTGTCCCTTTGGCTCTCAGCCTTTTCTTTTGCCTGGAAAGAGGGAACATGCCTGGAACCTCCTATGGTGCTTTTCTCGGCCCTAGCAGACTGCAGTTCAAAACATGCTAAACGTCCAGCAATAACTCCCAAAGTAAAGAAGCTAGGCCTGAAAGGCATAGCTTGTCTGAAACCTCCTAACAGGACACATGAGCAGACCCTGTCACTTTGGCTCTCAGCCTTTTCCTTTGCCTGGAAAGAGGGAACATGCCTGGAACCTCCTACTGTGCTTTCCTCGGCCCTAGCAGACTGCAGTTCAAAACATGCTAAACGTCCAGCAATAACTCCCAAAGTAAAGAAGCTAGGCCTGAAAGGCATAGCTTGTCTGAAACCTCCTAACAGGACACACGAGCAGACCCTGTCACTTTGGCTCTCAGCCTTTTCCTTTGCCTGGAAAGAGGGAACATGCCTGGAACCTCCTACGGTGCTTTTCTCGGCCCTAGCAGACTGCAGTTCAAAACATGCTAAACATCCAGCAATAACTCCCAAAGTAAAGAAGCTAGGCCTGAAAGGCATAGCTTGTCTGAAACCTCCTAACAGGACACACGAGCAGACCCTGTCACTTTGGCTCTCAGCCTTTTCCTTTGCCTGGAAAGAGGGAACATGCCTGGAACCTCCTACGGTGCTTTTCTCGGCCCTAGCAGACTGCAGTTCAAAACATGCTAAACGTCCAGCAATAACTCCCAAAGTAAAGAAGCTAGGCCTGAAAGGCATAGCTTGTCTGAAACCTCCTAACAGGACACACGAGCAGACCCTGTCCCTTTGGCTCTCAGCCTTTTCTTTTGCCTGGAAAGAGGGAACATGCCTGGAACCTCCTACGGTGCTTTTCTCGGCCCTAGCAGACTGCAGTTCAAAACATGCTAAACGTCCAGCAATAACTCCCAAAGTAAAGAAGCTAGGCCTGAAAGGCATAGCTTGTCTGAAACCTCCTAACAGGACACACGAGCAGACCCTGTCACTTTGGCTCTCAGCCTTTTCCTTTGCCTGGAAAGAGGGAACATGCCAGGAACCTCCTACGGTGCTTTTCTCGGCCCTAGCAGACTGCAGTTCAAAACATGCTAAACGTCCAGCAATAACTCCCAAAGTAAAGAAGCGAGGCCTGAAAGGCATAGCTTGTCTGAAACCTCCTAACAGGACACACGAGCAGACCCTGTCGCTTTGGCTCTCAGCCTTTTCCTTTGCCTGGAAAGAGGGAACATGCCTGGAACCTCCTACGGTGCTTTTCTCGGCCCTAGCAGACTGCAGTTCAAAACATGCTAAACGTCCAGCAGTAACTCCCAAAGTAAAGAAGCGAGGCCTGAAAGGCATAGCTTGTCTGAAACCTCCTAACAGGACACACGAGCAGACCCTGTCACTTTGGCTCTCAGCCTTTTCCTTTGCCTGGAAAGAGGGAACATGCCTGGAACCTCCTACGGTGCTTTTCTCGGCCCTAGCAGACTGCAGTTCAAAACATGCTAAACGTCCAGCAATAACTCCCAAAGTAAAGAAGCTAGGCCTGAAAGGCATAGCTTGTCTGAAACCTCCTAACAGGACACACGAGCAGACCCTGTCGCTTTGGCTCTCAGCCTTTTCCTTTGCCTGGAAAGAGGGAACATGCCTGGAACCTTCTACGGTGCTTTTCTCGGCCCTAGCAGACTGCAGTTCAAAACATGCTAAACGTCCAGCAATAACTCCCAAAGTAAAGAAGCTAGGCCTGAAAGGCATAGCTTGTCTGAAACCTCCTAACAGGACACACGAGCAGACCCTGTCACTTTGGCTCTCAGCCTTTTCCTTTGCCTGGAAAGAGGGAACATGCCTGGAACCTCCTACGGTGCTTTTCTCGGCCCTAGCAGACTGCAGTTCAAAACATGCTAAACGTCCAGCAATAACTCCCAAAGTAAAGAAGCTAGGCCTGAAAGGCATAGCTTGTCTGAAACCTCCTAACAGGACACACGAGCAGACCCTGTCGCTTTGGCTCTCAGCCTTTTCCTTTGCCTGGAAAGAGGGAACATGCCTGGAACCTCCTACGGTGCTTTTCTCGGCCCTAGCAGACTGCAGTTCAAAACATGCTAAACGTCCAGCAATAACTCCCAAAGTAAAGAAGCTAGGCCTGAAAGGCATAGCTTGTCTGAAACCTCCTAACAGGACACACGAGCAGACCCTGTCACTTTGGCTCTCAGCCTTTTCCTTTGCCTGGAAAGAGGGAACATGCCTGGAACCTCCTACGGTGCTTTTCTCGGCCCTAGCAGACTGCAGTTCAAAACATGCTAAACGTCCAGCAATAACTCCCAAAGTAAAGAAGCTAGGCCTGAAAGGCATAGCTTGTCTGAAACCTCCTAACAGGACACACGAGCAGACCCTGTCGCTTTGGCTCTCAGCCTTTTCCTTTGCCTGGAAAGAGGGAACATGCCTGGAACCTTCTACGGTGCTTTTCTCGGCCCTAGCAGACTGCAGTTCAAAACATGCTAAACGTCCAGCAATAACTCCCAAAGTAAAGAAGCTAGGCCTGAAAGGCATAGCTTGTCTGAAACCTCCTAACAGGACACACGAGCAGACCCTGTCACTTTGGCTCTCAGCCTTTTCCTTTGCCTGGAAAGAGGGAACATGCCTGGAACCTCCTACGGTGCTTTTCTCGGCCCTAGCAGACTGCAGTTCAAAACATGCTAAACGTCCAGCAATAACTCCCAAAGTAAAGAAGCTAGGCCTGAAAGGCATAGCTTGTCTGAAACCTCCTAACAGGACACACGAGCAGACCCTGTCGCTTTGGCTCTCAGCCTTTTCCTTTGCCTGGAAAGAGGGAACATGCCTGGAACCTCCTACGGTGCTTTTCTCGGCCCTAGCAGACTGCAGTTCAAAACATGCTAAACGTCCAGCAATAACTCCCAAAGTAAAGAAGCTAGGCCTGAAAGGCATAGCTTGTCTGAAACCTCCTAACAGGACACACCAGCAGACCCTGTCACTTTGGCTCTCAGCCTTTTCCTTTGCCTGGAAAGAGGGAACATGCCTGGAACCTCCTACGGTGCTTTTCTCGGCCCTAGCAGACTGCAGTTCAAAACATGCTAAACGTCCAGCAATAACTCCCAAAGTAAAGAAGCTAGGCCTGAAAGGCATAGCTTGTCTGAAACCTCCTAACAGGACACACGAGCAGACCCTGTCACTTTGGCTCTCAGCCTTTTCCTTTGCCTGGAAAGAGGGAACATGCCTGGAACCTCCTACGGTGCTTTTCTCGGCCCTAGCAGACTGCAGTTCAAAACATGCTAAACGTCCAGCAATAACTCCCAAAGTAAAGAAGCTTGGCCTGAAAGGCATAGCTTGTCTGAAACCTCCTAACAGGACACACCAGCAGACCCTGTCGCTTTGGCTCTCAGCCTTTTCCTTTGCCTGGAAAGAGGGAACATGCCTGGAACCTCCTACGGTGCTTTTCTCGGCCCTAGCAGACTGCAGTTCAAAACATGCTAAACGTCCAGCAATAACTCCCAAAGTAAAGAAGCTAGGCCTGAAAGGCATAGCTTGTCTGAAACCTCCTAAGAGGACACATGAGCAGACCCTGTCACTTTGGCTCTCAGCCTTTTCCTTTGCCTGGAAAGAGGGAACATGCCTGGAACCTCCTACGGTGCTTTTCTCGGCCCTAGCAGACTGCAGTTCAAAACATGCTAAACGTCCAGCAATAACTCCCAAAGTAAAGAAGCTAGGCCTGAAAGGCATAGCTTGTCTGAAACCTCCTAACAGGACACACGAGCAGACCCTGTCACTTTGGCTCTCAGCCTTTTCCTTTGCCTGGAAAGAGGGAACATGCCTGGAACCTCCTACGGTGCTTTTCTCGGCCCTAGCAGACTGCAGTTCAAAACATGCTAAACGTCCAGCAATAACTCCCAAAGTAAAGAAGCTAGGCCTGAAAGGCATAGCTTGTCTGAAACCTCCTAACAGGACACACGAGCAGACCCTGTCGCTTTGGCTCTCAGCCTTTTCCTTTGCCTGGAAAGAGGGAACATGCCTGGAACCTCCTACGGTGCTTTTCTCGGCCCTAGCAGACTGCAGTTGAAAACATGCTAAACGTCCAGCAATAACTCCCAAAGTAAAGAAGCTAGGCCTGAAAGGCATAGCTTGTCTGAAACCTCCTAACAGGACACACGAGCAGACCCTGTCGCTTTGGCTCTCAGCCTTTTCCTTTGCCTGGAAAGAGGGAACATGCCTGGAACCTCCTACGGTGCTTTTCTCGGCCCTAGCAGACTGCAGTTCAAAACATGCTAAACGCCCAGCAATAACTCCCAAAGTAAAGAAGCTAGGCCTGAAAGGCATAGCTTGTCTGAAACCTCCTAACAGGACACACGAGCAGACCCTGTCACTTTGGCTCTCAGCCTTTTCCTTTGCCTGGAAAGAGGGAACATGCCTGGAACCTCCTACGGTGCTTTTCTCGGCCCTAGCAGACTGCAGTTCAAAACATGCTAAACGTCCAGCAATAACTCCCAAAGTAAAGAAGCTAGGCCTGAAAGGCATAGCTTGTCTGAAACCTCCTAACAGGACACATGAGCAGACCCTGTCACTTTGGCTCTCAGCCTTTTCCTTTGCCTGGAAAGAGGGAACATGCCTGGAACCTCCTACGGTGCTTTTCTCGGCCCTAGCAGACTGCAGTTGAAAACATGCTAAACGTCCAGCAATAACTCCCAAAGTAAAGAAGCTAGGCCTGAAAGGCATAGCTTGTCTGAAACCTCCTAACATGCACACGAGCAGACCCTGTCACTTTGGCTCTCAGCCTTTTCCTTTGCCTGGAAAGAGGGAACATGCCTGGAACCTCATACTGTGCTTTTCTCGGCCCTAGCAGACTGCAGTTCAAAACATGCTAAACGTCCAGCAATAACTCCCAAAGTAAAGAAGCGAGGCCTGAAAGGCATAGCTTGTCTGAAACCTCCTAACAGGACACACGAGCAGACCCTGTCGCTTTGGCTCTCAGCCTTTTCCTTTGCCTGGAAAGAGGGAACATGCCTGGAACCTCCTACGGTGCTTTTCTCGGCCCTAGCAGACTGCAGTTCAAAACATGCTAAACATCCAGCAATAACTCCCAAAGTAAAGAAGCTAGGCCTGAAAGGCATAGCTTGTCTGAAACCTCCTAACAGGACACACGAGCAGACCCTGCCGCTTTGGCTCTCAGCCTTTTCCTTTGCCTGGAAAGAGGGAACATGCCTGGAACCTCCTACGGTGCTTTTCTCGGCCCTAGCAGACTGCAGTTCAAAACATGCTAAACATCCAGCAATAACTCCCAAAGTAAAGAAGCTAGGCCTGAAAGGCATAGCTTGTCTGAAACCTCCTAACAGGACACACGAGCAGACCCTGTCACTTTGGCTCTCAGCCTTTTCCTTTGCCTGGAAAGAGGGAACATGCCTGGAACCTCCTACGGTGCTTTTCTCGGCCCTAGCAGACTGCAGTTCAAAACATGCTAAACGTCCAGCAATAACTCCCAAAGTAAAGAAGCTAGGCCTGAAAGGCATAGCTTGTCTGAAACCTCCTAACAGGACACACGAGCAGCCCCTGTCACTTTGGCTCTCAGCCTTTTCCTTTGCCTGGAAAGAGGGAACATGCCTGGAACCTCCTACGGTGCTTTTCTCGGCCCTAGCAGACTGCAGTTCAAAACATGCTAAACGTCCAGCAATAACTCCCAAAGTAAAGAAGCTAGGCCTGAAAGGCATAGCTTGTCTGAAACCTCCTAACAGGACACATGAGCAGACCCTGTCACTTTGGCTCTCAGCCTTTTCCTTTGCCTGGAAAGAGGGAACATGCCTGGAACCTCCTACGGTGCTTTTCTCGGCCCTAGCAGACTGCAGTTCAAAACATGCTAAACGTCCAGCAATAACTCCCAAAGTAAAGAAGCTAGGCCTGAAAGGCATAGCTTGTCTGAAACCTCCTAACAGGACACACGAGCAGACCCTGTCACTTTGGCTCTCAGCCTTTTCCTTTGCCTGGAAAGAGGGAACATGCCTGGAACCTCCTACGGTGCTTTTCTCGGCCCTAGCAGACTGCAGTTCAAAATATGCTAAACGTCCAGCAATAACTCCCAAAGTAAAGAAGCTAGGCCTGAAAGGCATAGCTTGTCTGAAACCTCCTAACAGGACACATGAGCAGACCCTGTCACTTTGGCTCTCAGCCTTTTCCTTTGCCTGGAAAGAGGGAACATGCCTGGAACCTCCTACGGTGCTTTTCTCGGCCCTAGCAGACTGCAGTTCAAAACATGCTAAACGTCCAGCAATAACTCCCAAAGTAAAGAAGCTAGGCCTGAAAGGCATGGCTTGTCTGAAACCTCCTAACATGCACACGAGCAGACCCTGTCACTTTGGCTCTCAGCCTTTTCCTTTGCCTGGAAAGAGGGAACATGCCTGGAACCTCCTACGGTGCTTTTCTCGGCCCTAGCAGACTGCAGTTCAAAACATGCTAAACGTCCAGCAATAACTCCCAAAGTAAAGAAGCTAGGCCTGAAAGGCATAGCTTGTCTGAAACCTCCTAACAGGACACACGAGCAGACCCTGTCGCTTTGGCTCTCAGCCTTTTCCTTTGCCTGGAAAGAGGGAACATGCCTGGAACCTCCTACGGTGCTTTTCTCGGCCCTAGCAGACTGCAGTTCAAAACATGCTAAACATCCAGCAATAACTCCCAAAGTAAAGAAGCTAGGCCTGAAAGGCATAGCTTGTCTGAAACCTCCCAACAGGACACACGAGCAGACCCTGTCACTTTGGCTCTCAGCCTTTTCCTTTGCCTGGAAAGAGGGAACATGCCTGGAACCTCCTACGGTGCTTTTCTCGGCCCTAGCAGACTGCAGTTCAAAACATGCTAAACGTCCAGCAATAACTCCCAAAGTAAAGAAGCTAGGCCTGAAAGGCATAGCTTGTCTGAAACCTCCTAACAGGACACACGAGCAGACCCTGTCCCTTTGGCTCTCAGCCTTTTCTTTTGCCTGGAAAGAGGGAACATGCCTGGAACATCCTACGGTGCTTTTCTCGGCCCTAGCAGACTGCAGTTCAAAACATGCTAAACGTCCAGCAATAACTCCCAAAGTAAAGAAGCTAGGCCTGAAAGGCATAGCTTGTCTGAAACCTCCTAACAGGACACACGAGCAGACCCTGTCACTTTGGCTCTCAGCCTTTTCCTTTGCCTGGAAAGAGGGAACATGCCTGGAACCTCCTACGGTGCTTTTCTCGGCCCTAGCAGACTGCAGTTCAAAACATGCTAAACGTCCAGCAATAACTCCCAAAGTAAAGAAGCGAGGCCTGAAAGGCATAGCTTGTCTGAAACCTCCTAACAGGACACACGAGCAGACCCTGTCGCTTTGGCTCTCAGCCTTTTCCTTTGCCTGGAAAGAGGGAACATGCCTGGAACCTCCTACGGTGCTTTTCTCGGCCCTAGCAGACTGCAGTTCAAAACATGCTAAACGTCCAGCAGTAACTCCCAAAGTAAAGAAGCGAGGCCTGAAAGGCATAGCTTGTCTGAAACCTCCTAACAGGACACACGAGCAGACCCTGTCACTTTGGCTCTCAGCCTTTTCCTTTGCCTGGAAAGAGGGAACATGCCTGGAACCTCCTACGGTGCTTTTCTCGGCCCTAGCAGACTGCAGTTCAAAACATGCTAAACGTCCAGCAATAACTCCCAAAGTAAAGAAGCGAGGCCTGAAAGGCATAGCTTGTCTGAAACCTCCTAACAGGACACACGAGCAGACCCTGTCGCTTTGGCTCTCAGCCTTTTCCTTTCAGGCCTCGCTTCTTTACTTTGGGAGTTATTGCTGGACGTTTAGCATGTTTTGAACTGCAGTCTGCTAGGGCCGAGAAAAGCACCGTAGGAGGTTCCAGGCATGTTCCCTCTTTCCAGGCAAAGGAAAAGGCTGAGAGCCAAAGTGACAGGGTCTGCTCGTGTGTCCTGTTAGGAGGTTTCAGACAAGCTATGCCTTTCAGGCCTAGCTTCTTTACTTTGGGAGTTATTGCTGGACGTTTAGCATGTTTTGAACTGCAGTCTGCTAGGGCCGAGAAAAGCACCGTAGGATGTTCCAGGCATGTTCCCTCTTTCCAGGCAAAAGAAAAGGCTGAGAGCCAAAGGGACAGGGTCTGCTCGTGTGTCCTGTTAGGAGGTTTCAGACAAGCTATGCCTTTCAGGCCTAGCTTCTTTACTTTGGGAGTTATTGCTGGACGTTTAGCATGTTTTGAACTGCAGTCTGCTAGGGCCGAGAAAAGCACCGTAGGAGGTTCCAGGCATGTTCCCTCTTTCCAGGCAAAGGAAAAGGCTGAGAGCCAAAGTGACAGGGTCTGCTCGTGTGTCCTGTTGGGAGGTTTCAGACAAGCTATGCCTTTCAGGCCTAGCTTCTTTACTTTGGGAGTTATTGCTGGATGTTTAGCATGTTTTGAACTGCAGTCTGCTAGGGCCGAGAAAAGCACCGTAGGAGGTTCCAGGCATGTTCCCTCTTTCCAGGCAAAGGAAAAGGCTGAGAGCCAAAGCGACAGGGTCTGCTCGTGTGTCCTGTTAGGAGGTTTCAGACAAGCTATGCCTTTCAGGCCTAGCTTCTTTACTTTGGGAGTTATTGCTGGACGTTTAGCATGTTTTGAACTGCAGTCTGCTAGGGCCGAGAAAAGCACCGTAGGAGGTTCCAGGCATGTTCCCTCTTTCCAGGCAAAGGAAAAGGCTGAGAGCCAAAGTGACAGGGTCTGCTCGTGTGCATGTTAGGAGGTTTCAGACAAGCCATGCCTTTCAGGCCTAGCTTCTTTACTTTGGGAGTTATTGCTGGACGTTTAGCATGTTTTTTAACTGCAGTCTGCTAGGGCCGAGAAAAGCACCGTAGGAGGTTCCAGGCATGTTCCCTCTTTCCAGGCAAAGGAAAAGGCTGAGAGCCAAAGTGATAGGGTCTGCTCGTGTGTCCTGTTAGGAGGTTTCAGACAAGCTATGCCTTTCAGGCCTCGCTTCTTTACTTTGGGAGTTATTGCTGGACGTTTAGCATGTTTTTTAACTGCAGTCTGCTAGGGCCGAGAAAAGCACCGTAGGAGGTTCCAGGCATGTTCCCTCTTTCCAGGCAAAGGAAAAGGCTGAGAGCCAAAGTGATAGGGTCTGCTCGTGTGTCCTGTTAGGAGGTTTCAGACAAGCTATGCCTTTCAGGCCTCGCTTCTTTACTTTGGGAGTTATTGCTGGACGTTTAGCATGTTTTGAACTGCAGTCTGCTAGGGCCGAGAAAAGCACCGTAGGAGGTTCCAGGCATGTTCCCTCTTTCCAGGCAAAGGAAAAGGCTGAGAGCCAAAGCGACAGGGTCTGCTCGTGTGTCCTGTTAGGAGGTTTCAGACAAGCTATGCCTTTCAGGCCTAGCTTCTTTACTTTGGGAGTTATTGCTGGACGTTTAGCATGTTTTGAACTGCAGTCTGCTAGGGCCGAGAAAAGCACCGTAGGAGGTTCCAGACATGTTCCCTCTTTCCAGGCAAAGGAAAAGGCTGAGAGCCAAAGTGACAGGGTCTGCTCGTGTGTCCTGTTAGGAGGTTTCAGACAAGCTATGCCTTTCAGGACTAGCTTCTTTACTTTGGGAGTTATTGCTGGACGTTTAGCATGTTTTGAACTGCAGTCTGCTAGGGCCGAGAAACGCACCGTAGGGGGTTCCAGGCATGTTCCCTCTTTCCAGGCAAAGGAAAAGGCTGAGAGCCAAAGTGACAGGGTCTGCTCGTGTGTCCTGTTAGGAGGTTTCAGACAAGCTATGCCTTTCAGGCCTAGCTTCTTTACTTTGGGAGTTATTGCTGGACGTTTAGCATGTTTTGAACTGCAGTCTGCTAGGGCCGAGAAAAGCACCGTAGGAGGTTCCAGGCATGTTCCCTCTTTCCAGGCAAAGGAAAAGGCTGAGAGCCAAAGTGATAGGGTCTGCTCGTGTGTCCTGTTAGGAGGTTTCAGACAAGCTATGCCTTTCAGGCCTAGCTTCTTTACTTTGGGAGTTATTGCTGGACGTTTAGCATGTTTTGAACTGCAGTCTGCTAGGGCCGAGAAAAGCACCGTAGGAGGTTCCAAGCATGTTCCCTCTTTCCAGGCAAAGGAAAAGGCTGAGAGCCAAAGCGACAGGGTCTGCTCGTGTGTCCTGTTAGGAGGTTTCAGACAAGCTATGCCTTTCAGGCCTAGCTTCTTTACTTTGGGAGTTATTGCTGGACGTTTAGCATGTTTTGAACTGCAGTCTGCTAGGTCCGAGAAAAGCACCGTAGGAGGTTCCAGGCATGTTCCCTCTTTCCAGGCAAAGGAAAAGGCTGAGAGCCAAAGCGACAGGGTCTGCTCGTGTGTCCTGTTAGGAGGTTTCAGACAAGCTATGCCTTTCAGGCCTAGCTTCTTTACTTTGGGAGTTATTGCTGGACGTTTAGCATGTTTTGAACTGCAGTCTGCTAGGGCCGAGAAAAGCACCGTAGGAGGTTCCAGGCATGTTCCCTCTTTCCAGGCAAAGGAAAAGGCTGAGAGCCAAAGTGACAGGGTCTGCTCGTGTGTCCTGTTAGGAGGTTTCAGACAAGCTATGCCTTTCATGCCTAGCTTCTTTACTTTGGGAGTTATTGCTGGACGTTTAGCATGTTTTGAACTGCAGTCTGCTAGGGCCGAGAAAAGCACCGTAGGAGGTTCCAGGCATGTTCCCTCTTTCCAGGCAAAGGAAAAGGCTGAGAGCCAAAGTGATAGGGTCTGCTCGTGTGTCCTGTTAGGAGGTTTCAGACAAGCTATGCCTTTCAGGCCTAGCTTCTTTACTTTGGGAGTTATTGCTGGACGTTTAGCATGTTTTGAACTGCAGTCTGCTAGGGCCGAGAAAAGCACCGTAGGAGGTTCCAGGCATGTTCCCTCTTTCCAGGCAAAGGAAAAGGCTGAGAGCAAAGTGATAGGGTCTGCTCGTGTGTCCTGTTAGGAGGTTTCAGACAAGCTATGCCTTTCAGGCCTAGCTTCTTTACTTTGGGAGTTATTGCTGGACGTTTAGCATGTTTTGAACTGCAGTCTGCTAGGGCCGAGAAAAGCACCGTAGGAGGTTCCAGGCATGTTCCCTCTTTCCAGGCAAAGGAAAAGGCTGAGAGCCAAAGTGACAGGGTCTGCTCGTGTGTCCTGTTAGGAGGTTTCAGACAAGCTATGCCTTTCAGGCCTAGCTTCTTTACTTTGGGAGTTATTGCTGGACGTTTAGCATGTTTTGAACTGCAGTCTGCTAGGGCCGAGAAACGCACCGTAGGAGGTTCCAGGCATGTTCCCTCTTTCCAGGCAAAGGAAAAGGCTGAGAGCCAAAGTGACAGGGTCTGCTCGTGTGTCCTGTTAGGAGGTTTCAGACAAGCTATGCCTTTCAGGCCTAGCTTCTTTACTTTGGGAGTTATTGCTGGACGTTTAGCATGTTTTGAACTGCAGTCTGCTAGGGCCGAGAAAAGCACCGTAGGAGGTTCCAGGCATGTTCCCTCTTTCCAGGCAAAGGAAAAGGCTGAGAGCCAAAGTGATAGGGTCTGCTCGTGTGTCCTGTTAGGAGGTTTCAGACAAGCTATGCCTTTCAGGCCTAGCTTCTTTACTTTGGGAGTTATTGCTGGACGTTTAGCATGTTTTGAACTGCAGTCTGCTAGGGCCGAGAAAAGCACCGTAGGAGGTTCCAGGCATGTTCCCTCTTTCCAGGCAAAGGAAAAGGCTGAGAGCCAAAGCGACAGGGTCTGCTCGTGTGTCCTGTTAGGAGGTTTCAGACAAGCTATGCCTTTCAGGCCTAGCTTCTTTACTTTGGGAGTTATTGCTGGACGTTTAGCATGTTTTGAACTGCAGTCTGCTAGGGCCGAGAAAAGCACCGTAGGAGGTTCCAGGCATGTTCCCTCTTTCCAGGCAAAGGAAAAGGCTGAGAGCCAAAGCGACAGGGTCTGCTCGTGTGTCCTGTTAGGAGGTTTCAGACAAGCTATGCCTTTCAGGCCTAGCTTCTTTACTTTGGGAGTTATTGCTGGACGTTTAGCATGTTTTGAACTGCAGTCTGCTAGGGCTGAGAAAAGCACCGTAGAAGGTTCCAGGCATGTTCCCTCTTTCCAGGCAAAGGAAAAGGCTGAGAGCCAAAGTGACAGGGTCTGCTCGTGTGTCCTGTTAGGAGGTTTCAGACAAGCTATGCCTTTCAGGCCTAGCTTCTTTACTTTGGGAGTTATTGCTGGACGTTTAGCATGTTTTGAACTGCAGTCTGCTAGGGCCGAGAAAAGCACCGTAGGAGGTTCCAGGCATGTTCCCTCTTTCCAGGCAAAGGAAAAGGCTGAGAGCCAAAGTGACAGGGTCTGCTCGTGTGTCCTGTTAGGAGGTTTCAGACAAGCTATGCCTTTCAGGCCTAGCTTCTTTACTTTGGGAGTTATTGCTGGACGTTTAGCATGTTTTGAACTGCAGTCTGCTAGGGCCGAGAAAAGCACCGTAGGAGGTTCCAGGCATGTTCCCTCTTTCCAGGCAAAGGAAAAGGCTGAGAGCAAAGTGATAGGGTGTGCTCGTGTGTCCTGTTAGGAGGTTTCAGACAAGCTATGCCTTTCAGGCCTAGCTTCTTTACTTTGGGAGTTATTGCTGGACGTTTAGCATGTTTTGAACTGCAGTCTGCTAGGGCCGAGAAAAGCACCGTAGGAGGTTCCAGGCATGTTCCCTCTTTCCAGGCAAAGGAAAAGGCTGAGAGCCAAAGTGACAGGGTCTGCTCGTGTGTCCTGTTAGGAGGTTTCAGACAAGCTATGCCTTTCAGGCCTAGCTTCTTTACTTTGGGAGTTATTGCTGGATGTTTAGCATGTTTTGAACTGCAGTCTGCTAGGGCCGAGAAAAGCACCGTAGGAGGTTCCAGACATGTTCCCTCTTTCCAGGCAAAGGAAAAGGCTGAGAGCCAAAGCGACAGGGTCTGCTCGTGTGTCCTGTTAGGAGGTTTCAGACAAGCTATGCCTTTCAGGCCTAGCTTCTTTACTTTGGGAGTTATTGCTGGACGTTTAGCATGTTTTGAACTGCAGTCTGCTAGGGCCGAGAAAAGCACCGTAGGAGGTTCCAGGCATGTTCCCTCTTTCCAGGCAAAGGAAAAGGCTGAGAGCCAAAGTGATAGGGTCTGCTCGTGTGTCCTGTTAGGAGGTTTCAGACAAGCTATGCCTTTCAGGCCTAGCTTCTTTACTTTGGGAGTTATAGCTGGACGTTTAGCATGTTTTGAACTGCAGTCTGCTAGTGCCGAGAAAAGCACCGTAGGAGGTTCCAGGCATGTTCCCTCTTTCCAGGCAAAGGAAAAGGCTGAGAGCCAAAGCGACAGGGTCTACTCGTGTGTCCTGTTAGGAGGTTTCAGACAAGCTATGCCTTTCAGGCCTAGCTTCTTTACTTTGGGAGTTATTGCTGGACGTTTAGCATGTTTTGAACTGCAGTCTGCTAGGGCCGAGAAAAGCACCGTAGGAGGTTCCAGGCATGTTCCCTCTTTCCAGGCAAAGGAAAAGGCTGAGAGCCAAAGCGACAGGGTCTGCTCGTGTGTCCTGTTAGGAGGTTTCAGACAAGCTATGCCTTTCAGGCCTAGCTTCTTTACTTTGGGAGTTATTTCTGGACGTTTAGCATGTTTTGAACTGCAGTCTGCTAGGGCCGAGAAAAGCACCGTAGGAGGTTCCAGGCATGTTCCCTCTTTCCAGGCAAAGGAAAAGGCTGAGAGCCAAAGTGACAGGGTCTGCTCGTGTGTCCTGTTAGGAGGTTTCAGACAAGCTATGTCTTTCAGGCCTAGCTTCTTTACTTTGGGAGTTATTGCTGGACGTTTAGCATGTTTTGAACTGCAGTCTGCTAGGGCCGAGAAAAGCACCGTAGGAGGTTCCAGGCATGTTCCCTCTTTCCAGGCAAAGGAAAAGGCTGAGAGCCAAAGCGACAGGGTCTGCTCGTGTGTCCTGTTAGGAGGTTTCAGACAAGCTATGCCTTTCAGGCCTAGCTTCTTTACTTTGGGAGTTATTGCTGGACGTTTAGCATGTTTTGAACTGCAGTCTGCTAGGGCCGAGAAAAGCACCGTAGGAGGTTCCAGGCATGTTCCCTCTTTCCAGGCAAAGGAAAAGGCTGAGAGCCAAAGTGATAGGGTCTGCTCGTGTGTCCTGTTAGGAGGTTTCAGACAAGCTATGCCTTTCAGGCCTAGCTTCTTTACTTTGGGAGTTATTGCTGGACGTTTAGCATGTTTTGAACTGCAGTCTGCTAGGGCCGAGAAAAGCACCGTAGGAGGTTCCAGGCATGTTCCCTCTTTCCAGGCAAAGGAAAAGGCTGAGAGCCAAAGCGACAGGGTCTGCTCGTGTGTCCTGTTAGGAGGTTTCAGACAAGCTATGCCTTTCAGGCCTAGCTTCTTTACTTTGGGAGTTATTGCTGGACGTTTAGCATGTTTTGAACTGCAGTCTGCTAGGGCCGAGAAAAGCACCGTAGGAGGTTCCAGGCATGTTCCCTCTTTCCAGGCAAAGGAAAAGGCTGAGAGCCAAAGTGATAGGGTCTGCTCGTGTGTCCTGTTAGGAGGTTTCAGACAAGCTATGCCTTTCAGGCCTAGCTTCTTTACTTTGGGAGTTATTGCTGGACGTTTAGCATGTTTTGAACTGCAGTCTGCTAGGGCCGAGAAAAGCACCGTAGGAGGTTCCAGGCATGTTCCCTCTTTCCAGGCAAAGGAAAAGGCTGAGAGCCAAAGCGACAGGGTCTGCTCGTGTGTCCTGTTAGGAGGTTTCAGACAAGCTATGCCTTTCAGGCCTAGCTTCTTTACTTTGGGAGTTATTGCTGGACGTTTAGCATGTTTTGAACTGCAGTCTGCTAGGGCCGAGAAAAGCACCGTAGGAGGTTCCAGGCATGTTCCCTCTTTCCAGGCAAAGGAAAAGGCTGAGAGCCAAAGCGACAGGGTCTGCTCGTGTGTCCTGTTAGGAGGTTTCAGACAAGCTATGCCTTTCAGGCCTAGCTTCTTTACTTTGGGAGTTATTGCTGGACGTTTAGCATGTTTTGAACTGCAGTCTGCTAGGGCCGAGAAAAGCACCGTAGGAGGTTCCAGGCATGTTCCCTCTTTCCAGGCAAAGGAAAAGGCTGAGAGCCAAAGTGACAGGGTCTGCTCGTGTGTCCTGTTAGGAGGTTTCAGACAAGCTATGCCTTTCAGGCCTAGCTTCTTTACTTTGGGAGTTATTGCTGGACGTTTAGCATGTTTTGAACTGCAGTCTGCTAGGGCCGAGAAAAGCACCGTAGGAGGTTCCAGGCATGTTCCCTCTTTCCAGGCAAAGGAAAAGGCTGAGAGCCAAAGTGATAGGGTCCGCTCGTGTGTCCTGTTAGGAGGTTTCAGACAAGCTATGCCTTTCAGGCCTAGCTTCTTTACTTTGGGAGTTATTTCTGGACGTTTAGCATGTTTTGAACTGCAGTCTGCTAGGGCCGAGAAAAGCACCGTAGGAGGTTCCAGGCATGTTCCCTCTTTCCAGGCAAAGGAAAAGGCTGAGAGCCAAAGCGACAGGGTCTGCTCGTGTGTCCTGTTAGGAGGTTTCAGACAAGCTATGCCTTTCAGGCCTAGCTTCTTTACTTTGGGAGTTATTGCTGGACGTTTAGCATGTTTTGAACTGCAGTCTGCTAGGGCCGAGAAAAGCACCGTAGGAGGTTCCAGGCATGTTCCCTCTTTCCAGGCAAAGGAAAAGGCTGAGAGCCAAAGTGACAGGGTCTGCTCGTGTGTCCTGTTAGGAGGTTTCAGACAAGCTATGCCTTTCAGGCCTAGCTTCTTTACTTTGGGAGTTATTGCTGGACGTTTAGCATGTTTTGAACTGCAGTCTGCTAGGGCCGAGAAAAGCACCGTAGGAGGTTCCAGGCATGTTCCCTCTTTCCAGGCAAAGGAAAAGGCTGAGAGCCAAAGCGACAGGGTCTGCTCGTGTGTCCTGTTAGGAGGTTTCAGACAAGCTATGCCTTTCATGCCTAGCTTCTTTACTTTGGGAGTTATTGCTGGACGTTTAGCATGTTTTGAACTGCAGTCTGCTAAGGCCGAGAAAAGCACCGTAGGAGGTTCCAGGCATGTTCCCTCTTTCCAGGCAAAGGAAAAGGCTGAGAGCCAAAGTGATAGGGTCTGCTCGTGTGTCCTGTTAGGAGGTTTCAGACAAGCTATGCCTTTCAGGCCTAGCTTCTTTACTTTGGGAGTTATTGCTGGACGTTTAGCATGTTTTGAACTGCAGTCTGCTAGGGCCGAGAAAAGCACCGTAGGAGGTTCCAGGCATGTTCCCTCTTTCCAGGCAAAGGAAAAGGCTGAGAGCCAAAGCGACAGGGTCTGCTCGTGTGTCCTGTTAGGAGGTTTCAGACAAGCTATGCCTTTCAGTCCTAGCTTCTTTACTTTGGGAGTTATTGCTGGACGTTTAGCATGTTTTGAACTGCAGTCTGCTAGGGCCGAGAAAAGCACCGTAGGAGGTTCCAGGCATGTTCCCTCTTTCCAGGCAAAGGAAAAGGCTGAGAGCCAAAGTGACAGGGTCTGCTCGTGTGTCCTGTTAGGAGGTTTCAGACAAGCTATGCCTTTCAGGCCTAGCTTCTTTACTTTGGGAGTTATTGCTGGACGTTTAGCATGTTTTGAACTGCAGTCTGCTAGGGCCGAGAAAAGCACTGTAGGAGGTTCCAGGCATCTTCCCTCTTTCCAGGCAAAGGAAAAGGCTGAGAGCCAAAGCGACAGGGTCTGCTCGTGTGTCCTGTTAGGAGGTTTCAGACAAGCTATGCCTTTCATGCCTAGCTTCTTTACTTTGGGAGTTATAGCTGGACGTTTAGCATGTTTTGAACTGCAGTCTGCTAGGGCCGAGAAAAGCACCGTAGGAGGTTCCAGGCATGTTCCCTCTTTCCAGGCAAAGGAAAAGGCTGAGAGCCAAAGCGACAGGGTCTGCTGGTGTGTCCTGTTAGGAGGTTTCAGACAAGCTATGCCTTTCAGGCCTAGCTTCTTTACTTTGGGAGTTATTGCTGGACGTTTAGCATGTTTTGAACTGCAGTCTGCTAGGGCCGAGAAAAGCACCGTAGGAGGTTCCAGGCATGTTCCCTCTTTCCAGGCAAAGGAAAAGGCTGAGAGCCAAAGTGACAGGGTCTGCTCGTGTGTCCTGTTAGGAGGTTTCAGACAAGCTATGCCTTTCAGGCCTAGCTTCTTTACTTTGGGAGTTATTGCTGGACGTTTAGCATGTTTTGAACTGCAGTCTGCTAGGGCCGAGAAAAGCACCGTAGGAGGTTCCAGGCATGTTCCCTCTTTCCAGGCAAAGGAAAAGGCTGAGAGCCAAAGTGACAGGGTCTGCTCGTGTGTCCTGTTAGGAGGTTTCAGACAAGCTATGCCTTTCAGGCCTAGCTTCTTTACTTTGGGAGTTATTGCTGGACGTTTAGCATGTTTTGAACTGCAGTCTGCTAGGGCCGAGAAAAGCACCGTAGGAGGTTCCAGGCATGTTCCCTCTTTCCAGGCAAAGGAAAAGGCTGAGAGCCAAAGTGACAGGGTCTGCTCGTGTGTCCTGTTAGGAGGTTTCAGACAAGCTATGCCTTTCAGGCCTAGCTTCTTTACTTTGGGAGTTATTGCTGGACGTTTAGCATGTTTTGAACTGCAGTCTGCTAGGGCCGAGAAAAGCACCGTAGGAGGTTCCAGGCATGTTCCCTCTTTCCAGGCAAAGGAAAAGGCTGAGAGCCAAAGTGACAGGGTCTGCTCGTGTGTCCTGTTAGGAGGTTTCAGACAAGCTATGCCTTTCAGGCCTAACTTCTTTACTTTGGGAGTTATTGCTGGACGTTTAGCATGTTTTGAACTGCAGTCTGCTAGGGCCGAGAAAAGCACCATAGGAGGTTCCAGGCATGTTCCCTCTTTCCAGGCAAAGGAAAAGGCTGAGAGCCAAAGTTATACGGTCTGCTCGTGTGTCCTGTTAGGAGGTTTCAGACAAGCTATGCCTTTCAGGCCTAGCTTCTTTACTTTGGGAGTTATTACTGGACGTTTAGCATGTTTTGAACTGCAGTCTGCTAGGGCCGAGAAAAGCACCGTAGGAGGTTCCAGGCATGTTCCCTCTTTCCAGGCAAAGGAAAAGGCTGAGAGCCAAAGCGACAGGGTCTGCTCGTGTGTCCTGTTAGGAGGTTTCAGACAAGCTATGCCTTTCAGGCCTAGCTTCTTTACTTTGGGAGTTATTGCTGGACGTTTAGCATGTTTTGAACTGCAGTCTGCTAGGGCCGAGAAAAGCACCGTAGGAGGTTCCAGGCATGTTCCCTCTTTCCAGGCAAAGGAAAAGGCTGAGAGCCAAAGCGACAGGGTCTGCTCGTGTGTCCTGTTAGGGGGTTTCAGAGAAGCTATGCCTTTCAGGCCTAGCTTCTTTACTTTGGGAGTTATTGCTGGACGTTTAGCATGTTTTGAACTGCAGTCTGCTAGGGCCGAGAAAAGCACCGTAGGAGGTTCCAGGCATGTTCCCTCTTTCCAGGCAAAGGAAAAGGCTGAGAGCCAAAGTGACAGGGTCTGCTCGTGTGTCCTGTTAGGAGGTTTCAGACAAGCTATGCCTTTCAGGCCTAGCTTCTTTACTTTGGGAGTTATTGCTGGACATTTAGCATGTTTTGAACTGCAGTCTGCTAGGGCCGAGAAAAGCACCGTAGGAGGTTCCAGGCATGTTCCCTCTTTCCAGGCAAAGGAAAAGGCTGAGAGCCAAAGTGACAGGGTCTGCTCGTGTGTCCTGTTAGGAGGTTTCAGACAAGCTATGCCTTTCAGGCCTAGCTTCTTTACTTTGGGAGTTATTGCTGGACGTTTAGCATGTTTTGAACTGCAGTCTGCTAGGGCCGAGAAAAGCACCGTAGGAGGTTCCAGGCATGTTCCCTCTTTCCAGGCAAAGGAAAAGGCTGAGAGCCAAAGCGACAGGGTCTGCTCGTGTGTCCTGTTAGGAGGTTTCAGACAAGCTATGCCTTTCAGGCCTAGCTTCTTTACTTTGGGAGTTATTGCTGGACGTTTAGCATGTTTTGAACTGCAGTCTGCTAGGGCCGAGAAAAGCACCGTAGGAGGTTCCAGGCATGTTCCCTCTTTCCAGGCAAAGGAAAAGGCTGAGAGCCAAAGTGATAGGGTCTGCTCGTGTGTCCTGTTAGGAGGTTTCAGACAAGCTATGCCTTTCAGGCCTCGCTTCTTTACTTTGGGAGTTATTGCTGGACGTTTAGCATGTTTTGAACTGCAGTCTGCTAGGGCCGAGAAAAGCACCGTAGGAGGTTCCAGGCATGTTCCCTCTTTCCAGGCAAAGGAAAAGGCTGAGAGCCAAAGCGACAGGGTCTGCTCGTGTGTCCTGTTAGGAGGTTTCAGACAAGCTATGCCTTTCAGGCCTAGCTTCTTTACTTTGGGAGTTATTGCTGAACGTTTAGCATGTTTTGAACTGCAGTCTGCTAGGGCCGAGAAAAGCACCGTAGGAGGTTCCAGACATGTTCCCTCTTTCCAGGCAAAGGAAAAGGCTGAGAGCCAAAGTGACAGGGTCTGCTCGTGTGTCCTGTTAGGAGGTTTCAGACAAGCTATGCCTTTCAGGCCAGGCTTCTTTACTTTGGGAGTTATTGCTGGACGTTTAGCATGTTTTGAACTGCAGTCTGCTAGGGCCGAGAAAAGCACCGTAGGAGGTTCCAGGCATGTTCCCTCTTTCCAGGCAAAGGAAAAGGCTGAGAGCCAAAGTGACAGGGTCTGCTCGTGTGTCCTGTTAGGAGGTTTCAGACAAGCTATGCCTTTCAGGCCTAGCTTCTTTACTTTGGGAGTTATTGCTGGACGTTTAGCATGTTTTGAACTGCAGTCTGCTAGGGCCGAGAAAAGCACCGTAGGAGGTTCCAGGCATGTTCCCTCTTTCCAGGCAAAGGAAAAGGCTGAGAGCCAAAGCGACAGGGTCTGCTCGTGTGTCCTGTTAGGAGGTTTCAGACAAGCTATGCCTTTCAGGCCTAGCTTCTTTACTTTGGGAGTTATTGCTGGACGTTTAGCATGTTTTTTAACTGCAGTCTGCTAGGGCCGAGAAAAGCACCGTAGGAGGTTCCAGGCATGTTCCCTCTTTCCAGGCAAAGGAAAAGGCTGAGAGCCAAAGCGACAGGGTCTGCTCGTGTGTCCTGTTAGGAGGTTTCAGACAAGCTATGCCTTTCAGGCCTAGCTTCTTTACTTTGGGAGTTATTGCTGGACGTTTAGCATGTTTTTTAACTGCAGTCTGCTAGGGCCGAGAAAAGCACCGTAGGAGGTTCCAGGCATGTTCCCTCTTTCCAGGCAAAGGAAAAGGCTGAGAGCCAAAGCGACAGGGTCTGCTCGTGTGTCCTGTTAGGAGGTTTCAGACAAGCTATGCCTTTCAGGCCTCGCTTCTTTACTTTGGGAGTTATTGCTGGACGTTTAGCATGTTTTGAACTGCAGTCTGCTAGGGCCGAGAAAAGCACCGTAGGAGGTTCCAGGCATGTTCCCTCTTTCCAGGCAAAGGAAAAGGCTGAGAGCCAAAGTGACAGGGTCTGCTCGTGTGTCCTGTTAGGAGGTTTCAGACAAGCTATGCCTTTCAGGCCTAGCTTCTTTACTTTGGGAGTTATTGCTGGACGTTTAGCATGTTTTGAACTGCAGTCTGCTAGGGCCGAGAAAAGCACCGTAGGAGGTTCCAGGCATGTTCCCTCTTTCCAGGCAAAGGAAAAGGCTGAGAGCCAAAGTGACAGGGTCTGCTCGTGTGTCCTGTTAGGAGGTTTCAGACAAGCTATGCCTTTCAGGCCTAGCTACTTTACTTTGGGAGTTATTGCTGGACGTTTAGCATGTTTTGAACTGCAGTCTGCTAGGGCCGAGAAAAGCACCGTAGGAGGTTCCAGGCATGTTCCCTCTTTCCAGGCAAAGGAAAAGGCTGAGAGCAAAGTGATAGGGTCTGCTCGTGTGTCCTGTTAGGAGGTTTCAGACAAGCTATGCCTTTCAGGTCTAGCTTCTTTACTTTGGGAGTTATTGCTGGACGTTTAGCATGTTTTGAACTGCAGTCTGCTAGGGCCGAGAAAAGCACCGTAGGAGGTTCCAGGCATGTTCCCTCTTTCCAGGCAAAGGAAAAGGCTGAGAGCCAAAGTGACAGGGTCTGCTCGTGTGTCCTGTTAGGAGGTTTCAGACAAGCTATGCCTTTCAGGCCTTGCTTCTTTACTTTGGGAGTTATTGCTGGACGTTTAGCATGTTTTGAACTGCAGTCTGCTAGGGCCGAGAAAAGCACCGTAGGAGGTTCCAGGCATGTTCCCTCTTTCCAGGCAAAGGAAAAGGCTGAGAGCCAAAGCGACAGGGTCTGCTCGTGTGTCCTGTTAGGAGGTTTCAGACAAGCTATGCCTTTCAGGCCTAGCTTCTTTACTTTGGGAGTTATTCCTGGACGTTTAGCATGTTTTGAACTGCAGTCTGCTAGGGCCGAGAAAAGCACCGTAGGAGGTTCCAGGCATGTTCCCTCTTTCCAGGCAAAGGAAAAGGCTGAGAGCCAAAGTGATAGGGTCTGCTCGTGTGTCCTGTTAGGAGGTTTCAGACAAGCTATGCCTTTCAGGCCTAGCTTCTTTACTTTGGGAGTTATTGCTGGACGTTTAGCATGTTTTGAACTGCAGTCTGCTAGGGCCGAGAAAAGCACCGTAGGAGGTTCCAGGCATGTTCCCTCTTTCCAGGCAAAGGAAAAGGCTGAGAGCCAAAGTGACAGGGTCTGCTCGTGTGTCCTGTTAGGAGGTTTCAGACAAGCTATGCCTTTCAGGCCTAGCTTCTTTACTTTGGGAGTTATTGCTGGACGTTTAGCATGTTTTGAACTGCAGTCTGCTAGGGCCGAGAAAAGCACCGTAGGAGGTTCCAGGCATGTTCCCTCTTTCCAGGCAAAGGAAAAGGCTGAGAGCCAAAGCGACAGGGTCTGCTCGTGTGTCCTGTTAGGAGGTTTCAGACAAGCTATGCCTTTCAGGCCTAGCTTCTTTACTTTGGGAGTTATTGCTGGACGTTTAGCATGTTTTGAACTGCAGTCTGCTAGGGCCGAGAAAAGCACCGTAGGAGGTTCCAGGCATGTTCCCTCTTTCCAGGCAAAGGAAAAGGCTGAGAGCCAAAGCGACAGGGTCTGCTCGTGTGTCCTGTTAGGAGGTTTCAGACAAGCTATGCCTTTCAGGCCTAGCTTCTTTACTTTGGGAGTTATTGCTGGACGTTTAGCATGTTTTGAACTGCAGTCTGCTAGGGCCGAGAAAAGCACCGTAGGAGGTTCCAGGCATGTTCCCTCTTTCCAGGCAAAGGAAAAGGCTGAGAGCCAAAGTGACAGGGTCTGCTCGTGTGTCCTGTTAGGAGGTTTCAGACAAGCTATGCCTTTCAGGCCTAGCTTCTTTACTTTGGGAGTTATTGCTGGACGTTTAGCATGTTTTGAACTGCAGTCTGCTAGGGCCGAGAAAAGCACCGTAGGAGGTTCCAGGCATGTTCCCTCTTTCCAGGCAAAGTAAAAGGCTGAGAGCCAAAGTGATAGGGTCTGCTCGTGTGTCCTGTTAGGAGGTTTCAGACAAGCTATGCCTTTCAGGCCTTGCTTCTTTACTTTGGGAGTTATTGCTGGACGTTTAGCATGTTTTGAACTGCAGTCTGCTAGGGCCGAGAAAAGCACCGTAGGAGGTTCCAGGCATGTTCCCTCTTTCCAGGCAAAGGAAAAGGCTGAGAGCCAAAGTGATAGGGTCTGCTCGTGTGTCCTGTTAGGAGGTTTCAGACAAGCTATGCCTTTCAGGCCTAGCTTCTTTACTTTGGGAGTTATTGCTGGACGTTTAGCATGTTTTGAACTGCAGTCTGCTAGGGCCGAGAAAAGCACCGTAGGAGGTTCCAGACATGTTCCCTCTTTCCAGGCAAAGGAAAAGGCTGAGAGCCAAAGTGACAGGGTCTGCTCGTGTGTCCTGTTAGGAGGTTTCAGACAAGCTATGCCTTTCAGGCCTAGCTTCTTTACTTTGGGAGTTATTGCTGGACGTTTAGCATGTTTTGAACTGCAGTCTGCTAGGGCCGAGAAAAGCACCGTAGGAGGTTCCAGGCATGTTCCCTCTTTCCAGGCAAAGGAAAAGGCTGAGAGCCAAAGCGACAGGGTCTGCTCGTGTGTCCTGTTAGGAGGTTTCAGACAAGCTATGCCTTTCAGGCCTAGCTTCTTTACTTTGGGAGTTATTGCTGGACGTTTAGCATGTTTTGAACTGCAGTCTGCTAGGGCCGAGAAAAGCACCGTAGGAGGTTCCAGGCATGTTCCCTCTTTCCAGGCAAAGGAAAAGGCTGAGAGCCAAAGTGACAGGGTCTGCTCGTGTGTCCTGTTAGGAGGTTTCAGACAAGCTATGCCTTTCAGGCCTAGCTTCTTTACTTTGGGAGTTATTGCTGGACGTTTAGCATGTTTTGAACTGCAGTCTGCTAGGGCCGAGAAAAGCACCGTAGGAGGTTCCAGGCATGTTCCCTCTTTCCAGGCAAAGGAAAAGGCTGAGAGCCAAAGCGACAGGGTCTGCTCGTGTGTCCTGTTAGGAGGTTTCAGACAAGCTATGCCTTTCAGTCCTAGCTTCTTTACTTTGGGAGTTATTGCTGGACGTTTAGCATGTTTTGAACTGCAGTCTGCTAGGGCCGAGAAAAGCACCGTAGGAGGTTCCAGGCATGTTCCCTCTTTCCAGGCAAAGGAAAAGGCTGAGAGCCAAAGCGACAGGGTCTGCTCGTGTGTCCTGTTAGGAGGTTTCAGACAAGCTATGCCTTTCAGGCCTAGCTTCTTTACTTTGGGAGTTATTGCTGGACGTTTAGCATGTTTTGAACTGCAGTCTGCTAGGGCCGAGAAAAGCACCGTAGGAGGTTCCAGGCATCTTCCCTCTTTCCAGGCAAAGGAAAAGGCTGAGAGCCAAAGCGACAGGGTCTGCTCGTGTGTCCTGTTAGGAGGTTTCAGACAAGCTATGCCTTTCAGGCCTAGCTTCTTTACTTTGGGAGTTATTGCTGGACGTTTAGCATGTTTTGAACTGCAGTCTGCTAGGGCCGAGAAAAGCACCGTAGGAGGTTCCAGGCATGTTCCCTCTTTCCAGGCAAAGGAAAAGGCTGAGAGCCAAAGTGATAGGGTCTGCTCGTGTGTCCTGTTAGGAGGTTTCAGACAAGCTATGCCTTTCAGGCCTAGCTTCTTTACTTTGGGAGTTATTGCTGGACGTTTAGCATGTTTTGAACTGCAGTCTGCTAGGGCCGAGAAAAGCACTGTAGGAGGTTCCAGGCATCTTCCCTCTTTCCAGGCAAAGGAAAAGGCTGAGAGCCAAAGCGACAGGGTCTGCTCGTGTGTCCTGTTAGGAGGTTTCAGACAAGCTATGCCTTTCAGGCCTAGCTTCTTTACTTTGGGAGTTATTGCTGGACGTTTAGCATGTTTTGAACTGCAGTCTGCTAGGGCCGAGAAAAGCACCGTAGGAGGTTCCAGGCATGTTCCCTCTTTCCAGGCAAAGGAAAAGGCTGAGAGCCAAAGCGACAGGGTCTGCTCGTGTGTCCTGTTAGGAGGTTTCAGACAAGCTATGCCTTTCAGGCCTAGCTTCTTTACTTTGGGAGTTATAGCTGGACGTTTAGCATGTTTTGAACTGCAGTCTGCTAGGGCCGAGAAAAGCACCGTAGGAGGTTCCAGGCATGTTCCCTCTTTCCAGGCAAAGGAAAAGGCTGAGAGCCAAAGCGACAGGGTCTGCTCGTGTGTCCTCTTAGGAGGTTTCAGACAACCTATGCCTTTCAGGCCTAGCTTCTTTACTTTGGGAGTTATTGCTGGACGTTTAGCATGTTTTGAACTGCAGTCTGCTAGGGCCGAGAAAAGCACCGTAGGAGGTTCCAGGCATGTTCCCTCTTTCCAGGCAAAGGAAAAGGCTGAGAGCCAAAGCGACAGGGTCTGCTCGTGTGTCCTGTTAGGAGGTTTCAGACAAGCTATGCCTTTCAGGCCTAGCTTCTTTACTTTGGGAGTTATTGCTGGACGTTTAGCATGTTTTGAACTGCAGTCTGCTAGGGCCGAGAAAAGCACCCTAGGAGGTTCCAGGCATGTTCCCTCTTTCCAGGCAAAGGAAAAGGCTGAGAGCCAAAGTGACAGGGTCTGCTCGTGTGTCCTGTTAGGAGGTTTCAGACAAGCTATGCCTTTCAGGCCTAGCTTCTTTACTTTGGGAGTTATTGCTGGACGTTTAGCATGTTTTGAACTGCAGTCTGCTAGGGCCGAGAAAAGCACCGTAGGAGGTTCCAGGCATGTTCCCTCTTTCCAGGCAAAGGAAAAGGCTGAGAGCCAAAGTGACAGGGTCTGCTCGTGTGTCCTGTTAGGAGGTTTCAGACAAGCTATGCCTTTCAGGCCTAGCTTCTTTACTTTGGGAGTTATTGCTGGACGTTTAGCATGTTTTGAACTGCAGTCTGCTAGGGCCGAGAAAAGCACCGTAGGAGGTTCCAGGCATGTTCCCTCTTTCCAGGCAAAGGAAAAGGCTGAGAGCCAAAGTGACAGGGTCTGCTCGTGTGTCCTGTTAGGAGGTTTCAGACAAGCTATGCCTTTCAGGCCTAGCTTCTTTACTTTGGGAGTTATTGCTGGACGTTTAGCATGTTTTGAACTGCAGTCTGCTAGGGCCGAGAAAAGCACCGTAGGAGGTTCCAGGCATGTTCCCTCTTTCCAGGCAAAGGAAAAGGCTGAGAGCCAAAGTTATACGGTCTGCTCCTGTGTCCTGTTAGGAGGTTTCAGACAAGCTATGCCTTTCAGGCCTAGCTTCTTTACTTTGGGAGTTATTACTGGACGTTTAGCATGTTTTGAACTGCAGTCTGCTAGGGCCGAGAAAAGCACCGTAGGAGGTTCCAGGCATGTTCCCTCTTTCCAGGCAAAGGAAAAGGCTGAGAGCCAAAGCGACAGGGTCTGCTCGTGTGTCCTGTTAGGAGGTTTCAGACAAGCTATGCCTTTCAGGCCTAGCTTCTTTACTTTGGGAGTTATTGCTGGACGTTTAGCATGTTTTTAACTGCAGTCTGCTAGGGCCGAGAAAAGCACCGTAGGAGGTTCCAGGCATGTTCCCTCTTTCCAGGCAAAGGAAAAGGCTGAGAGCCAAAGTGACAGGGTCTGCTCGTGTGTCCTGTTAGGAGGTTTCAGACAAGCTATGCCTTTCAGGCCTAGCTTCTTTACTTTGGGAGTTATTGCTGGACGTTTAGCATGTTTTGAACTGCAGTCTGCTAGGGCCGAGAAAAGCACCGTAGGAGGTTCCAGGCATGTTCCCTCTTTCCAGGCAAAGGAAAAGGCTGAGAGCCAAAGCGACAGGGTCTGCTCGTGTGTCCTGTTAGGAGGTTTCAGACAAGCTATGCCTTTCAGGCCTAGCTTCTTTACTTTGGGAGTTATTGCTGGACGTTTAGCATGTTTTGAACTGCAGTCTGCTAGGGCCGAGAAAAGCACCGTAGGAGGTTCCAGGCATGTTCCCTCTTTCCAGGCAAAGGAAAAGGCTGAGAGCCAAAGCGACAGGGTCTGCTCGTGTGTCCTGTTAGGAGGTTTCAGACAAGCTATGCCTTTCAGGCCTCGCTTCTTTACTTTGGGAGTTATTGCTGGACGTTTAGCATGTTTTGAACTGCAGTCTGCTAGGGCCGAGAAAAGCACCGTAGGAGGTTCCAGGCATGTTCCCTCTTTCCAGGCAAAGGAAAAGGCTGAGAGCCAAAGCGACAGGGTCTGCTCGTGTGTCCTGTTAGGAGGTTTCAGACAAGCTATGCCTTTCAGGCCTAGCTTCTTTACTTTGGGAGTTATTGCTGGACGTTTAGCATGTTTTGAACTGCAGTCTGCTAGGGCCGAGAAAAGCACCGTAGGAGGTTCCAGGCATGTTCCCTCTTTCCAGGCAAAGGAAAAGGCTGAGAGCCAAAGCGACAGGGTCTGCTCGTGTGTCCTGTTAGGAGGTTTCAGACAAGCTATGCCTTTCAGGCCTAGCTTCTTTACTTTGGGAGTTATTGCTGGACGTTTAGCATGTTTTGAACTGCAGTCTGCTAGGGCCGAGAAAAGCACCGTAGGAGGTTCCAGGCATGTTCCCTCTTTCCAGGCAAAGGAAAAGGCTGAGAGCCAAAGCGACAGGGTCTGCTCGTGTGTCCTGTTAGGAGGTTTCAGACAAGCTATGCCTTTCAGGCCTAGCTTCTTTACTTTGGGAGTTATTGCTGGACGTTTAGCATGTTTTGAACTGCAGTCTGCTAGGGCCGAGAAAAGCACCGTAGGAGGTTCCAGGCATGTTCCCTCTTTCCAGGCAAAGGAAAAGGCTGAGAGCCAAAGCGACAGGGTCTGCTCGTGTGTCCTGTTAGGAGGTTTCAGACAAGCTATGCCTTTCAGGCCTCGCTTCTTTACTTTGGGAGTTATTGCTGGACGTTTAGCATGTTTTGAACTGCAGTCTGCTAGGGCCGAGAAAAGCACCGTAGGAGGTTCCAGGCATGTTCCCTCTTTCCAGGCAAAGGAAAAGGCTGAGAGCCAAAGCGACAGGGTCTGCTCGTGTGTCCTGTTAGGAGGTTTCAGACAAGCTATGCCTTTCAGGCCTAGCTTCTTTACTTTGGGAGTTATTGCTGGACGTTTAGCATGTTTTGAACTGCAGTCTGCTAGGGCCGAGAAAAGCACCGTAGGAGGTTCCAGGCATGTTCCCTCTTTCCAGGCAAAGGAAAAGGCTGAGAGCCAAAGCGACAGGGTCTGCTCGTGTGTCCTGTTAGGAGGTTTCAGACAAGCTATGCCTTTCAGGCCTAGCTTCTTTACTTTGGGAGTTATTGCTGGATGTTTAGCATGTTTTGAACTGCAGTCTGCTAGGGCCGAGAAAAGCACCGTAGGAGGTTCCTGGCATGTTCCCTCTTTCCAGGCAAAGGAAAAGGCTGAGAGCCAAAGTGACAGGGTCTGCTCGTGTGTCCTCTTAGGAGGTTTCAGACAAGCTATGCCTTTCAGGCCTAGCTTCTTTACTTTGGGAGTTATTGCTGGACGTTTAGCATGTTTTGAACTGCAGTCTGCTAGGGCCGAGAAAAGCACCGTAGGAGGTTCCAGGCATGTTCCCTCTTTCCAGGCAAAGGAAAAGGCTGAGAGCCAAAGTGACAGGGTCTGCTCGTGTGTCCTGTTAGGAGGTTTCAGACAAGCTATGCCTTTCAGGCCTAGCTTCTTTACTTTGGGAATTATTGCTGGACGTTTAGCATGTTTTGAACTGCAGTCTGCTAGGGCCGAGAAAAGCACCGTAGGAGGTTCCAGGCATGTTCCCTCTTTCCAGGCAAAGGAAAAGGCTGAGAGCCAAAGTGACAGGGTCTGCTCGTGTGTCCTGTTAGGAGGTTTCAGACAAGCTATGCCTTTCAGGCCTAGCTTCTTTACTTTGGGAGTTATTGCTGGACGTTTAGCATGTTTTGAACTGCAGTCTGCTAGGGCCGAGAAAAGCACCGTAGGAGGTTCCAGGCATGTTCCCTCTTTCCAGGCAAAGGAAAAGGCTGAGAGCCAAAGTGATACGGTCTGCTCGTGTGTCCTGTTAGGAGGTTTCAGACAAGCTATGCCTTTCAGGCCTAGCTTCTTTACTTTGGGAGTTATTACTGGACGTTTAGCATGTTTTGAACTGCAGTCTGCTAGGGCCAAGAAAAGCACCGTAGGAGGTTCCAGGCATGTTCCCTCTTTCCAGGCAAAGGAAAAGGCTGAGAGCCAAAGCGACAGGGTCTGCTCGTGTGTCCTGTTAGGAGGTTTCAGACAAGCTATGCCTTTCAGGCCTAGCTTCTTTACTTTGGGAGTTATTGCTGGACGTTTAGCATGTTTTGAACTGCAGTCTGCTAGGGCCGAGAAAAGCACCGTAGGAGGTTCCAGGCATGTTCCCTCTTTCCAGGCAAAGGAAAAGGCTGAGAGCCAAAGCGACAGGGTCTGCTCGTGTGTCCTGTTAGGAGGTTTCAGACAAGCTATGCCTTTCAGGCCTAGCTTCTTTACTTTGGGAGTTATTGCTGGACGTTTAGCATGTTTTGAACTGCAGTCTGCTAGGGCCGAGAAAAGCACCGTAGGAGGTTCCAGGCATGTTCCCTCTTTCCAGGCAAAGGAAAAGGCTGAGAGCCAAAGTGACAGGGTCTGCTCGTGTGTCCTGTTAGGAGGTTTCAGACAAGCTATGCCTTTCAGGCCTAGCTTCTTTACTTTGGGAGTTATTGCTGGACGTTTAGCATGTTTTGAACTGCAGTCTGCTAGGGCCGAGAAAAGCACCGTAGGAGGTTCCAGGCATGTTCCCTCTTTCCAGGCAAAGGAAAAGGCTGAGAGCCAAAGCGACAGGGTCTGCTCGTGTGTCCTGATAGGAGGTTTCAGACAAGCTATGCCTTTCAGGCCTAGCTTCTTTACTTTGGGAGTTATTGCTGGACGTTTAGCATGTTTTGAACTGCAGTCTGCTAGGGCCGAGAAAAGCACCGTAGGAGGTTCCAGGCATGTTCCCTCTTTCCAGGCAAAGGAAAAGGCTGAGAGCCAAAGCGACAGGGTCTGCTCGTGTGTCCTGTTAGGAGGTTTCAGACAAGCTATGCCTTTCAGGCCTAGCTTCTTTACTTTGGGAGTTATTGCTGGACGTTTAGCATGTTTTGAACTGCAGTCTGCTAGGGCCGAGAAAAGCACCGTAGGAGGTTCCAGGCATGTTCCCTCTTTCCAGGCAAAGGAAAAGGCTGAGAGCCAAAGCGACAGGGTCTGCTCGTGTGTCCTGTTAGGAGGTTTCAGACAAGCTATGCCTTTCAGGCCTAGCTTCTTTACTTTGGGAGTTATTGCTGGAGGTTTAGCATGTTTTGAACTGCAGTCTGCTAGGGCCGAGAAAAGCACCGTAGGAGGTTCCAGGCATGTTCCCGCTTTCCTGGCAAAGGAAAAGGCTGAGAGCCAAAGTGACAGGGTCTGCTCGTGTGTCCTGTTAGGAGGTTTCAGACAAGCTATGCCTTTCAGGCCTAGCTTCTTTACTTTGGGAGTTATTGCTGGACGTTTAGCATGTTTTGAACTGCAGTCTGCTAGGGCCGAGAAAAGCACCGTAGGAGGTTCCAGGCATGTTCCCTCTTTCCAGGCAAAGGAGAAGGCTGAGAGCCAAAGTGATACGGTCTGCTCGTGTGTCCTGTTAGGAGGTTTCAGACAAGCTATGCCTTTCAGGCCTAGCTTCTTTACTTTGGGAGTTATTACTGGACGTTTAGCATGTTTTGAACTGCAGTCTGCTAGGGCCGAGAAAAGCACCGTAGGAGGTTCCAGGCATGTTCCCTCTTTCCAGGCAAAGGAAAAGGCTGAGAGCCAAAGCGACAGGGTCTGCTCGTGTGTCCTGTTAGGAGGTTTCAGACAAGCTATGCCTTTCAGGCCTAGCTTCTTTACTTTGGGAGTTATTGCTGGACGTTTAGCATGTTTTGAACTGCAGTCTGCTAGGGCCGAGAAAAGCACCGTAGGAGGTTCCAGGCATGTTCCCTCTTTCCAGGCAAAGGAAAAGGCTGAGAGCCAAAGCGACAGGGTCTGCTCGTGTGTCCTGTTAGGAGGTTTCAGACAAGCTATGCCTTTCAGGCCTAGCTTCTTTACTTTGGGAGTTATTGCTGGACGTTTAGCATGTTTTGAACTGCAGTCTGCTAGGGCCGAGAAAAGCACCGTAGGAGGTTCCAGGCATGTTCCCTCTTTCCAGGCAAAGGAAAAGGCTGAGAGCCAAAGTGACAGGGTCTGCTCGTGTGTCCTGTTAGGAGGTTTCAGACAAGCTATGCCTTTCAGGCCTAGCTTCTTTACTTTGGGAGTTATTGCTGGACGTTTAGCATGTTTTGAACTGCAGTCTGCTAGGGCCGAGAAAAGCACCGTAGGAGGTTCCAGGCATGTTCCCTCTTTCCAGGCAAAGGAAAAGGCTGAGAGCCAAAGCGACAGGGTCTGCTCGTGTGTCCTGATAGGAGGTTTCAGACAAGCTATGCCTTTCAGGCCTAGCTTCTTTACTTTGGGAGTTATTGCTGGACGTTTAGCATGTTTTGAACTGCAGTCTGCTAGGGCCGAGAAAAGCACCGTAGGAGGTTCCAGGCATGTTCCCTCTTTCCAGGCAAAGGAAAAGGCTGAGAGCCAAAGCGACAGGGTCTGCTCGTGTGTCCTGTTAGGAGGTTTCAGACAAGCTATGCCTTTCAGGCCTAGCTTCTTTACTTTGGGAGTTATTGCTGGACGTTTAGCATGTTTTGAACTGCAGTCTGCTAGGGCCGAGAAAAGCACCGTAGGAGGTTCCAGGCATGTTCCCTCTTTCCAGGCAAAGGAAAAGGCTGAGAGCCAAAGCGACAGGGTCTGCTCGTGTGTCCTGTTAGGAGGTTTCAGACAAGCTATGCCTTTCAGGCCTAGCTTCTTTACTTTGGGAGTTATTGCTGGACGTTTAGCATGTTTTGAACTGCAGTCTGCTAGGGCCGAGAAAAGCACCGTAGGAGGTTCCAGGCATGTTCCCTCTTTCCAGGCAAAGGAAAAGGCTGAGAGCCAAAGTGACAGGGTCTGCTCGTGTGTCCTGTTAGGAGGTTTCAGACAAGCTATGCCTTTCAGGCCTAGCTTCTTTACTTTGGGAGTTATTGCTGGACGTTTAGCATGTTTTGAACTGCAGTCTGCTAGGGCCGAGAAAAGCACCGTAGGAGGTTCCAGGCATGTTCCCTCTTTCCAGGCAAAGGAAAAGGCTGAGAGCCAAAGCGACAGGGTCTGCTCGTGTGTCCTGATAGGAGGTTTCAGACAAGCTATGCCTTTCAGGCCTAGCTTCTTTACTTTGGGAGTTATTGCTGGACGTTTAGCATGTTTTGAACTGCAGTCTGCTAGGGCCGAGAAAAGCACCGTAGGAGGTTCCAGGCATGTTCCCTCTTTCCAGGCAAAGGAAAAGGCTGAGAGCCAAAGCGACAGGGTCTGCTCGTGTGTCCTGTTAGGAGGTTTCAGACAAGCTATGCCTTTCAGGCCTAGCTTCTTTACTTTGGGAGTTATTGCTGGACGTTTAGCATGTTTTGAACTGCAGTCTGCTAGGGCCGAGAAAAGCACCGTAGGAGGTTCCAGGCATGTTCCCTCTTTCCAGGCAAAGGAAAAGGCTGAGAGCCAAAGCGACAGGGTCTGCTCGTGTGTCCTGTTAGGAGGTTTCAGACAAGCTATGCCTTTCAGGCCTAGCTTCTTTACTTTGGGAGTTATTGCTGGACGTTTAGCATGTTTTGAACTGCAGTCTGCTAGGGCCGAGAAAAGCACCGTAGGAGGTTCCAGGCATGTTCCCGCTTTCCTGGCAAAGGAAAAGGCTGAGAGCCAAAGTGACAGGGTCTGCTCGTGTGTCCTGTTAGGAGGTTTCAGACAAGCTATGCCTTTCAGGCCTAGCTTCTTTACTTTGGGAGTTATTGCTGGACGTTTAGCATGTTTTGAACTGCAGTCTGCTAGGGCCGAGAAAAGCACCGTAGGAGGTTCCAGGCATGTTCCCTCTTTCCAGGCAAAGGAGAAGGCTGAGAGCCAAAGTGATACGGTCTGCTCGTGTGTCCTGTTAGGAGGTTTCAGACAAGCTATGCCTTTCAGGCCTAGCTTCTTTACTTTGGGAGTTATTACTGGACGTTTAGCATGTTTTGAACTGCAGTCTGCTAGGGCCGAGAAAAGCACCGTAGGAGGTTCCAGGCATGTTCCCTCTTTCCAGGCAAAGGAAAAGGCTGAGAGCCAAAGCGACAGGGTCTGCTCGTGTGTCCTGTTAGGAGGTTTCAGACAAGCTATGCCTTTCAGGCCTAGCTTCTTTACTTTGGGAGTTATTGCTGGACGTTTAGCATGTTTTGAACTGCAGTCTGCTAGGGCCGAGAAAAGCACCGTAGGAGGTTCCAGGCATGTTCCCTCTTTCCAGGCAAAGGAAAAGGCTGAGAGCCAAAGCGACAGGGTCTGCTCGTGTGTCCTGTTAGGAGGTTTCAGACAAGCTATGCCTTTCAGGCCTAGCTTCTTTACTTTGGGAGTTATTGCTGGACGTTTAGCATGTTTTGAACTGCAGTCTGCTAGGGCCGAGAAAAGCACCGTAGGAGGTTCCAGGCATGTTCCCTCTTTCCAGGCAAAGGAAAAGGCTGAGAGCCAAAGTGACAGGGTCTGCTCGTGTGTCCTGTTAGGAGGTTTCAGACAAGCTATGCCTTTCAGGCCTAGCTTCTTTACTTTGGGAGTTATTGCTGGACGTTTAGCATGTTTTGAACTGCAGTCTGCTAGGGCCGAGAAAAGCACCGTAGGAGGTTCCAGGCATGTTCCCTCTTTCCAGGCAAAGGAAAAGGCTGAGAGCCAAAGCGACAGGGTCTGCTCGTGTGTCCTGATAGGAGGTTTCAGACAAGCTATGCCTTTCAGGCCTAGCTTCTTTACTTTGGGAGTTATTGCTGGACGTTTAGCATGTTTTGAACTGCAGTCTGCTAGGGCCGAGAAAAGCACCGTAGGAGGTTCCAGGCATGTTCCCTCTTTCCAGGCAAAGGAAAAGGCTGAGAGCCAAAGCGACAGGGTCTGCTCGTGTGTCCTGTTAGGAGGTTTCAGACAAGCTATGCCTTTCAGGCCTAGCTTCTTTACTTTGGGAGTTATTGCTGGACGTTTAGCATGTTTTGAACTGCAGTCTGCTAGGGCCGAGAAAAGCACCGTAGGAGGTTCCAGGCATGTTCCCTCTTTCCAGGCAAAGGAAAAGGCTGAGAGCCAAAGCGACAGGGTCTGCTGGTGTGTCCTGTTAGGAGGTTTCAGACAAGCTATGCCTTTCAGGCCTAGCTTCTTTACTTTGGGAGTTATTGCTGGACGTTTAGCATGTTTTGAACTGCAGTCTGCTAGGGCCGAGAAAAGCACCGTAGGAGGTTCCAGGCATGTTCCCTCTTTCCAGGCAAAGGAAAAGGCTGAGAGCCAAAGCGACAGGGTCTGCTCGTGTGTCCTGTTAGGAGGTTTCAGACAAGCTATGCCTTTCAGGCCTCGCTTCTTTACTTTGGGAGTTATTGCTGGACGTTTAGCATGTTTTGAACTGCAGTCTGCTAGGGCCGAGAAAAGCACCGTAGGAGGTTCCAGGCATGTTCCCTCTTTCCAGGCAAAGGAAAAGGCTGAGAGCCAAAGCGACAGGGTCTGCTCGTGTGTCCTGTTAGGAGGTTTCAGACAAGCTATGCCTTTCAGGCCTAGCTTCTTTACTTTGGGAGTTATTGCTGGACGTTTAGCATGTTTTGAACTGCAGTCTGCTAGGGCCGAGAAAAGCACCGTAGGAGGTTCCAGGCATGTTCCCTCTTTCCAGGCAAAGGAAAAGGCTGAGAGCCAAAGTGACAGGGTCTGCTCGTGTGTCCTGTTAGGAGGTTTCAGACAAGCTATGCCTTTCAGGCCTCGCTTCTTTACTTTGGGAGTTATTGCTGGACGTTTAGCATGTTTTGAACTGCAGTCTGCTAGGGCCGAGTAAAGCACCGTAGGAGGTTCCAGGCATGTTCCCTCTTTCCAGGCAAAGGAAAAGGCTGAGAGCCAAAGTGACAGGGTCTGCTCGTGTGTCCTGTTAGGAGGTTTCAGACAAGCTATGCCTTTCAGGCCTAGCTTCTTTACTTTGGGAGTTATTGCTGGACGTTTAGAATGTTTTGAACTGCAGTCTGCTAGGGCCGAGAAAAGCACCGTAGGAGGTTCCAGGCATGTTCCCTCTTTCCAGGCAAAGGAAAAGGCTGAGAGCCAAAGTGACAGGGTCTGCTCGTGTGTCCTGTTAGGAGGTTTCAGACAAGCTATGCCTTTCATGCCTAGCTTCTTTACTTTGGGAGTTATTGCTGGACGTTTAGCATGTTTTGAACTGCAGTCTGCTAGGGCCGAGAAAAGCACCGTAGGAGGTTCCAGGCATGTTCCCTCTTTCCAGGCAAAGGAAAAGGCTGAGAGCCAAAGCGACAGGGTCTGCTCGTGTGTCCTGTTAGGAGGTTTCAGACAAGCTATGCCTTTCAGGCCTAGCTTCTTTACTTTGGGAGTTATTGCTGGACGTTTAGCATGTTTTGAACTGCAGTCTGCTAGGGCCGAGAAAAGCACCGTAGGAGGTTCCAGGCATGTTCCCTCTTTCCAGGCAAAGGAAAAGGCTGAGAGCCAAAGTGACAGGGTCTGCTCGTGTGTCCTGTTAGGAGGTTTCAGACAAGCTATGCCTTTCAGGCCTAGCTTCTTTACTTTGGGAGTTATTGCTGGACGTTTAGCATGTTTTGAACTGCAGTCTGCTAGGGCCGAGAAAAGCACCGTAGGAGGTTCCAGGCATGTTCCCTCTTTCCAGGCAAAGGAAAAGGCTGAGAGCCAAAGCGACAGGGTCTGCTCGTGTGTCCTGTTAGGAGGTTACAGACAAGCTATGCCTTTCAGGCCTAGCTTCTTTACTTTGGGAGTTATTGCTGGATGTTTAGCATGTTTTGAACTGCAGTCTGCTAGGGCCGAGAAAAGCACCGTAGGAGGTTCCAGGCATGTTCCCTCTTTCCAGGCAAAGGAAAAGGCTGAGAGCCAAAGTGACAGGGTCTGCTCGTGTGTCCTGTTAGGAGGTTTCAGACAAGCTATGCCTTTCAGGCCTAGCTTCTTTACTTTGGGAGTTATTGCTGGACGTTTAGCATGTTTTGAACTGCAGTCTGCTAGGGCCGAGAAAAGCACCGTAGGAGGTTCCAGGCATGTTCCCTCTTTCCAGGCAAAGGAAAAGGCTGAGAGCCAAAGCGACAGGGTCTGCTCGTGTGTCCTGTTAGGAGGTTTCAGACAAGCTATGCCTTTCAGGCCTAGCTTCTTTACTTTGGGAGTTATTGCTGGACGTTTAGCATGTTTTGAACTGCAGTCTGCTAGGGCTGAGAAAAGCACCGTAGGAGGTTCCAGGCATGTTCCCTCTTTCCAGGCAAAGGAAAAGGCTGAGAGCCAAAGCGACAGGGTCTGCTCGTGTGTCCTGTTAGGAGGTTTCAGACAAGCTATGCCTTTCAGGCCTAGCTTCTTTACTTTGGGAGTTATTGCTGGACGTTTAGCATGTTTTGAACTGCAGTCTGCTAGGGCCGAGAAAAGCACCGTAGGAGGTTCCAGGCATGTTCCCTCTTTCCAGGCAAAGGAAAAGGCTGAGAGCCAAAGCGACACTGTCAGCTGGTGTGTCCTGTTAGGAGGTTTCAGACAAGCTATGCCTTTCAGGCCTAGCTTCTTTACTTTGGGAGTTATTGCTGGATGTTTAGCATGTTTTGAACTGCAGTCTGCTAGGGCCGAGAAAAGCACCGTAGGAGGTTCCTGGCATGTTCCCTCTTTCCAGGCAAAGGAAAAGGCTGAGAGCCAAAGTGACAGGGTCTGCTCGTGTGTCCTGTTAGGAGGTTTCAGACAAGCTATGCCTTTCAGGCCTCGCTTCTTT
This sequence comes from Rallus limicola, assembly GCA_022605955.1. Classification (NCBI taxonomy): domain Eukaryota; kingdom Metazoa; phylum Chordata; class Aves; order Gruiformes; family Rallidae; genus Rallus; species Rallus limicola. Next base: position 112,612 of record JAKCOZ010000249.1, on the reverse strand, counting down.
ACTTTGGGAGTTATTGCTGGACGTTTAGCATGTTTTGAACTGCAGTCTGCTAGGGCCGAGAAAAGCACCGTAGGAGGTTCCAGGCATGTTCCCTCTTTCCAGGCAAAGGAAAAGGCTGAGAGCCAAAGCGACAGGGTCTGCTGGTGTGTCCTGTTAGGAGGTTTCAGACAAGCTATGCCTTTCAGGCCTAGCTTCTTTACTTTGGGAGTTATTGCTGGACGTTTAGCATGTTTTGAACTGCAGTCTGCTAGGGCCGAGAAAAGCACCGTAGGAGGTTCCAGGCATCTTCCCTCTTTCCAGGCAAAGGAAAAGGCTGAGAGCCAAAGCGACAGGGTCTGCTCGTGTGTCCTGTTAGGAGGTTTCAGACAAGCTATGCCTTTCAGGCCTAGCTTCTTTACTTTGGGAGTTATTGCTGGACGTTTAGCATGTTTTGAACTGCAGTCTGCTAGGGCCGAGAAAAGCACCGTAGGAGGTTCCAGGCATGTTCCCTCTTTCCAGGCAAAGGAAAAGGCTGAGAGCCAAAGAGACAGGGTCTGCTCGTGTGTCCTGTTAGGAGGTTTCAGACAAGCTATGCCTTTCAGGCCTCGCTTCTTTACTTTGGGAGTTATTGCTGAACTTTTAGCATGTTTTGAACTGCAGTCTGCTAGGGCCGAGAATAGCACCGTAGGAGGTTCCAGGTATGTTCCCTCTTTCCAGGCAAAGGAAAAGGCTGAGAGCCAAAGTGACAGGGTCTGCTCGTGTGTCCTGTTAGGAGGTTTCAGACAAGCTATGCCTTTCAGGCCTCGCTTCTTTACTTTGGGAGTTATTGCTGGACGTTTAGCATGTTTTGAACTGCAGTCTGCTAGGGCCGAGTAAAGCACCGTAGGAGGTTCCAGGCATGTTCCCTCTTTCCAGGCAAAGGAAAAGGCTGAGAGCCAAAGTGACAGGGTCTGCTCGTGTGTCCTGTTAGGAGGTTTCAGACAAGCTATGCCTTTCAGGCCTAGCTTCTTTACTTTGGGAGTTATTGCTGGACGTTTAGAATGTTTTGAACTGCAGCCTGCTAGGGCCGAGAAAAGCACCGTAGGAGGTTCCAGGCATGTTCCCTCTTTTCAGGCAAAGGAAAAGGCTGAGAGCCAAAGTGACAGGGTCTGCTCGTGTGTCCTGTTAGGAGGTTTCAGACAAGCTATGCCTTTCAGGACTAGCTTCTTTACTTTGGGAGTTATTGCTGGACGTTTAGCATGTTTTGAACTGCAGTCTGCTAGGGCCGAGAAAAGCACCGTAGGAGGTTCCAGGCATGTTCCCTCTTTCCAGGCAAAGGAAAAGGCTGAGAGCCAAAGCGACAGGGTCTGCTCGTGTGTCCTGTTAGGAGGTTTCAGACAAGCTATGCCTTTCAGGCCTAGCTTCTTTACTTTGGGAGTTATTGCTGGACGTTTAGCATGTTTTGAACTGCAGTCTGCTAGGGCCGAGAAAAGCACCGTAGGAGGTTCCAGGCATGTTCCCTCTTTCCAGGCAAAGGAAAAGGCTGAGAGCCAAAGCGACAGGGTCTGCTCGTGTGTCCTGTTAGGAGGTTTCAGACAAGCTATGCCTTTCAGGCCTAGCTTCTTTACTTTGGGAGTTATTTCTCGATGTTTAGCATGTTTTGAACTGCAGTCTGCTAGGGCCGAGAAAAGCACCGTAGGAGGTTCCAGGCATGTTCCCTCTTTCCAGGCAAAGGAAAAGGCTGAGAGCCAAAGTGACAGGGTCTGCTTGTGTGTCCTGTTAGGAGGTTTCAGACAAGCTATGCCTTTCAGGCCTAGCTTCTTTACTTTGGGAGTTATTGCTGGACGTTTAGCATGTTTTGAACTGCAGTCTGCTAGGGCCGAGAAAAGCACCGTAGGAGGTTCCAGGCATGTTCCCTCTTTCCAGACAAAGGAAAAGGCTGAGAGCCAAAGCGACAGGGTCTGCTCGTGTGTCCTGTTAGGAGGTTTCAGACAAGCTATGCCTTTCAGGCCTAGCTTCTTTACTTTGGGAGTTATTGCTGGACGTTTAGCATGTTTTGAACTGCAGTCTGCTAGGGCCGAGAAAAGCACCGTAGGAGGTTCCAGGCATGTTCCCTCTTTCCAGGCAAAGGAAAAGGCTGAGAGCCAAAGCGACAGGGTCTGCTCGTGTGTCCTGTTAGGAGGTTTCAGACAAGCTATGCCTTTCAGGCCTAGCTTCTTTACTTTGGGAGTTATTGCTGGACGTTTAGCATGTTTTGAACTGCAGTCTGCTAGGGCCGAGAAAAGCACCGTAGGAGGTTCCAGGCATGTTCCCTCTTTCCAGGCAAAGGAAAAGGCTGAGAGCCAAAGCGACAGGGTCTGCTCGTGTGTCCTGTTAGGAGGTTTCAGACAAGCTATGCCTTTCAGGCCTCGCTTCTTTACTTTGGGAGTTATTGCTGGACGTTTAGCATGTTTTGAACTGCAGTCTGCTAGGGCCGAGAAAAGCACCGTAGGAGGTTCCAGGCATGTTCCCTCTTTCCAGGCAAAGGAAAAGGCTGAGAGCCAAAGTGACAGGGTCTGCTCGTGTGTCCTGTTAGGAGGTTTCAGACAAGCTATGCCTTTCAGGCCTAGCTTCTTTACTTTGGGAGTTATTACTGGACGTTTAGCATGTTTTGAACTGCAGTCTGCTAGGGCCGAGAAAAGCACCGTAGGAGGTTCCAGGCATGTTCCCTCTTTCCAGGCAAAGGAAAAGGCTGAGAGCCAAAGTGACAGGGTCTGCTCGTGTGTCCTGTTAGGAGGTTTCAGACAAGCTATGCCTTTCAGGCCTCGCTTCTTTACTTTGGGAGTTATTGCTGGACGTTTAGCATGTTTTGAACTGCAGTCTGCTAGGGCCGAGCAAAGCACCGTAGGAGGTTCCAGGCATGTTCCCTCTTTCCAGGCAAAGGAAAAGGCTGAGAGCCAAAGCGACAGGGTCTGCTCGTGTGTCCTGTTAGGAGGTTTCAGACAAGCTATGCCTTTCAGGCCTAGCTTCTTTACTTTGGGAGTTATTGCTGGACGTTTAGCATGTTTTGAACTGCAGTCTGCTAGGGCCGAGAAAAGCACCGTAGGAGGTTCCAGGCATGTTCCCTCTTTCCAGGCAAAGGAAAAGGCTGAGAGCCAAAGCGACAGGGTCTGCTCGTGTGTCCTGTTAGGAGGTTTCAGACAAGCTATGCCTTTCAGGCCTAGCTTCTTTACTTTGGGAGTTATTGCTGGACGTTTAGCATGTTTTGAACTGCAGTCTGCTAGGGCCGAGAAAAGCACCGTAGGAGGTTCCAGGCATGTTCCCTCTTTCCAGGCAAAGGAAAAGGCTGAGAGCCAAAGCGACAGGGTCTGCTCGTGTGTCCTGTTAGGAGGTTTCAGACAAGCTATGCCTTTCAGGCCTCGCTTCTTTACTTTGGGAGTTATTGCTGGACGTTTAGCATGTTTTGAACTGCAGTCTGCTAGGGCCGAGAAAAGCACCGTAGGAGGTTCCAGGCATGTTCCCTCTTTCCAGGCAAAGGAAAAGGCTGAGAGCCAAAGCGACACTGTCAGCTGGTGTGTCCTGTTAGGAGGTTTCAGACAAGCTATGCCTTTCAGGCCTAGCTTCTTTACTTTGGGAGTTATTGCTGGATGTTTAGCATGTTTTGAACTGCAGTCTGCTAGGGCCGAGAAAAGCACCGTAGGAGGTTCCTGGCATGTTCCCTCTTTCCAGGCAAAGGAAAAGGCTGAGAGCCAAAGTGACAGGGTCTGCTCGTGTGTCCTGTTAGGAGGTTTCAGACAAGCTATGCCTTTCAGGCCTCGCTTCTTTACTTTGGGAGTTATTGCTGGACGTTTAGCATGTTTTGAACTGCAGTCTGCTAGGGCCGAGTAAAGCACCGTAGGAGGTTCCAGGCATGTTCCCTCTTTCCAGGCAAAGGAAAAGGCTGAGAGCCAAAGTGACAGGGTCTGCTCGTGTGTCCTGTTAGGAGGTTTCAGACAAGCTATGCCTTTCAGGCCTAGCTTCTTTACTTTGGGAGTTATTGCTGGACGTTTAGAATGTTTTGAACTGCAGCCTGCTAGGGCCGAGAAAAGCACCGTAGGAGGTTCCAGGCATGTTCCCTCTTTTCAGGCAAAGGAAAAGGCTGAGAGCCAAAGTGACAGGGTCTGCTCGTGTGTCCTGTTAGGAGGTTTCAGACAAGCTATGCCTTTCAGGCCTAGCTTCTTTACTTTGGGAGTTATTGCTGGACGTTTAGCATGTTTTGAACTGCAGTCTGCTAGGGCCGAGAAAAGCACCGTAGGAGGTTCCAGGCATGTTCCCTCTTTCCAGGCAAAGGAAAAGGCTGAGAGCCAAAGCGACAGGGTCTGCTCGTGTGTCCTGTTAGGAGGTTTCAGACAAGCTATGCCTTTCAGGCCTAGCTTCTTTACTTTGGGAGTTATTGCTGGACGTTTAGCATGTTTTGAACTGCAGTCTGCTAGGGCTGAGAAAAGCACCGTAGGAGGTTCCAGGCATGTTCCCTCTTTCCAGGCAAAGGAAAAGGCTGAGAGCCAAAGCGACAGGGTCTGCTCGTGTGTCCTGTTAGGAGGTTTCAGACAAGCTATGCCTTTCAGGCCTAGCTTCTTTACTTTGGGAGTTATTGCTGGACGTTTAGCATGTTTTGAACTGCAGTCTGCTAGGGCCGAGAAAAGCACCGTAGGAGGTTCCAGGCATGTTCCCTCTTTCCAGGCAAAGGAAAAGGCTGAGAGCCAAAGCGACACTGTCAGCTGGTGTGTCCTGTTAGGAGGTTTCAGACAAGCTATGCCTTTCAGGCCTAGCTTCTTTACTTTGGGAGTTATTGCTGGATGTTTAGCATGTTTTGAACTGCAGTCTGCTAGGGCCGAGAAAAGCACCGTAGGAGGTTCCTGGCATGTTCCCTCTTTCCAGGCAAAGGAAAAGGCTGAGAGCCAAAGTGACAGGGTCTGCTCGTGTGTCCTGTTAGGAGGTTTCAGACAAGCTATGCCTTTCAGGCCTCGCTTCTTTACTTTGGGAGTTATTGCTGGACGTTTAGCATGTTTTGAACTGCAGTCTGCTAGGGCCGAGAAAAGCACCGTAGGAGGTTCCAGGCATGTTCCCTCTTTCCAGGCAAAGGAAAAGGCTGAGAGCCAAAGCGACAGGGTCTGCTGGTGTGTCCTGTTAGGAGGTTTCAGACAAGCTATGCCTTTCAGGCCTAGCTTCTTTACTTTGGGAGTTATTGCTGGACGTTTAGCATGTTTTGAACTGCAGTCTGCTAGGGCCGAGAAAAGCACCGTAGGAGGTTCCAGGCATCTTCCCTCTTTCCAGGCAAAGGAAAAGGCTGAGAGCCAAAGCGACAGGGTCTGCTCGTGTGTCCTGTTAGGAGGTTTCAGACAAGCTATGCCTTTCAGGCCTAGCTTCTTTACTTTGGGAGTTATTGCTGGACGTTTAGCATGTTTTGAACTGCAGTCTGCTAGGGCCGAGAAAAGCACCGTAGGAGGTTCCAGGCATGTTCCCTCTTTCCAGGCAAAGGAAAAGGCTGAGAGCCAAAGAGACAGGGTCTGCTCGTGTGTCCTGTTAGGAGGTTTCAGACAAGCTATGCCTTTCAGGCCTCGCTTCTTTACTTTGGGAGTTATTGCTGAACTTTTAGCATGTTTTGAACTGCAGTCTGCTAGGGCCGAGAATAGCACCGTAGGAGGTTCCAGGTATGTTCCCTCTTTCCAGGCAAAGGAAAAGGCTGAGAGCCAAAGTGACAGGGTCTGCTCGTGTGTCCTGTTAGGAGGTTTCAGACAAGCTATGCCTTTCAGGCCTCGCTTCTTTACTTTGGGAGTTATTGCTGGACGTTTAGCATGTTTTGAACTGCAGTCTGCTAGGGCCGAGTAAAGCACCGTAGGAGGTTCCAGGCATGTTCCCTCTTTCCAGGCAAAGGAAAAGGCTGAGAGCCAAAGTGACAGGGTCTGCTCGTGTGTCCTGTTAGGAGGTTTCAGACAAGCTATGCCTTTCAGGCCTAGCTTCTTTACTTTGGGAGTTATTGCTGGACGTTTAGAATGTTTTGAACTGCAGCCTGCTAGGGCCGAGAAAAGCACCGTAGGAGGTTCCAGGCATGTTCCCTCTTTTCAGGCAAAGGAAAAGGCTGAGAGCCAAAGTGACAGGGTCTGCTCGTGTGTCCTGTTAGGAGGTTTCAGACAAGCTATGCCTTTCAGGACTAGCTTCTTTACTTTGGGAGTTATTGCTGGACGTTTAGCATGTTTTGAACTGCAGTCTGCTAGGGCCGAGAAAAGCACCGTAGGAGGTTCCAGGCATGTTCCCTCTTTCCAGGCAAAGGAAAAGGCTGAGAGCCAAAGCGACAGGGTCTGCTCGTGTGTCCTGTTAGGAGGTTTCAGACAAGCTATGCCTTTCAGGCCTAGCTTCTTTACTTTGGGAGTTATTGCTGGACGTTTAGCATGTTTTGAACTGCAGTCTGCTAGGGCCGAGAAAAGCACCGTAGGAGGTTCCAGGCATGTTCCCTCTTTCCAGGCAAAGGAAAAGGCTGAGAGCCAAAGCGACAGGGTCTGCTCGTGTGTCCTGTTAGGAGGTTTCAGACAAGCTATGCCTTTCAGGCCTAGCTTCTTTACTTTGGGAGTTATTTCTCGATGTTTAGCATGTTTTGAACTGCAGTCTGCTAGGGCCGAGAAAAGCACCGTAGGAGGTTCCAGGCATGTTCCCTCTTTCCAGGCAAAGGAAAAGGCTGAGAGCCAAAGTGACAGGGTCTGCTTGTGTGTCCTGTTAGGAGGTTTCAGACAAGCTATGCCTTTCAGGCCTAGCTTCTTTACTTTGGGAGTTATTGCTGGACGTTTAGCATGTTTTGAACTGCAGTCTGCTAGGGCCGAGAAAAGCACCGTAGGAGGTTCCAGGCATGTTCCCTCTTTCCAGACAAAGGAAAAGGCTGAGAGCCAAAGCGACAGGGTCTGCTCGTGTGTCCTGTTAGGAGGTTTCAGACAAGCTATGCCTTTCAGGCCTAGCTTCTTTACTTTGGGAGTTATTGCTGGACGTTTAGCATGTTTTGAACTGCAGTCTGCTAGGGCCGAGAAAAGCACCGTAGGAGGTTCCAGGCATGTTCCCTCTTTCCAGGCAAAGGAAAAGGCTGAGAGCCAAAGCGACAGGGTCTGCTCGTGTGTCCTGTTAGGAGGTTTCAGACAAGCTATGCCTTTCAGGCCTAGCTTCTTTACTTTGGGAGTTATTGCTGGACGTTTAGCATGTTTTGAACTGCAGTCTGCTAGGGCCGAGAAAAGCACCGTAGGAGGTTCCAGGCATGTTCCCTCTTTCCAGGCAAAGGAAAAGGCTGAGAGCCAAAGCGACAGGGTCTGCTCGTGTGTCCTGTTAGGAGGTTTCAGACAAGCTATGCCTTTCAGGCCTCGCTTCTTTACTTTGGGAGTTATTGCTGGACGTTTAGCATGTTTTGAACTGCAGTCTGCTAGGGCCGAGAAAAGCACCGTAGGAGGTTCCAGGCATGTTCCCTCTTTCCAGGCAAAGGAAAAGGCTGAGAGCCAAAGTGACAGGGTCTGCTCGTGTGTCCTGTTAGGAGGTTTCAGACAAGCTATGCCTTTCAGGCCTAGCTTCTTTACTTTGGGAGTTATTACTGGACGTTTAGCATGTTTTGAACTGCAGTCTGCTAGGGCCGAGAAAAGCACCGTAGGAGGTTCCAGGCATGTTCCCTCTTTCCAGGCAAAGGAAAAGGCTGAGAGCCAAAGTGACAGGGTCTGCTCGTGTGTCCTGTTAGGAGGTTTCAGACAAGCTATGCCTTTCAGGCCTCGCTTCTTTACTTTGGGAGTTATTGCTGGACGTTTAGCATGTTTTGAACTGCAGTCTGCTAGGGCCGAGCAAAGCACCGTAGGAGGTTCCAGGCATGTTCCCTCTTTCCAGGCAAAGGAAAAGGCTGAGAGCCAAAGCGACAGGGTCTGCTCGTGTGTCCTGTTAGGAGGTTTCAGACAAGCTATGCCTTTCAGGCCTAGCTTCTTTACTTTGGGAGTTATTGCTGGACGTTTAGCATGTTTTGAACTGCAGTCTGCTAGGGCCGAGAAAAGCACCGTAGGAGGTTCCAGGCATGTTCCCTCTTTCCAGGCAAAGGAAAAGGCTGAGAGCCAAAGCGACAGGGTCTGCTCGTGTGTCCTGTTAGGAGGTTTCAGACAAGCTATGCCTTTCAGGCCTCGCTTCTTTACTTTGGGAGTTATTGCTGGACGTTTAGCATGTTTTGAACTGCAGTCTGCTAGGGCCGAGAAAAGCACCGTAGGAGGTTCCAGGCATGTTCCCTCTTTCCAGGCAAAGGAAAAGGCTGAGAGCCAAAGCGACAGGGTCTGCTCGTGTGTCCTGTTAGGAGGTTTCAGACAAGCTATGCCTTTCAGGCCTAGCTTCTTTACTTTGGGAGTTATTGCTGGACGTTTAGCATGTTTTGAACTGCAGTCTGCTAGGGCCGAGAAAAGCACCGTAGGAGGTTCCAGGCATGTTCCCTCTTTCCAGGCAAAGGAAAAGGCTGAGAGCCAAAGCGACAGGGTCTGCTCGTGTGTCCTGTTAGGAGGTTTCAGACAAGCTATGCCTTTCAGGCCTCGCTTCTTTACTTTGGGAGTTATTGCTGGACGTTTAGCATGTTTTGAACTGCAGTCTGCTAGGGCCGAGAAAAGCACCGTAGGAGGTTCCAGGCATGTTCCCTCTTTCCAGGCAAAGGAAAAGGCTGAGAGCCAAAGCGACACTGTCAGCTGGTGTGTCCTGTTAGGAGGTTTCAGACAAGCTATGCCTTTCAGGCCTAGCTTCTTTACTTTGGGAGTTATTGCTGGATGTTTAGCATGTTTTGAACTGCAGTCTGCTAGGGCCGAGAAAAGCACCGTAGGAGGTTGCTGGCATGTTCCCTCTTTCCAGGCAAAGGAAAAGGCTGAGAGCCAAAGTGACAGGGTCTGCTCGTGTGTCCTGTTAGGAGGTTTCAGACAAGCTATGCCTTTCAGGCCTCGCTTCTTTACTTTGGGAGTTATTGCTGGACGTTTAGCATGTTTTGAACTGCAGTCTGCTAGGGCCGAGAAAAGCACCGTAGGAGGTTCCAGGCATGTTCCCTCTTTCCAGGCAAAGGAAAAGGCTGAGAGCCAAAGCGACAGGGTCTGCTGGTGTGTCCTGTTAGGAGGTTTCAGACAAGCTATGCCTTTCAGGCCTAGCTTCTTTACTTTGGGAGTTATTGCTGGACGTTTAGCATGTTTTGAACTGCAGTCTGCTAGGGCCGAGAAAAGCACCGTAGGAGGTTCCAGGCATCTTCCCTCTTTCCAGGCAAAGGAAAAGGCTGAGAGCCAAAGCGACAGGGTCTGCTCGTGTGTCCTGTTAGGAGGTTTCAGACAAGCTATGCCTTTCAGGCCTAGCTTCTTTACTTTGGGAGTTATTGCTGGACGTTTAGCATGTTTTGAACTGCAGTCTGCTAGGGCCGAGAAAAGCACCGTAGGAGGTTCCAGGCATGTTCCCTCTTTCCAGGCAAAGGAAAAGGCTGAGAGCCAAAGCGACAGGGTCTGCTCGTGTGTCCTGTTAGGAGGTTTCAGACAAGCTATGCCTTTCAGGCCTCGCTTCTTTACTTTGGGAGTTATTGCTGGACTTTTAGCATGTTTTGAACTGCAGTCTGCTAGGGCCGAGAATAGCACCGTAGGAGGTTCCAGGTATGTTCCCTCTTTCCAGGCAAAGGAAAAGGCTGAGAGCCAAAGTGACAGGGTCTGCTCGTGTGTCCTGTTAGGAGGTTTCAGACAAGCTATGCCTTTCAGGCCTAGCTTCTTTACTTTGGGAGTTATTGCTGGACGTTTAGCATGTTTTGAACTGCAGTCTGCTAGGGCCGAGAAAAGCACCGTAGGAGGTTCCAGGCATGTTCCCTCTTTCCAGGCAAAGGAAAAGGCTGAGAGCCAAAGTGACAGGGTCTGCTCGTGTGTCCTGTTAGGAGGTTTCAGACAAGCTATGCCTTTCAGGCCTCGCTTCTTTACTTTGGGAGTTATTGCTGGACGTTTAGCATGTTTTGAACTGCAGTCTGCTAGGGCCGAGTAAAGCACCGTAGGAGGTTCCAGGCATGTTCCCTCTTTCCAGGCAAAGGAAAAGGCTGAGAGCCAAAGTGACAGGGTCTGCTCGTGTGTCCTGTTAGGAGGTTTCAGACAAGCTATGCCTTTCAGGCCTAGCTTCTTTACTTTGGGAGTTATTGCTGGACGTTTAGAATGTTTTGAACTGCAGCCTGCTAGGGCCGAGAAAAGCACCGTAGGAGGTTCCAGGCATGTTCCCTCTTTTCAGGCAAAGGAAAAGGCTGAGAGCCAAAGTGACAGGGTCTGCTCGTGTGTCCTGTTAGGAGGTTTCAGACAAGCTATGCCTTTCAGGCCTAGCTTCTTTACTTTGGGAGTTATTGCTGGACGTTTAGCATGTTTTGAACTGCAGTCTGCTAGGGCCGAGAAAAGCACCGTAGGAGGTTCCAGGCATGTTCCCTCTTTCCAGGCAAAGGAAAAGGCTGAGAGCCAAAGCGACAGGGTCTGCTCGTGTGTCCTGTTAGAAGGTTTCAGACAAGCTATGCCTTTCAGGCCTAGCTTCTTTACTTTGGGAGTTATTGCTGGACGTTTAGCATGTTTTGAACTGCAGTCTGCTAGGGCCGAGAAAAGCACCGTAGGAGGTTCCAGGCATGTTCCCTCTTTCCAGGCAAAGGAAAAGGCTGAGAGCCAAAGTGACAGGGTCTGCTCGTGTGTCCTGTTAGGAGGTTTCAGACAAGCTAGGCCTTTCAGGCCTAGCTTCTTTACTTTGGGAGTTATTGCTGGACGTTTAGCATGTTTTGAACTGCAGTCTGCTAGGGCCGAGAAAAGCACCGTAGGAGGTTCCAGGCATGTTCCCTCTTTCCAGGCAAAGGAAAAGGCTGAAAGCCAAAGCGACAGGGTCTGCTCGTGTGTCCTGTTAGGAGGTTTCAGACAAGCTATGCCTTTCAGGCCTAGCTTCTTTACTTTGGGAGTTATTGCTGGACGTTTAGCATGTTTTGAACTGCAGTCTGCTAGGGCCGAGAAAAGCACCGTAGGAGGTTCCAGGCATGTTCCCTCTTTCCAGGCAAAGGAAAAGGCTGAGAGCCAAAGCGACAGGGTCTGCTCGTGTGTCCTGTTAGGAGGTTTCAGACAAGCTATGCCTTTCAGGCCTAGCTTCTTTACTTTGGGAGTTATTGCTGGACGTTTAGCATGTTTTGAACTGCAGTCTGCTAGGGCCGAGAAAAGCACCGTAGGAGGTTCCAGGCATGTTCCCTCTTTCCAGGCAAAGGAAAAGGCTGAGAGCCAAAGCGACAGGGTCTGCTCGTGTGTCCTGTTAGGAGGTTTCAGACAAGCTATGCCTTTCAGGCCTAGCTTCTTTACTTTGGGAGTTATTTCTCGATGTTTAGCATGTTTTGAACTGCAGTCTGCTAGGGCCGAGAAAAGCACCGTAGGAGGTTCCAGGCATGTTCCCTCTTTCCAGGCAAAGGAAAAGGCTGAGAGCCAAAGTGACAGGGTCTGCTCGTGTGTCCTGTTAGGAGGTTTCAGACAAGCTATGCCTTTCAGGCCTAGCTTCTTTACTTTGGGAGTTATTGCTGGACGTTTAGCATGTTTTGAACTGCAGTCTGCTAGGGCCGAGAAAAGCACCGTAGGAGGTTCCAGGCATGTTCCCTCTTTCCAGACAAAGGAAAAGGCTGAGAGCCAAAGCGACAGGGTCTGCTCGTGTGTCCTGTTAGGAGGTTTCAGACAAGCTATGCCTTTCAGGCCTAGCTTCTTTACTTTGGGAGTTATTGCTGGACGTTTAGCATGTTTTGAACTGCAGTCTGCTAGGGCCGAGAAAAGCACCGTAGGAGGTTCCAGGCATGTTCCCTCTTTCCAGGCAAAGGAAAAGGCTGAGAGCCAAAGCGACAGGGTCTGCTCGTGTGTCCTGTTAGGAGGTTTCAGACAAGCTATGCCTTTCAGGCCTAGCTTCTTTACTTTGGGAGTTATTGCTGGACGTTTAGCATGTTTTGAACTGCAGTCTGCTAGGGCCGAGAAAAGCACCGTAGGAGGTTCCAGGCATGTTCCCTCTTTCCAGGCAAAGGAAAAGGCTGAGAGCCAAAGCGACAGGGTCTGCTCGTGTGTCCTGTTAGGAGGTTTCAGACAAGCTATGCCTTTCAGGCCTCGCTTCTTTACTTTGGGAGTTATTGCTGGACGTTTAGCATGTTTTGAACTGCAGTCTGCTTGGGCCGAGAAAAGCACCGTAGGAGGTTCCAGGCATGTTCCCTCTTTCCAGGCAAAGGAAAAGGCTGAGAGCCAAAGTGACAGGGTCTGCTCGTGTGTCCTGTTAGGAGGTTTCAGACAAGCTATGCCTTTCAGGCCTCGCTTCTTTACTTTGGGAGTTATTGCTGGACGTTTAGCATGTTTTGAACTGCAGTCTGCTAGGGCCGAGCAAAGCACCGTAGGAGGTTCCAGGCATGTTCCCTCTTTCCAGGCAAAGGAAAAGGCTGAGAGCCAAAGCGACAGGGTCTGCTCGTGTGTCCTGTTAGGAGGTTTCAGACAAGCTATGCCTTTCAGGCCTAGCTTCTTTACTTTGGGAGTTATTGCTGGACGTTTATCATGTTTTGAACTGCAGTCTGCTAGGGCCGAGAAAAGCACCGTAGGAGGTTCCAGGCATGTTCCCTCTTTCCAGGCAAAGGAAAAGGCTGAGAGCCAAAGCGACAGGGTCTGCTCGTGTGTCCTGTTAGGAGGTTTCAGACAAGCTATGCCTTTCAGGCCTCGCTTCTTTACTTTGGGAGTTATTGCTGGACGTTTAGCATGTTTTGAACTGCAGTCTGCTAGGGCCGAGAAAAGCACCGTAGGAGGTTCCAGGCATGTTCCCTCTTTCCAGGCAAAGGAAAAGGCTGAGAGCCAAAGTGACAGGGTCTGCTCGTGTGTCCTGTTAGGAGGTTTCAGACAAGCTATGCCTTTCAGGCCTAGCTTCTTTACTTTGGGAGTTATTGCTGGACGTTTAGCATGTTTTGAACTGCAGTCTGCTAGGGCCGAGAAAAGCACCGTAGGAGGTTCCAGGCATGTTCCCTCTTTCCAGGCAAAGGAAAAGGCTGAGAGTCAAAGTGACAGGGTCTGCTCGTGTGTCCTGTTAGGAGGTTTCAGACAAGCCATGCCTTTCAGGCCTAGCTTCTTTACTTTGGGCGTTATTGCTGGACGTTTAGCATGTTTTGAACTGCAGTCTGCTAGGGCCGAGAAAAGCACCGTAGGAGGTTCCAGGCATGTTCCCTCTTTCCAGGCAAAGGAAAAGGCTGAGAGCCAAAGCGACAGGGTCTGCTCGTGTGTCCTGTTAGGAGGTTTCAGACAAGCTATGCCTTTCAGGCCTAGCTTCTTTACTTTGGGAGTTATTGCTGGACGTTTAGCATGTTTTGAACTGCAGTCTGCTAGGGCCGAGAAAAGCACCGTAGGAGGTTCCAGGCATGTTCCCTCTTTCCAGGCAAAGGAAAAGGCTGAGAGCCAAAGCGACAGGGTCTGCTCGTGTGTCCTGTTAGGAGGTTTCAGACAAGCTATGCCTTTCAGGCCTAGCTTCTTTACTTTGGGAGTTATTGCTGGACGTTTAGCATGTTTTGAACTGCAGTCTGCTAGGGCCGAGAAAAGCACCGTAGGAGGTTCCAGGCATGTTCCCTCTTTCCAGGCAAAGGAAAAGGCTGAGAGCCAAAGCGACAGGGTCTGCTCGTGTGTCCTGTTAGGAGGTTTCAGACAAGCTATGCCTTTCAGGCCTAGCTTCTTTACTTTGGGAGTTATTGCTGGACGTTTAGCATGTTTTGAACTGCAGTCTGCTAGGGCCGAGAAAAGCACCATAGGAGGTTCCAGGCATGTTCCCTCTTTCCAGGCAAAGGAAAAGGCTGAGAGCCAAAGCGACAGGGTCTGCTCGTGTGTCCTGTTAGGAGGTTTCAGACAAGCTATGCCTTTCAGGCCTAGCTTCTTTACTTTGGGAATTATTGCTGGACGTTTAGCATGTTTTGAACTGCAGTCTGCTAGGGCCGAGAAAAGCACCGTAGGAGGTTCCAGGCATGTTCCCTCTTTCCAGGCAAAGGAAAAGGCTGAGAGCCAAAGCGACAGGGTCTGCTCGTGTGTCCTGTTAGGAGGTTTCAGACAAGCTATGCCTTTCAGGCCTCGCTTCTTTACTTTGGGAGTTATTGCTGGACGTTTAGCATGTTTTGAACTGCAGTCTTCTAGGGCCGAGAAAAGCACCGTAGGAGGTTCCAGGCATGTTCCCTCTTTCCAGGCAAAGGAAAAGGCTGAGAGCCAAAGTGACAGGGTCTGCTCGTGTGTCCTGTTAGGAGGTTTCAGACAAGCTATGCCTTTCAGGCCTAGCTTCTTTACTTTGGGAGTTATTGCTGGACGTTTAGCATGTTTTGAACTGCAGTCTGCTAGGGCCGAGAAAAGCACCGTAGGAGGTTCCAGGCATGTTCCCTCTTTCCAGGCAAAGGAAAAGGCTGAGAGCCAAAGCGACAGGGTCTGCTCGTGTGTCCTGTTAGGAGGTTTCAGACAAGCTATGCCTTTCAGGCCTAGCTTCTTTACTTTGGGAGTTATTGCTGGACGTTTAGCATGTTTTGAACTGCAGTCTGCTAGGGCCGAGAAAAGCACCGTAGGAGGTTCCAGGCATGTTCCCTCTTTCCAGGCAAAGGAAAAGGCTGAGAGCCAAAGCGACAGGGTCTGCTCGTGTGTCCTGTTAGGAGGTTTCAGACAAGCTATGCCTTTCAGGCCTCGCTTCTTTACTTTGGGAGTTATTGCTGGACGTTTAGCATGTTTTGAACTGCAGTCTGCTAGGGCCGAGAAAAGCACCGTAGGAGGTTCCAGGCATGTTCCCTCTTTCCAGGCAAAGGAAAAGGCTGAGAGCCAAAGCGACAGGGTCTGCTCGTGTGTCCTGTTAGGAGGTTTCAGACAAGCTATGCCTTTCAGGCCTAGTTTCTTTACTTTGGGAGTTATTGCTGGACGTTTAGCATGTTTTGAACTGCAGTCTGCTAGGGCCGAGAAAAGCACCGTAGGAGGTTCCAGGCATGTTCCCTCTTTCCAGGCAAAGGAAAAGGCTGAGAGCCAAAGCGACAGGGTCTGCTCGTGTGTCCTGTTAGGAGGTTTCAGACAAGCTATGCCTTTCAGGCCTAGCTTCTTTACTTTGGGAGTTATTGCTGGACGTTTAGCATGTTTTGAACTGCAGTCTGCTAGGGCCGAGAAAAGCACCGTAGGAGGTTCCAGGCATGTTCCCTCTTTCCAGGCAAAGGAAAAGGCTGAGAGCCAAAGCGACAGGGTCTGCTCGTGTGTCCTGTTAGGAGGTTTCAGACAAGCTATGCCTTTCAGGCCTAGCTTCTTTACTTTGGGAGTTATTGCTGGACGTTTAGCATGTTTTGAACTGCAGTCTGCTAGGGCCGAGAAAAGCACCGTAGGAGGTTCCAGGCATGTTCCCTCTTTCCAGGCAAAGGAAAAGGCTGAGAGCCAAAGTGACAGGGTCTGCTCGTGTGTCCTGTTAGGAGGTTTCAGACAAGCTATGCCTTTCAGGCCTAGCTTCTTTACTTTGGGAGTTATTGCTGGACGTTTAGCATGTTTTGAACTGCAGTCTGCTAGGGCCGAGAAAAGCACCGTAGGAGGTTCCAGGCATGTTCCCTCTTTCCAGGCAAAGGAAAAGGCTGAGAGCCAAAGCGACAGGGTCTGCTCGTGTGTCCTGTTAGGAGGTTTCAGACAAGCTATGCCTTTCAGGCCTAGCTTCTTTACTTTGGGAGTTATTGCTGGACGTTTAGCATGTTTTGAACTGCAGTCTGCTAGGGCCGAGAAAAGCACCGTAGGAGGTTCCAGGCATGTTCCCTCTTTCCAGGCAAAGGAAAAGGCTGAGAGCCAAAGCGACAGGGTCTGCTCGTGTGTCCTGTTAGGAGGTTTCAGACAAGCTATGCCTTTCAGGCCTAGCTTCTTTACTTTGGGAGTTATTGCTGGACGTTTAGCATGTTTTGAACTGCAGTCTGCTAGGGCCGAGAAAAGCACCGTAGGAGGTTCCAGGCATGTTCCCTCTTTCCAGGCAAAGGAAAAGGCTGAGAGCCAAAGCGACAGGGTCTGCTCGTGTGTCCTGTTAGGAGGTTTCAGACAAGCTATGCCTTTCAGGCCTAGTTTCTTTACTTTGGGAGTTATTGCTGGACGTTTAGCATGTTTTGAACTGCAGTCTGCTAGGGCCGAGAAAAGCACCGTAGGAGGTTCCAGGCATGTTCCCTCTTTCCAGGCAAAGGAAAAGGCTGAGAGCCAAAGCGACAGGGTCTGCTCGTGTGTCCTGTTAGGAGGTTTCAGACAAGCTATGCCTTTCAGGCCTCGCTTCTTTACTTTGGGAGTTATTGCTGGACGTTTAGCATGTTTTGAACTGCAGTCTGCTAGGGCCGAGAAAAGCACCGTAGGAGGTTCCAGGCATGTTCCCTCTTTCCAGGCAAAGGAAAAGGCTGAGAGCCAAAGCGACAGGGTCTGCTCGTGTGTCCTGTTAGGAGGTTTCAGACAAGCTATGCCTTTCAGGCCTAGCTTCTTTACTTTGGGAGTTATTGCTGGACGTTTAGCATGTTTTGAACTGCAGTCTGCTAGGGCCGAGAAAAGCACCGTAGGAGGTTCCAGGCATGTTCCCTCTTTCCAGGCAAAGGAAAAGGCTGAGAGCCAAAGTGACAGGGTCTGCTCGTGTGTCCTGTTAGGAGGTTTCAGACAAGCTATGCCTTTCAGGCCTAGCTTCTTTACTTTGGGAGTTATTGCTGGACGTTTAGCATGTTTTGAACTGCAGTCTGCTAGGGCCGAGAAAAGCACCGTAGGAGGTTCCAGGCATGTTCCCTCTTTCCAGGCAAAGGAAAAGGCTGAGAGCCAAAGTGATAGGGTCTGCTCGTGCGTCCTGTTAGGAGGTTTCAGACAAGCTATGCCTTTCAGGCCTAGCTTCTTTACTTTGGGAGTTATTGCTGGACGTTTAGCATGTTTTGAACTGCAGTCTGCTAGGGCCGAGAAAAGCACCGTAGGAGGTTCCAGGCATGTTCCCTCTTTCCAGGCAAAGGAAAAGGCTGAGAGCCAAAGCGACAGGGTCTGCTCGTGTGTCCTGTTAGGAGGTTTCAGACAAGCTATGCCTTTCAGGCCTAGCTTCTTTACTTTGGGAGTTATTGCTGGACGTTTAGCATGTTTTGAACTGCAGTCTGCTAGGGCCGAGAAAAGCACCGTAGGAGGTTCCAGGCATGTTCCCTCTTTCCAGGCAAAGGAAAAGGCTGAGAGCCAAAGCGACAGGGTCTGCTCGTGTGTCCTGTTAGGAGGTTTCAGACAAGCTATGCCTTTCAGGCCTCGCTTCTTTACTTTGGGAGTTATTGCTGGACGTTTAGCATGTTTTGAACTGCAGTCTGCTAGGGCCGAGAAAAGCACCGTAGGAGGTTCCAGGCATGTTCCCTCTTTCCAGGCAAAGGAAAAGGCTGAGAGCCAAAGCGACAGGGTCTGCTCGTGTGTCCTGTTAGGAGGTTTCAGACAAGCTATGCCTTTCAGGCCTAGCTTCTTTACTTTGGGAGTTATTGCTGGACGTTTAGCATGTTTTGAACTGCAGTCTGCTAGGGCCGAGAAAAGCACCGTAGGAGGTTCCAGGCATGTTCCCTCTTTCCAGGCAAAGGAAAAGGCTGAGAGCCAAAGTGACAGGGTCTGCTCGTGTGTCCTGTTAGGAGGTTTCAGACAAGCTATGCCTTTCAGGCCTAGCTTCTTTACTTTGGGAGTTATTGCTGGACGTTTAGCATGTTTTGAACTGCAGTCTGCTAGGGCCGAGAAAAGCACCGTAGGAGGTTCCAGGCATGTTCCCTCTTTCCAGGCAAAGGAAAAGGCTGAGAGCCAAAGCGACAGGGTCTGCTCATGTGTCCTGTTAGGAGGTTTCAGACAAGCTATGCCTTTCAGGCCTAGCTTCTTTACTTTGGGAGTTATTGCTGGACGTTTAGCATGTTTTGAACTGCAGTCTGCTAGGGCCGAGAAAAGCACCGTAGGAGGTTCCAGGCATGTTCCCTCTTTCCAGGCAAAGGAAAAGGCTGAGAGCCAAAGCGACAGGGTCTGCTCGTGTGTCCTGTTAGGAGGTTTCAGACAAGCTATGCCTTTCAGGCCTAGCTTCTTTACTTTGGGAGTTATTGCTGGACGTTTAGCATGTTTTGAACTGCAGTCTGCTAGGGCCGAGAAAAGCACCGTAGGAGGTTCCAGGCATGTTCCCTCTTTCCAGGCAAAGGAAAAGGCTGAGAGCCAAAGCGACAGGGTCTGCTCGTGTGTCCTGTTAGGAGGTTTCAGACAAGCTATGCCTTTCAGGCCTAGCTTCTTTACTTTGGGAGTTATTGCTGGACGTTTAGCATGTTTTGAACTGCAGTCTGCTAGGGCCGAGAAAAGCACCGTAGGAGGTTCCAGGCATGTTCCCTCTTTCCAGGCAAAGGAAAAGGCTGAGAGCCAAAGCGACAGGGTCTGCTCGTGTGTCCTGTTAGGAGGTTTCAGACAAGCTATGCCTTTCAGGCCTCGCTTCTTTACTTTGGGAGTTATTGCTGGACGTTTAGCATGTTTTGAACTGCAGTCTGCTAGGGCCAAGAAAAGCACCGTAGGAGGTTCCAGGCATGTTCCCTCTTTCCAGGCAAAGGAAAAGGCTGAGAGCCAAAGTGACAGGCTCTGCTCGTGTGTCCTGTTAGGAGGTTTCAGACAAGCTAGGCCTTTCTGGCCTCGCTTCTTTACTTTGGGAGTTATTGCTGGACGTTTATCATGTTTTGAACTGCAGTCTGCTAGGGCCGAGAAAAGCACCGTAGGAGGTTCCAGGCATGTTCCCTCTTTCCAGGCAAAGGAAAAGGCTGAGAGCCAAAGCGACAGGGTCTGCTGGTGTGTCCTGTTAGGAGGTTTCAGACAAGCTATGCCTTTCAGGCCTAGCTTCTTTACTTTGGGAGTTATTGCTGGACGTTTAGCATGTTTTGAACTGCAGTCTGCTAGGGCCGAGAAAAGCACCGTAGGAGGTTCCAGGCATGTTCCCTCTTTCCAGGCAAAGGAAAAGGCTGAGAGCCAAAGTGACAGGGTCTGCTCGTGTGTCCTGTTAGGAGGTTTCAGACAAGCTATGCCTTTCAGGCCTAGCTTCTTTACTTTGGGAGTTATTGCTGGACGTTTAGCATGTTTTGAACTGCAGTCTGCTAGGGCCGAGAAAAGCACCGTAGGAGGTTCCAGGCATGTTCCCTCTTTCCAGGCAAAGGAAAAGGCTGAGAGCCAAAGCGACAGGGTCTGCTCGTGTGTCCTCTTAGGAGGTTTCAGACAAGCTATGCCTTTCAGGCCTAGCTTCTTTACTTTGGGAGTTATTGCTGGACGTTTAGCATGTTTTGAACTGCAGTCTGCTAGGGCCGAGAAAAGCACCGTAGGAGGTTCCAGGCATGTTCCCTCTTTCCAGGCAAAGGAAAAGGCTGAGAGCCAAAGTGACAGGGTCTGCTCGTGTGTCCTGTTAGGAGGTTTCAGACAGGCTATGCCTTTCAGTCCTAGCTTCTTTACTTTGGGAGTTATTGCTGGACGTTTAGCATGTTTTGAACTGCAGTCTGCTAGGGCCGAGAAAAGCACCGTAGGAGGTTCCAGGCATGTTCCCTCTTTCCAGGCAAAGGAAAAGGCTGAGAGCCAAAGCGACAGGGTCTGCTCGTGTGTCCTGTTAGGAGGTTTCAGACAAGCTATGCCTTTCAGGCCTAGCTTCTTTACGTTGGGAGTTATTGCTGGACGTTTAGCATGTTTTGAACTGCAGTCTGCTAGGGCCGAGAAAAGCACCGTAGGAGGTTCCAGGCATGTTCCCTCTTTCCAGGCAAAGGAAAAGGCTGAGAGCCAAAGTGACAGGGTCTGCTCGTGTGTCCTGTTAGGAGGTTTCAGACAAGCTATGCCTTTCAGGCCTAGCTTCTTTACTTTGGGAGTTATTGCTGGACGTTTAGCATGTTTTGAACTGCAGTCTGCTAGGGCCGAGAAAAGCACCGTAGGAGGTTCCAGGCATGTTCCCTCTTTCCAGGCAAAGGAAAAGGCTGAGAGCCAAAGCGACAGGGTCTGCTCGTGTGTCCTGTTAGGAGGTTTCAGACAAGCTATGCCTTTCAGGCCTAGCTTCTTTACTTTGGGAGTTATTGCTGGACGTTTAGCATGTTTTGAACTGCAGTCTGCTAGGGCCGAGAAAAGCACCGTAGGAGGTTCCAGGCATGTTCCCTCTTTCCAGGCAAAGGAAAAGGCTGAGAGCCAAAGTGACAGGGTCTGCTCGTGTGTCCTGTTAGGAGGTTTCAGACAAGCTATGCCTTTCAGGCCTAGCTTCTTTACTTTGGGAGTTATTGCTGGACTTTTAGCATGTTTTGAACTGCAGTCTGCTAGGGCCGAGAAAAGCACCGTAGGAGGTTCCAGGCATGTTCCCTCTTTCCAGGCAAAGGAAAAGGCTGAGAGCCAAAGCGACAGGGTCTGCTCGTGTGTCCTGTTATGAGGTTTCAGACAAGCTATGCCTTTCAGGCCTAGCTTCTTTACTTTGGGAGTTATTGCTGGACGTTTAGCATGTTTTGAACTGCAGTCTGCTAGGGCCGAGAAAAGCACCGTAGGAGGTTCCAGGCATGTTCCCTCTTTCCAGGCAAAGGAAAAAGCTGAGAGCCAAAGTGACAGGGTCTGCTCGTGTGTCCTGTTAGGAGGTTTCAGACAAGCTATGCCTTTCAGGCCTAGCTTCTTTACTTTGGGAGTTATTGCTGGACGTTTAGCATGTTTTGAACTGCAGTCTGCTAGGGCCGAGAAAAGCACCGTAGGAGGTTCCAGGCATGTTCCCTCTTTCCAGGCAAAGGAAAAAGCTGAGAGCCAAAGTGACAGGGTCTGCTCGTGTGTCCTGTTAGGAGGTTTCAGACAAGCTATGCCTTTCAGGCCTAGCTTCTTTACTTTGGGAGTTATTGCTGGACGTTTAGCATGTTTTGAACTGCAGTCTGCTAGTGCCGAGAAAAGCACCGTAGGAGGTTCCAGGCATGTTCCCTCTTTCCAGGGAAAGGAAAAGGCTGAGAGCCAAAGTGACAGGGTCTGCTCGTGTGTCCTGTTATGAGGTTTCAGACAAGCTATGCCTTTCAGGCCTAGCTTCTTTACTTTGGGAGTTATTGCTGGACGTTTAGCATGTTTTGAACTGCAGTCTGCTAGGGCCGAGAAAAGCACCGTAGGAGGTTCCAGGCATGTTCCCTCTTTCCAGGCAAAGGAAAAGGCTGAGAGCCAAAGCGACAGGGTCTGCTCGTGTGTCCTGTTAGGAGGTTTCAGAAAAGCTATGCCTTTCAGGCCTCGCTTCTTTACTTTGGGAGTTATTGCTGGACGTTTATCATGTTTTGAACTGCAGTCTGCTAGGGCCGAGAAAAGCACCGTAGGAGGTTCCAGGCATGTTCCCTCTTTCCAGGCAAAGGAAAAGGCTGAGAGCCAAAGCGACAGGGTCTGCTCGTGTGTCCTGTTAGGAGGTTTCAGACAAGCTATGCCTTTCAGGCCTAGCTTCTTTACTTTGGGAGTTATTGCTGGACGTTTAGCATGTTTTGAACTGCAGTCTGCTAGGGCCGAGAAAAGCACCGTAGGAGGTTCCAGGCATGTTCCCTCTTTCCAGGCAAAGGAAAAGGCTGAGAGCCAAAGCGACAGGGTCTGCTCGTGTGTCCTGTTAGGAGGTTTCAGACAAGCTATGCCTTTCAGGCCTAGCTTCTTTACTTTGGGAGTTATTGCTGGACGTTTAGCATGTTTTGAACTGCAGTCTGCTAGGGCCGAGAAAAGCACCGTAGGAGGTTCCAGGCATGTTCCCTCTTTCCAGGCAAAGGAAAAGGCTGAGAGCCAAAGCGACAGGGTCTGCTCGTGTGTCCTGTTATGAGGTTTCAGACAAGCTATGCCTTTCAGGCCTAGCTTCTTTACTTTGGGAGTTATTGCTGGACGTTTAGCATGTTTTGAACTGCAGTCTGCTAGGGCCGAGAAAAGCACCGTAGGAGGTTCCAGGCATGTTCCCTCTTTCCAGGCAAAGGAAAAGGCTGAGAGCCAAAGCGACAGGGTCTGCTCGTGTGTCCTGTTAGGAGGTTTCAGACAAGCTATGCCTTTCAGGCCTCGCTTCTTTACTTTGGGAGTTATTGCTGGACGTTTATCATGTTTTGAACTGCAGTCTGCTAGGGCCGAGAAAAGCACCGTAGGAGGTTCCAGGCATGTTCCCTCTTTCCAGGCAAAGGAAAAGGCTGAGAGCCAAAGTGACAGGGTCTGCTCGTGTGTCCTGTTAGGAGGTTTCAGAAAAGCTATGCCTTTCAGGCCTCGCTTCTTTACTTTGGGAGTTATTGCTGGACGTTTATCATGTTTTGAACTGCAGTCTGCTAGGGCCGAGAAAAGCACCGTAGGAGGTTCCAGGCATGTTCCCTCTTTCCAGGCAAAGGAAAAGGCTGAGAGCCAAAGCGACAGGGTCTGCTCGTGTGTCCTGTTAGGAGGTTTCAGACAAGCTATGCCTTTCAGGCCTAGCTTCTTTACTTTGGGAGTTATTGCTGGACGTTTAGCATGTTTTGAACTGCAGTCTGCTAGGGCCGAGAAAAGCACCGTAGGAGGTTCCAGGCATGTTCCCTCTTTCCAGGCAAAGGAAAAGGCTGAGAGCCAAAGCGACAGGGTCTGCTCGTGTGTCCTGTTAGGAGGTTTCAGACAAGCTATGCCTTTCAGGCCTAGCTTCTTTACGTTGGGAGTTATTGCTGGACGTTTAGCATGTTTTGAACTGCAGTCTGCTAGGGCCGAGAAAAGCACCGTAGGAGGTTCCAGGCATGTTCCCTCTTTCCAGGCAAAGGAAAAAGCTGAGAGCCAAAGTGACAGGGTCTGCTCGTGTGTCCTGTTAGGAGGTTTCAGACAAGCTATGCCTTTCAGGCCTAGCTTCTTTAATTTGGGAGTTATTGCTGGACGTTTAGCATGTTTTGAACTGCAGTCTGCTAGGGCCGAGAAAAGCACCGTAGGAGGTTCCAGGCATGTTCCCTCTTTCCAGGCAAAGGAAAAGGCTGAGAGCCAAAGTGACAGGGTCTGCTCGTGTGTCCTGTTAGGAGGTTTCAGACAAGCTATGCCTTTCAGGCCTAGCTTCTTTACTTTGGGAGTTATTGCTGGACGTTTAGCATGTTTTGAACTGCAGTCTGCTAGGGCCGAGAAAAGCACCGTAGGAGGTTCCAGGCATGTTCCCTCTTTCCAGGCAAAGGAAAAGGCTGAGAGCCAAAGTGACAGGGTCTGCTCGTGTGTCCTGTTAGGAGGTTTCAGACAAGCTATGCCTTTCAGGCCTAGCTTCTTTACTTTGGGAGTTATTGCTGGACGTTTAGCATGTTTTGAACTGCAGTCTGCTAGGGCCGAGAAAAGCACCGTAGGAGGTTCCAGGCATGTTCCCTCTTTCCAGGCAAAGGAAAAGGCTGAGAGCCAAAGCGACAGGGTCTGCTCGTGTGTCCTGTTAGGAGGTTTAAGAAAAGCTATGCCTTTCAGGCCTAACTTCTTTACTTTGGGAGTTATTGCTGGACGTTTAGCATGTTTTGAACTGCAGTCTGCTAGGGCCGAGAAAAGCACCGTAGGAGGTTCCAGGCATGTTCCCTCTTTCCAGGCAAAGGAAAAGGCTGAGAGCCAAAGTGACAGGGTCTGCTCGTGTGTCCTGTTAGGAGGTTTCAGACAAGCTATGCCTTTCAGGCCTAGCTTCTTTACTTTGGGAGTTATTGCTGGACGTTTAGCATGTTTTGAACTGCAGTCTGCTAGGGCCGAGAAAAGCACCGTAGGAGGTTCCAGGCATGTTCCCTCTTTCCAGGCAAAGGAAAAGGCTGAGAGCCAAAGCGACAGGGTCTGCTCGTGTGTCCTGTTAGGAGGTTTCAGACAAGCTATGCCTTTCAGGCCTAGCTTCTTTACTTTGGGAGTTATTGCTGGACGTTTAGCATGTTTTGAACTGCAGTCTGCTAGGGCCGAGAAAAGCACCGTAGGAGGTTCCAGGCATGTTCCCTCTTTCCAGGCAAAGGAAAAGGCTGAGAGCCAAAGCGACAGGGTCTGCTCGTGTGTCCTGTTAGGAGGTTTCAGACAAGCTATGCCTTTCAGGCCTAGCTTCTTTACTTTGGGAGTTATTGCTGGACGTTTAGCATGTTTTGAACTGCAGTCTGCTAGGGCCGAGAAAAGCACCGTAGGAGGTTCCAGGCATGTTCCCTCTTTCCAGGCAAAGGAAAAGGCTGAGAGCCAAAGCGACAGGGTCTGCTCGTGTGTCCTGTTAGGAGGTTTCAGACAAGCTATGCCTTTCAGGCCTAGCTTCTTTACTTTGGGAGTTATTGCTGGACGTTTAGCATGTTTTGAACTGCAGTCTGCTAGGGCCGAGAAAAGCACCGTAGGAGGTTCCAGGCATGTTCCCTCTTTCCAGGCAAAGGAAAAGGCTGAGAGCCAAAGCGACAGGGTCTGCTCGTGTGTCCTGTTAGGAGGTTTCAGACAAGCTATGCCTTTCAGGCCTCGCTTCTTTACTTTGGGAGTTATTACTGGACGTTTAGCATGTTTTGAACTGCAGTCTGCTAGGGCCGAGAAAAGCACCGTAGGAGGTTCCAGGCATGTTCCCTCTTTCCAGGCAAAGGAAAAGGCTGAGAGCCAAAGTGACAGGGTCTGCTCGTGTGTCCTGTTAGGAGGTTTCAGACAAGCTATGCCTTTCAGGCCTAGCTTCTTTACTTTGGGAGTTATTGCTGGACGTTTAGCATGTTTTGAACTGCAGTCTGCTAGGGCCGAGAAAAGCACCGTAGGAGGTTCCAGGCATGTTCCCTCTTTCCAGGCAAAGGAAAAGGCTGAGAGCCAAAGTGATAGGGTCCGCTCGTGTGTCCTGTTAGGAGGTTTCAGACAAGCTATGCCTTTCAGGCCTAGCTTCTTTACTTTGGGAGTTATTGCTGGACGTTTAGCATGTTTTGAACTGCAGTCTGCTAGGGCCGAGAAAAGCACCGTAGGAGGTTCCAGGCATGTTCCCTCTTTCCAGGCAAAGGAAAAGGCTGAGAGCCAAAGCGACAGGGTCTGCTCGTGTGTCCTGTTAGGAGGTTTCAGACAAGCTATGCCTTTCAGGCCTAGCTTCTTTACTTTGGGAGTTATTGCTGGACGTTTAGCATGTTTTGAACTGCAGTCTGCTAGGGCCGAGAAAAGCACCGTAGGAGGTTCCAGGCATGTTCCCTCTTTCCAGGCAAAGGAAAAAGCTGAGAGCCAAAGTGACAGGGTCTGCTCGTGTGTCCTGTTAGGAGGTTTCAGACAAGCTATGCCTTTCAGGCCTAGCTTCTTTACTTTGGGAGTTATTGCTGGACGTTTAGCATGTTTTGAACTGCAGTCTGCTAGGGCCGAGAAAAGCACCGTAGGAGGTTCCAGGCATGTTCCCTCTTTCCAGGCAAAGGAAAAGGCTGAGAGCCAAAGCGACAGGGTCTGCTCGTGTGTCCTGTTATGAGGTTTCAGACAAGCTATGCCTTTCAGGCCTAGCTTCTTTACTTTGGGAGTTATTGCTGGACGTTTAGCATGTTTTGAACTGCAGTCTGCTAGGGCCGAGAAAAGCACCGTAGGAGGTTCCAGGCATGTTCCCTCTTTCCAGGCAAAGGAAAAGGCTGAGAGCCAAAGCGACAGGGTCTGCTCGTGTGTCCTGTTAGGAGGTTTCAGACAAGCTATGC
Organism: Rallus limicola; assembly: GCA_022605955.1. NCBI lineage: Eukaryota > Metazoa > Chordata > Aves > Gruiformes > Rallidae > Rallus > Rallus limicola. The sequence continues at coordinate 87,090 of JAKCOZ010000249.1, read as the reverse complement.
CTTTCAGGCCTCGCTTCTTTACTTTGGGAGTTATTGCTGGACGTTTAGCATGTTTTGAACTGCAGTCTGCTAGGGCCGAGAAAAGCACCGTAGGAGGTTTCAGGCATGTTCCCTCTTTCCAGGCAAAGGAAAAGGCTGAGAGCCAAAGTGACAGGGTCTGCTCGTGTGTCCTGTTAGGAGGTTTCAGAAAAGCTATGCCTTTCAGGCCTCGCTTCTTTACTTTGGGAGTTATTGCTGGACGTTTATCATGTTTTGAACTGCAGTCTGCTAGGGCCGAGAAAAGCACCGTAGGAGGTTCCAGGCATGTTCCCTCTTTCCAGGCAAAGGAAAAGGCTGAGAGCCAAAGCGACAGGGTCTGCTGGTGTGTCCTGTTAGGAGGTTTCAGACAAGCTATGCCTTTCAGGCCTAGCTTCTTTACTTTGGGAGTTATTGCTGGACGTTTAGCATGTTTTGAACTGCAGTCTGCTAGGGCCGAGAAAAGCACCGTAGGAGGTTCCAGGCATGTTCCCTCTTTCCAGGCAAAGGAAAAGGCTGAGAGCCAAAGCGACAGGGTCTGCTCGTGTGTCCTGTTAGGAGGTTTCAGACAAGCTATGCCTTTCAGGCCTAGCTTCTTTACGTTGGGAGTTATTGCTGGACGTTTAGCATGTTTTGAACTGCAGTCTGCTAGGGCCGAGAAAAGCACCGTAGGAGGTTCCAGGCATGTTCCCTCTTTCCAGGCAAAGGAAAAAGCTGAGAGCCAAAGTGACAGGGTCTGCTCGTGTGTCCTGTTAGGAGGTTTCAGACAAGCTATGCCTTTCAGGCCTAGCTTCTTTAATTTGGGAGTTATTGCTGGACGTTTAGCATGTTTTGAACTGCAGTCTGCTAGGGCCGAGAAAAGCACCGTAGGAGGTTCCAGGCATGTTCCCTCTTTCCAGGCAAAGGAAAAGGCTGAGAGCCAAAGTGACAGGGTCTGCTTGTGTGTCCTGTTAGGAGGTTTCAGACAAGCTATGCCTTTCAGGCCTAGCTTCTTTACTTTGGGAGTTATTGCTGGACGTTTAGCATGTTTTGAACTGCAGTCTGCTAGGGCCGAGAAAAGCACCGTAGGAGGTTCCAGGCATGTTCCCTCTTTCCAGGCAAAGGAAAAGGCTGAGAGCCAAAGTGACAGGGTCTGCTCGTGTGTCCTGTTAGGAGGTTTCAGACAAGCTATGCCTTTCAGGCCTAGCTTCTTTACTTTGGGAGTTATTGCTGGACGTTTAGCATGTTTTGAACTGCAGTCTGCTAGGGCCGAGAAAAGCACCGTAGGAGGTTCCAGGCATGTTCCCTCTTTCCAGGCAAAGGAAAAGGCTGAGAGCCAAAGCGACAGGGTCTGCTCGTGTGTCCTGTTAGGAGGTTTAAGAAAAGCTATGCCTTTCAGGCCTAACTTCTTTACTTTGGGAGTTATTGCTGGACGTTTAGCATGTTTTGAACTGCAGTCTGCTAGGGCCGAGAAAAGCACTGTAGGAGGTTCCAGGCATGTTCCCTCTTTCCAGGCAAAGGAAAAGGCTGAGAGCCAAAGTGACAGGGTCTGCTCGTGTGTCCTGTTAGGAGGTTTCAGACAGGCTATGCCTTTCAGGCCTAGCTTCTTTACTTTGGGAGTTATTGCTGGACGTTTAGCATGTTTTGAACTGCAGTCTGCTAGGGCCGAGAAAAGCACCGTAGGAGGTTCCAGGCATGTTCCCTCTTTCCAGGCAAAGGAAAAGGCTGAGAGCCAAAGCGACAGGGTCTGCTCGTGTGTCCTGTTAGGAGGTTTCAGACAAGCTATGCCTTTCAGGCCTAGCTTCTTTACTTTGGGAGTTATTGCTGGACGTTTAGCATGTTTTGAACTGCAGTCTGCTAGGGCCGAGAAAAGCACCGTAGGAGGTTCCAGGCATGTTCCCTCTTTCCAGGCAAAGGAAAAGGCTGAGAGCCAAAGCGACAGGGTCTGCTCGTGTGTCCTGTTAGGAGGTTTCAGACAAGCTATGCCTTTCAGGCCTAGCTTCTTTACTTTGGGAGTTTTTGCTGGACGTTTAGCATGTTTTGAACTGCAGTCTGCTAGGGCCGAGAAAAGCACCGTAGGAGGTTCCAGGCATGTTCCCTCTTTCCAGGCAAAGGAAAAGGCTGAGATCCAAAGTGACAGGGTCTGCTCGTGTGTCCTGTTAGGAGGTTTCAGACAAGCTATGCCTTTCAGGCCTAGCTTCTTTACTTTGGGAGTTATTGCTGGACGTTTAGCATGTTTTGAACTGCAGTCTGCTAGGGCCGAGAAAAGCACCGTAGGAGGTTCCAGGCATGTTCCCTCTTTCCAGGCAAAAAAAAAGGCTGAGAGCCAAAGCGACAGGGTCTGCTGGTGTGTCCTGTTAGGAGGTTACAGACAAGCTATGCCTTTCAGGCCTAGCTTCTTTACTTTGGGAGTTATTGCTGGACGTTTAGCATGTTTTGAACTGCAGTCTGCTATGGCCGAGAAAAGCACCGTAGGAGGTTCCAGGCATGTTCCCTCTTTCCAGGCAAAGGAAAAGGCTGAGAGCCAAAGCGACAGGGTCTGCTCGTGTGTCCTGTTAGGAGGTTTCAGACAAGCTATGCCTTTCAGGCCTAGCTTCTTTACTTTGGGAGTTATTGCTGGACGTTTAGCATGTTTTGAACTGCAGTCTGCTAGGGCCGAGAAAAGCACCGTAGGAGGTTCCAGGCATGTTCCCTCTTTCCAGGCAAAGGAAAAGGCTGAGAGCCAAAGTGACAGGGTCTGCTCGTGTGTCCTGTTAGGAGGTTTCAGACAAGCTATGCCTTTCAGGCCTCGCTTCTTTACTTTGGGAGTTATTGCTGGACGTTTAGCATGTTTTGAACTGCAGTCTGCTAGGGCCGAGAAAAGCACCGTAGGAGGTTCCAGGCATGTTCCCTCTTTCCAGGCAAAGGAAAAGGCTGAGAGCCAAAGTGACAGGGTCTGCTCGTGTGTCCTGTTAGGAGGTTTCAGACAGGCTATGCCTTTCAGGCCTAGCTTCTTTACTTTGGGAGTTATTGCTGGACGTTTAGCATGTTTTGAACTGCAGTCTGCTAGGGCCGAGAAAAGCACCGTAGGAGGTTCCAGGCATGTTCCCTCTTTCCAGGCAAAGGAAAAGGCTGAGAGCCAAAGCGACAGGGTCTGCTGGTGTGTCCTGTTAGGAGGTTTCAGACAAGCTATGCCTTTCAGGCCTAGCTTCTTTACGTTGGGAGTTATTGCTGGACGTTTAGCATGTTTTGAACTGCAGTCTGCTAGGGCCGAGAAAAGCACCGTAGGAGGTTCCAGGCATGTTCCCTCTTTCCAGGCAAAGGAAAAGGCTGAGAGCCAAAGCGACAGGGTCTGCTCGTGTGTCCTGTTAGGAGGTTTCAGACAAGCTATGCCTTTCAGGCCTAGCTTCTTTACTTTGGGAGTTATTGCTGGACGTTTAGCATGTTTTGAACTGCAGTCTGCTAGGGCCGAGAAAAGCACCGTAGGAGGTTCCAGGCATGTTCCCTCTTTCCAGGCAAAGGAAAAGGCTGAGAGCCAAAGCGACAGGGTCTGCTCGTGTGTCCTGTTAGGAGGTTTCAGACAAGCTATGCCTTTCAGGCCTCGCTTCTTTACTTTGGGAGTTATTGCTGGACGTTTATCATGTTTTGAACTGCAGTCTGCTAGGGCCGAGAAAAGCACCGTAGGAGGTTCCAGGCATGTTCCCTCTTTCCAGGCAAAGGAAAAGGCTGAGAGCCAAAGTGACAGGGTCTGCTCGTGTGTCCTGTTAGGAGGTTTCAGACAGGCTATGCCTTTCAGGCCTAGCTTCTTTACTTTGGGAGTTATTGCTGGACGTTTAGCATGTTTTGAACTGCAGTCTGCTAGGGCCGAGAAAAGCACCGTAGGAGGTTCCAGGCATGTTCCCTCTTTCCAGGCAAAGGAAAAGGCTGAGAGCCAAAGCGACAGGGTCTGCTCGTGTGTCCTGTTAGGAGGTTTCAGACAAGCTATGCCTTTCAGGCCTAGCTTCTTTACGTTGGGAGTTATTGCTGGACGTTTAGCATGTTTTGAACTGCAGTCTGCTAGGGCCGAGAAAAGCACCGTAGGAGGTTCCAGGCATGTTCCCTCTTTCCAGGCAAAGGAAAAGGCTGAGAGCCAAAGTGACAGGGTCTGCTCGTGTGTCCTGTTAGGAGGTTTCAGACAAGCTATGCCTTTCAGGCCTAGCTTCTTTACTTTGGGAGTTATTGCTGGACGTTTAGCATGTTTTGAACTGCAGTCTGCTAGGGCCGAGAAAAGCACCGTAGGAGGTTCCAGGCATGTTCCCTCTTTCCAGGCAAAGGAAAAGGCTGAGAGCCAAAGTGATAGGGTCTGCTCGTGTGTCCTGTTAGGAGGTTTCAGACAAGCTATGCCTTTCAGGCCTAGCTTCTTTACTTTGGGAGTTATTGCTGGACGTTTAGCATGTTTTGAACTGCAGTCTGCTAGGGCCGAGAAAAGCACCGTAGGAGGTTCCAGGCATGTTCCCTCTTTCCAGGCAAAGGAAAAGGCTGAGAGCCAAAGTGACAGGGTCTGCTCGTGTGTCCTGTTAGGAGGTTTCAGACAAGCTATGCCTTTCAGGCCTAGCTTCTTTACTTTGGGAGTTATTGCTGGACTTTTAGCATGTTTTGAACTGCAGTCTGCTAGGGCCGAGAAAAGCACCGTAGGAGGTTCCAGGCATGTTCCCTCTTTCCAGGCAAAGGAAAAGGCTGAGAGCCAAAGTGACAGGGTCTGCTCGTGTGTCCTGTTATGAGGTTTCAGACAAGCTATGCCTTTCAGGCCTAGCTTCTTTACTTTGGGAGTTATTGCTGGACGTTTAGCATGTTTTGAACTGCAGTCTGCTAGGGCCGAGAAAAGCACCGTAGCAGGTTCCAGGCATGTTCCCTCTTTCCAGGCAAAGGAAAAAGCTGAGAGCCAAAGTGACAGGGTCTGCTCGTGTGTCCTGTTAGGAGGTTTCAGACAAGCTATGCCTTTCAGGCCTAGCTTCTTTACTTTGGGAGTTATTGCTGGACGTTTAGCATGTTTTGAACTGCAGTCTGCTAGGGCCGAGAAAAGCACCGTAGGAGGTTCCAGGCATGTTCCCTCTTTCCAGGCAAAGGAAAAGGCTGAGAGCCAAAGCGACAGGGTCTGCTCGTGTGTCCTGTTAGGAGGTTTCAGACAAGCTATGCCTTTCAGGCCTAGCTTCTTTACTTTGGGAGTTATTGCTGGACGTTTAGCATGTTTTGAACTGCAGTCTGCTAGGGCCGAGAAAAGCACCGTAGGAGGTTCCAGGCATGTTCCCTCTTTCCAGGCAAAGGAAAAAGCTGAGAGCCAAAGTGACAGGGTCTGCTCGTGTGTCCTGTTAGGAGGTTTCAGACAAGCTATGCCTTTCAGGCCTAGCTTCTTTAATTTGGGAGTTATTGCTGGACGTTTAGCATGTTTTGAACTGCAGTCTGCTAGGGCCGAGAAAAGCACCGTAGGAGGTTCCAGGCATGTTCCCTCTTTCCAGGCAAAGGAAAAGGCTGAGAGCCAAAGCGACAGGGTCTGCTCGTGTGTCCTGTTATGAGGTTTCAGACAAGCTATGCCTTTCAGGCCTAGCTTCTTTACTTTGGGAGTTATTGCTGGACGTTTAGCATGTTTTGAACTGCAGTCTGCTAGGGCCGAGAAAAGCACCGTAGGAGGTTCCAGGCATGTTCCCTCTTTCCAGGCAAAGGAAAAGGCTGAGAGCCAAAGCGACAGGGTCTGCTCGTGTGTCCTGTTAGGAGGTTTCAGACAAGCTATGCCTTTCAGGCCTCGCTTCTTTACTTTGAGAGTTATTGCTGGACGTTTAGCATGTTTTGAACTGCAGTCTGCTAGGGCCGAGAAAAGCACCGTAGGAGGTTTCAGGCATGTTCCCTCTTTCCAGGCAAAGGAAAAGGCTGAGAGCCAAAGTGACAGGGTCTGCTCGTGTGTCCTGTTAGGAGGTTTCAGAAAAGCTATGCCTTTCAGGCCTCGCTTCTTTACTTTGGGAGTTATTGCTGGACGTTTATCATGTTTTGAACTGCAGTCTGCTAGGGCCGAGAAAAGCACCGTAGGAGGTTCCAGGCATGTTCCCTCTTTCCAGGCAAAGGAAAAGGCTGAGAGCCAAAGCGACAGGGTCTGCTGGTGTGTCCTGTTAGGAGGTTTCAGACAAGCTATGCCTTTCAGGCCTAGCTTCTTTACTTTGGGAGTTATTGCTGGACGTTTAGCATGTTTTGAACTGCAGTCTGCTAGGGCCGAGAAAAGCACCGTAGGAGGTTCCAGGCATGTTCCCTCTTTCCAGGCAAAGGAAAAGGCTGAGAGCCAAAGCGACAGGGTCTGCTCGTGTGTCCTGTTAGGAGGTTTCAGACAAGCTATGCCTTTCAGGCCTAGCTTCTTTACGTTGGGAGTTATTGCTGGACGTTTAGCATGTTTTGAACTGCAGTCTGCTAGGGCCGAGAAAAGCACCGTAGGAGGTTCCAGGCATGTTCCCTCTTTCCAGGCAAAGGAAAAAGCTGAGAGCCAAAGTGACAGGGTCTGCTCGTGTGTCCTGTTAGGAGGTTTCAGACAAGCTATGCCTTTCAGGCCTAGCTTCTTTAATTTGGGAGTTATTGCTGGACGTTTAGCATGTTTTGAACTGCAGTCTGCTAGGGCCGAGAAAAGCACCGTAGGAGGTTCCAGGCATGTTCCCTCTTTCCAGGCAAAGGAAAAGGCTGAGAGCCAAAGTGACAGGGTCTGCTTGTGTGTCCTGTTAGGAGGTTTCAGACAAGCTATGCCTTTCAGGCCTAGCTTCTTTACTTTGGGAGTTATTGCTGGACGTTTAGCATGTTTTGAACTGCAGTCTGCTAGGGCCGAGAAAAGCACCGTAGGAGGTTCCAGGCATGTTCCCTCTTTCCAGGCAAAGGAAAAGGCTGAGAGCCAAAGTGACAGGGTCTGCTCGTGTGTCCTGTTAGGAGGTTTCAGACAAGCTATGCCTTTCAGGCCTAGCTTCTTTACTTTGGGAGTTATTGCTGGACGTTTAGCATGTTTTGAACTGCAGTCTGCTAGGGCCGAGAAAAGCACCGTAGGAGGTTCCAGGCATGTTCCCTCTTTCCAGGCAAAGGAAAAGGCTGAGAGCCAAAGCGACAGGGTCTGCTCGTGTGTCCTGTTAGGAGGTTTAAGAAAAGCTATGCCTTTCAGGCCTAACTTCTTTACTTTGGGAGTTATTGCTGGACGTTTAGCATGTTTTGAACTGCAGTCTGCTAGGGCCGAGAAAAGCACTGTAGGAGGTTCCAGGCATGTTCCCTCTTTCCAGGCAAAGGAAAAGGCTGAGAGCCAAAGTGACAGGGTCTGCTCGTGTGTCCTGTTAGGAGGTTTCAGACAGGCTATGCCTTTCAGGCCTAGCTTCTTTACTTTGGGAGTTATTGCTGGACGTTTAGCATGTTTTGAACTGCAGTCTGCTAGGGCCGAGAAAAGCACCGTAGGAGGTTCCAGGCATGTTCCCTCTTTCCAGGCAAAGGAAAAGGCTGAGAGCCAAAGCGACAGGGTCTGCTCGTGTGTCCTGTTAGGAGGTTTCAGACAAGCTATGCCTTTCAGGCCTAGCTTCTTTACTTTGGGAGTTTTTGCTGGACGTTTAGCATGTTTTGAACTGCAGTCTGCTAGGGCCGAGAAAAGCACCGTAGGAGGTTCCAGGCATGTTCCCTCTTTCCAGGCAAAGGAAAAGGCTGAGATCCAAAGTGACAGGGTCTGCTCGTGTGTCCTGTTAGGAGGTTTCAGACAAGCTATGCCTTTCAGGCCTAGCTTCTTTACTTTGGGAGTTATTGCTGGACGTTTAGCATGTTTTGAACTGCAGTCTGCTAGGGCCGAGAAAAGCACCGTAGGAGGTTCCAGGCATGTTCCCTCTTTCCAGGCAAAGGAAAAGGCTGAGAGCCAAAGCGACAGGGTCTGCTGGTGTGTCCTGTTAGGAGGTTACAGACAAGCTATGCCTTTCAGGCCTAGCTTCTTTACTTTGGGAGTTATTGCTGGACGTTTAGCATGTTTTGAACTGCAGTCTGCTATGGCCGAGAAAAGCACCGTAGGAGGTTCCAGGCATGTTCCCTCTTTCCAGGCAAAGGAAAAGGCTGAGAGCCAAAGCGACAGGGTCTGCTCGTGTGTCCTGTTAGGAGGTTTCAGACAAGCTATGCCTTTCAGGCCTAGCTTCTTTACTTTGGGAGTTATTGCTGGACGTTTAGCATGTTTTGAACTGCAGTCTGCTAGGGCCGAGAAAAGCACCGTAGGAGGTTCCAGGCATGTTCCCTCTTTCCAGGCAAAGGAAAAGGCTGAGAGCCAAAGTGACAGGGTCTGCTCGTGTGTCCTGTTAGGAGGTTTCAGACAAGCTATGCCTTTCAGGCCTCGCTTCTTTACTTTGGGAGTTATTGCTGGACGTTTAGCATGTTTTGAACTGCAGTCTGCTAGGGCCGAGAAAAGCACCGTAGGAGGTTCCAGGCATGTTCCCTCTTTCCAGGCAAAGGAAAAGGCTGAGAGCCAAAGTGACAGGGTCTGCTCGTGTGTCCTGTTAGGAGGTTTCAGACAGGCTATGCCTTTCAGGCCTAGCTTCTTTACTTTGGGAGTTATTGCTGGACGTTTAGCATGTTTTGAACTGCAGTCTGCTAGGGCCGAGAAAAGCACGGTAGGAGGTTCCAGGCATGTTCCCTCTTTCCAGGCAAAGGAAAAGGCTGAGAGCCAAAGCGACAGGGTCTGCTGGTGTGTCCTGTTAGGAGGTTTCAGACAAGCTATGCCTTTCAGGCCTAGCTTCTTTACGTTGGGAGTTATTGCTGGACGTTTAGCATGTTTTGAAATGCAGTCTGCTAGGGCCGAGAAAAGCACCGTAGGAGGTTCCAGGCATGTTCCCTCTTTCCAGGCAAAGGAAAAGGCTGAGAGCCAAAGCGACAGGGTCTGCTCGTGTGTCCTGTTAGGAGGTTTCAGACAAGCTATGCCTTTCAGGCCTAGCTTCTTTACTTTGGGAGTTATTGCTGGACGTTTAGCATGTTTTGAACTGCAGTCTGCTAGGGCCGAGAAAAGCACCGTAGGAGGTTCCAGGCATGTTCCCTCTTTCCAGGCAAAGGAAAAGGCTGAGAGCCAAAGCGACAGGGTCTGCTCGTGTGTCCTGTTAGGAGGTTTCAGAAAAGCTATGCCTTTCAGGCCTCGCTTCTTTACTTTGGGAGTTATTGCTGGACGTTTATCATGTTTTGAACTGCAGTCTGCTAGGGCCGAGAAAAGCACTGTAGGAGGTTCCAGGCATGTTCCCTCTTTCCAGGCAAAGGAAAAGGCTGAGAGCCAAAGTGACAGGGTCTGCTCGTGTGTCCTGTTAGGAGGTTTCAGAAAAGCTATGCCTTTCAGGCCTCGCTTCTTTACTTTGGGAGTTATTGCTGGACGTTTATCATGTTTTGAACTGCAGTCTGCTAGGGCCGAGAAAAGCACCGTAGGAGGTTCCAGGCATGTTCCCTCTTTCCAGGCAAAGGAAAAGGCTGAGAGCCAAAGCGACAGGGTCTGCTCGTGTGTCCTGTTAGGAGGTTTCAGACAAGCTATGCCTTTCAGGCCTAGCTTCTTTACTTTGGGAGTTATTGCTGGACGTTTAGCATGTTTTGAACTGCAGTCTGCTAGGGCCGAGAAAAGCACCGTAGGAGGTTCCAGGCATGTTCCCTCTTTCCAGGCAAAGGAAAAGGCTGAGAGCCAAAGCGACAGGGTCTGCTCGTGTGTCCTGTTAGGAGGTTTCAGACAAGCTATGCCTTTCAGGCCTAGCTTCTTTACGTTGGGAGTTATTGCTGGACGTTTAGCATGTTTTGAACTGCAGTCTGCTAGGGCCGAGAAAAGCACCGTAGGAGGTTCCAGGCATGTTCCCTCTTTCCAGGCAAAGGAAAAAGCTGAGAGCCAAAGTGACAGGGTCTGCTCGTGTGTCCTGTTAGGAGGTTTCAGACAAGCTATGCCTTTCAGGCCTAGCTTCTTTAATTTGGGAGTTATTGCTGGACGTTTAGCATGTTTTGAACTGCAGTCTGCTAGGGCCGAGAAAAGCACCGTAGGAGGTTCCAGGCATGTTCCCTCTTTCCAGGCAAAGGAAAAGGCTGAGAGCCAAAGTGACAGGGTCTGCTCGTGTGTCCTGTTAGGAGGTTTCAGACAAGCTATGCCTTTCAGGCCTAGCTTCTTTACTTTGGGAGTTATTGCTGGACGTTTAGAATGTTTTGAACTGCAGTCTGCTAGGGCCGAGAAAAGCACCGTAGGAGGTTCCAGGCATGTTCCCTCTTTCCAGGCAAAGGAAAAGGCTGAGAGCCAAAGTGACAGGGTCTGCTCGTGTGTCCTGTTAGGAGGTTTCAGACAAGCTATGCCTTTCAGGCCTAGCTTCTTTACTTTGGGAGTTATTGCTGGACGTTTAGCATTTTTTGAACTGCAGTCTGCTAGGGCCGAGAAAAGCACCGTAGGAGGTTCCAGGCATGTTCCCTCTTTCCAGGCAAAGGAAAAGGCTGAGAGCCAAAGCGACAGGGTCTGCTCGTGTGTCCTGTTAGGAGGTTTAAGAAAAGCTATGCCTTTCAGGCCTAACTTCTTTACTTTGGGAGTTATTGCTGGACGTTTAGCATGTTTTGAACTGCAGTCTGCTAGGGCCGAGAAAAGCACCGTAGGAGGTTCCAGGCATGTTCCCTCTTTCCAGGCAAAGGAAAAGGCTGAGAGCCAAAGTGACAGGGTCTGCTCGTGTGTCCTGTTAGGAGGTTTCAGACAGGCTATGCCTTTCAGGCCTAGCTTCTTTACTTTGGGAGTTATTGCTGGACGTTTAGCATGTTTTGAACTGCAGTCTGCTAGGGCCGAGAAAAGCACCGTAGGAGGTTCCAGGCATGTTCCCTCTTTCCAGGCAAAGGAAAAGGCTGAGAGCCAAAGCGACAGGGTCTGCTCGTGTGTCCTGTTAGGAGGTTTCAGACAAGCTATGCCTTTCAGGCCTAGCTTCTTTACGTTGGGAGTTATTGCTGGACGTTTAGCATGTTTTGAACTGCAGTCTGCTAGGGCCGAGAAAAGCACCGTAGGAGGTTCCAGGCATGTTCCCTCTTTCCAGGCAAAGGAAAAGGCTGAGAGCCAAAGCGACAGGGTCTGCTCGTGTGTCCTGTTAGGAGGTTTCAGACAAGCTATGCCTTTCAGGCCTCGCTTCTTTACTTTGGGAGTTATTGATGGACGTTTAGCATGTTTTGAACTGCAGTCTGCTAGGGCCGAGAAAAGCACCGTAGGAGGTTCCAGGCATGTTCCCTCTTTCCAGGCAAAGGAAAAGGCTGAGAGCCAAAGTGACAGGGTCTGCTCGTGTGTCCTGTTAGGAGGTTTCAGACAGGCTATGCCTTTCATGCCTAGCTTCTTTACTTTGGGAGTTATTGCTGGACGTTTAGCATGTTTTGAACTGCAGTCTGCTAGGGCCGAGAAAAGCACCGTAGGAGGTTCCAGGCATGTTCCCTCTTTCCAGGCAAAGGAAAAGGCTGAGAGCCAAAGCGACAGGGTCTGCTCGTGTGTCCTGTTAAGAGGTTTCAGACAAGCTATGCCTTTCAGGCCTAGCTTCTTTACGTTGGGAGTTATTGCTGGACGTTTAGCATGTTTTGAACTGCAGTCTGCTAGGGCCGAGAAAAGCACCGTAGGAGGTTCCAGGCATGTTCCCTCTTTCCAGGCAAAGGAAAAGGCTGAGAGCCAAAGTGACAGGGTCTGCTCGTGTGTCCTGTTAGGAGGTTTCAGACAAGCTATGCCTTTCAGGCCTCGCTTCTTTACTTTGGGAGTTATTGCTGGACGTTTAGCATGTTTTGAACTGCAGTCTGCTAGGGCCGAGAAAAGCACCGTAGGAGGTTCCAGGCATGTTCCCTCTTTCCAGGCAAAGGAAAAGGCTGAGAGCCAAAGTGACAGGGTCTGCTCGTGTGTCCTGTTAGGAGGTTTCAGACAGGCTATGCCTTTCAGGCCTAGCTTCTTTACTTTGGGAGTTATTGCTGGACGTTTAGCATGTTTTGAACTGCAGTCTGCTAGGGCCGAGAAAAGCACCGTAGGAGGTTCCAGGCATGTTCCCTCTTTCCAGGCAAAGGAAAAGGCTGAGAGCCAAAGCGACAGGGTCTGCTCGTGTGTCCTGTTAGGAGGTTTCAGACAAGCTATGCCTTTCAGGCCTAGCTTCTTTACGTTGGGAGTTATTGCTGGACGTTTAGCATGTTTTGAACTGCAGTCTGCTAGGGCCGAGAAAAGCATTGTAGGAGGTTCCAGGCATGTTCCCTCTTTCCAGGCAAAGGAAAAGGCTGAGAGCCAAAGTGACAGGGTCTGCTCGTGTGTCCTGTTAGGAGGTTTCAGACAAGCTATTCCTTTCAGGCCTAGCTTCTTTACTTTGGGAGTTATTGCTGGACGTTTAGCATGTTTTGAACTGCAGTCTGCTAGGGCCGAGAAAAGCACCGTAGGAGGTTCCAGGCATGTTCCCTCTTTCCAGGCAAAGGAAAAGGCTGAGAGCCAAAGTGATAGGGTCTGCTCGTGTGTCCTGTTAGGAGGTTTCAGACAAGCTATGCCTTTCAGGCCTAGCTTCTTTACTTTGGGAGTTATTGCTGGACGTTTAGCATGTTTTGAACTGCAGTCTGCTAGGGCCGAGAAAAGCACCGTAGGAGGTTCCAGGCATGTTCCCTCTTTCCAGGCAAAGGAAAAGGCTGAGAGCCAAAGTGACAGGGTCTGCTCGTGTGTCCTGTTAGGAGGTTTCAGACAAGCTATGCCTTTCAGGCCTAGCTTCTTTACTTTGGGAGTTATTGCTGGACGTTTAGCATGTTTTGAACTGCAGTCTGCTAGGGCCGAGAAAAGCACCGTAGGAGGTTCCAGGCATGTTCCCTCTTTCCAGGCAAAGGAAAAGGCTGAGAGCCAAAGCGACAGGGTCTGCTCGTGTGTCCTGTTAGGAGGTTTCAGACAAGCTATGCCTTTCAGGCCTAGCTTCTTTACTTTGGGAGTTATTGCTGGACGTTTAGCATGTTTTGAACTGCAGTCTGCTAGGGCCGAGAAAAGCACCGTAGGAGGTTCCAGGCATGTTCCCTCTTTCCAGGCAAAGGAAAAAGCTGAGAGCCAAAGTGACAGGGTCTGCTTGTGTGTCCTGTTAGGAGGTTTCAGACAAGCTATGCCTTTCAGGCCTAGCTTCTTTACTTTGGGAGTTATTGCTGGACGTTTAGCATGTTTTGAACTGCAGTCTGCTAGGGCCGAGAAAAGCACCGTAGGAGGTTCCAGGCATGTTCCCTCTTTCCAGGCAAAGGAAAAGGCTGAGAGCCAAAGTGACAGGGTCTGCTCGTGTGTCCTGTTAGGAGGTTTCAGACAAGCTATGCCTTTCAGGCCTAGCTTCTTTACTTTGGGAGTTATTGCTGGACGTTTAGCATGTTTTGAACTGCAGTCTGCTAGGGCCGAGAAAAGCACCGTAGGAGGTTCCAGGCATGTTCCCTCTTTCCAGGCAAAGGAAAAGGCTGAGAGCCAAAGCGACAGGGTCTGCTCGTGTGTCCTGTTAGGAGGTTTCAGACAAGCTATGCCTTTCAGGCCTAGCTTCTTTACGTTGGGAGTTATTGCTGGACGTTTAGCATGTTTTGAACTGCAGTCTGCTAGGGCCGAGAAAAGCACCGTAGGAGGTTCCAGGCATGTTCCCTCTTTCCAGGCAAAGGAAAAAGCTGAGAGCCAAAGTGACAGGGTCTGCTCGTGTGTCCTGTTAGGAGGTTTCAGACAAGCTATGCCTTTCAGGCCTAGCTTCTTTACGTTGGGAGTTATTGCTGGACGTTTAGCATGTTTTGAACTGCAGTCTGCTAGGGCCGAGAAAAGCACCGTAGGAGGTTCCAGGCATGTTCCCTCTTTCCAGGCAAAGGAAAAGGCTGAGAGCCAAAGCGACAGGGTCTGCTCGTGTGTCCTGTTAGGAGGTTTCAGACAAGCTATGCCTTTCAGGCCTAGCTTCTTTACTTTGGGAGTTATTGCTGGACGTTTAGCATGTTTTGAACTGCAGTCTGCTAGGGCCGAGAAAAGCACCGTAGGAGGTTCCAGGCATGTTCCCTCTTTCCAGGCAAAGGAAAAGGCTGAGAGCCAAAGCGACAGGGTCTGCTCGTGTGTCCTGTTAAGAGGTTTCAGACAAGCTATGCCTTTCAGGCCTAGCTTCTTTACTTTGGGAGTTATTGCTGGACGTTTAGCATGTTTTGAACTGCAGTCTGCTAGGGCCGAGAAAAGCACCGTAGGAGGTTCCAGGCATGTTCCCTCTTTCCAGGCAAAGGAAAAGGCTGAGAGCCAAAGTGACAGGGTCTGCTCGTGTGTCCTGTTAGGAGGTTTCAGACAAGCTATGCCTTTCAGGCCTCGCTTCTTTACTTTGGGAGTTATTGCTGGACGTTTAGCATGTTTTGAACTGCAGTCTGCTAGGGCCGAGAAAAGCACCGTAGGAGGTTCCAGGCATGTTCCCTCTTTCCAGGCAAAGGAAAAGGCTGAGATCCAAAGTGACAGGGTCTGCTCGTGTGTCCTGTTAGGAGGTTTCAGACAAGCTATGCCTTTCAGGCCTAGCTTCTTTACTTTGGGAGTTATTGCTGGACGTTTAGCATGTTTTGAACTGCAGTCTGCTAGGGCCGAGAAAAGCACTGTAGGAGGTTCCAGGCATGTTCCCTCTTTCCAGGCAAAGGAAAAGGCTGAGAGCCAAAGCGACAGGGTCTGCTGGTGTGTCCTGTTAGGAGGTTTCAGACAAGCTATGCCTTTCAGGCCTAGCTTCTTTACTTTGGGAGTTATTGCTGGACGTTTAGCATGTTTTGAACTGCAGTCTACTAGGGCCGAGAAAAGCACCGTAGGAGGTTCCAGGCATGTTCCCTCTTTCCAGGCAAAGGAAAAGGCTGAGAGCCAAAGCGACAGGGTCTGCTGGTGTGTCCTGTTAGGAGGTTTCAGACAAGCTATGCCTTTCAGGCCTAGCTTCTTTACTTTGGGAGTTATTGCTGGACGTTTAGCATGTTTTGAACTGCAGTCTGCTAGGGCCGAGAAAAGCACCGTAGGAGGTTCCAAGCATGTTCCCTCTTTCCAGGCTCCTACGGTGCTTTTCTCGGCCCTAGCAGACTGCAGTTCAAAACTTGCTAAACGTCCAGCTATAACTCCCAAAGTAAAGAAGCTAGGCCTGAAAGGCATAGCTTGTCTGAAACCTCCTAACAGGACACACGAGCAGACCCTGTCGCTTTGGCTCTCAGCCTTTTCCTTTGCCTGGAAAGAGGGAACATGCCTGGAACCTCCTACGGTGCTTTTCTCGGCCCTAGCAGACTGCAGTTCAAAACATGCTAAACGTCCAGTAATAACTCCCAAAGTAAAGAAGCTAGGCCTGAAAGGCATGGCTTGTCTGAAACCTCCTAATAGGACACACGAGCAGACCCTGTCACTTTGGCTCTCAGCCTTTTCCTTTGCCTGGAAAGAGGGAACATGCCTGGAACCTCCTACGGTGCTTTTCTCGGCCCTAGCAGACTGCAGTTCAAAATATGCTAAACGTCCAGCAATAACTCCCAAAGTAAAGAAGCTAGGCCTGAAAGGCATAGCTTGTCTGAAACCTCCTAACAGGACACACGAGCAGACCCTGTCACTTTGGCTCTCAGCCTTTTCCTTTGCCTGGAAAGAGGGAACATGCCTGGAACCTCCTACGGTGCTTTTCTCGGCCCTAGCAGACTGCAGTTCAAAACATGCTAAACGTCCAGCAATAACTCCCAAAGTAAAGAAGCTAGGCCTGAAAGGCATATCTTGTCTGAAACCTCCTAACAGGACACACGAGCAGACCCTGTCACTTTGGCTCTCAGCCTTTTCCTTTGCCTGGAAAGAGGGAACATGCCTGGAACCTCATACGGTGCTTTTCTCGGCCCTAGCAGACTGCAGTTCAAAACATGCTAAACGTCCAGCAATAACTCCCAAAGTAAAGAAGCTAGGCCTGAAAGGCATAGCTTGTCTGAAACCTCCTAACAGGACACACGAGCAGACCCTGTCACTTTGGCTCTCAGCCTTTTCCTTTGCCTGGAAAGAGGGAAGATGCCTGGAACCTCCTACGGTGCTTTTCTCGGCCCTAGCAGACTGCAGTTCAAAACATGCTAAACGTCCAGCAATAACTCCCAAAGTAAAGAAGCTAGGCCTGAAAGGCATAGCTTGTCTGAAACCTCCTAACAGGACACACGAGCAGACCCTGTCACTTTGGCTCTCAGCCTTTTCCTTTGCCTGGAAAGAGGGAACATGCCTGGAACCTCCTACGGTGCTTTTCTCGGCCCTAGCAGACTGCAGTTCAAAACATGCTAAACGTCCAGCAATAACTCCCAAAGTAAAGAAGCTAGGCCTGAAAGGCATAGCTTGTCTGAAACCTCCTAACAGGACACACGAGCAGACCCTGTCACTTTGGCTCTAGGCCTTTTCCTTTGCCTGGAAAGAGGGAACATGCCTGGAACCTCCTACGGTGCTTTTCTCGGCCCTAGCAGACTGCAGTTCAAAACATGCTAAACGTCCAGCAATAACTCCCAAAGTAAAGAAGCTAGGCCTGAAAGGCATAGCTTGTCTGAAACCTCCTAACAGGACACACGAGCAGACCCTGTCGCTTTGGCTCTCAGCCTTTTCCTTTTCCTGGAAAGAGGGAACATGCCTGGAACCTCCTACGGTGCTTTTCTCGGCCCTAGCAGACTGCAGTTCAAAACATGCTAAACGTCCAGCAATAACTCCCAAAGTAAAGAAGCTAGGCCTGAAAGGCATAGCTTGTCTGAAACCTCCTAACAGGACACACGAGCAGACTCTGTCACTTTGGCTCTCAGCCTTTTCCTTTGCCTGGAAAGAGGGAACATGCCTGGAACCTCCTATGGTGCTTTTCTCGGCCCTAGCAGACTGCAGTTCAAAACATGCTAAACGTCCATCAATAACTCCCAAAGTAAAGAAGCTAGGCCTGAAAGGCATAGCTTGTCTGAAACCTCCTAACAGGACACACGAGCAGACCGTGTAACTTTGGCTCTCATCCTTTTCCTTTGCCTGGAAAGAGGGAACATGCCTGGAACCTCCTACGGTGCTTTTCTCGGCCCTAGCAGACTGCAGTTCAAAACATGCTAAACGTCCAGCAATAACTCCCAAAGTAAAGAAGCTAGGCCTGAAAGGCATAGCTTGTCTGAAACCTCCTAACAGGACACACGAGCAGACCCTGTCACTTTGGCTCTCAGCCTTTTCCTTTGCCTGAAAAGAGGGAACATGCCTGGAACCTCCTACGGTGCTTTTCTCGGCCCTAGCAGACTGCAGTTCAAAACATGCTAAACGTCCAGCAATAACTCCCAAAGTAAAGAAGCTAGGCCTGAAAGGCATAGCTTGTCTGAAACCTCCTAACAGGACACACGAGCAGACCCTGTCGCTTTGGCTCTCAGCCTTTTCCTTTGCCTGGAAAGAGGGAACATGCCTGGAACCTCCTACGGTGCTTTTCTCGGCCCTAGCAGACTGCAGTTCAAAACATGCTAAACGTCCAGCAATAACTCCCAAAGTAAAGAAGCTAGGCCTGAAAGGCATAGCTTGTCTGAAACCTCCTAACAGGACACACGAGCAGACCCTGTCGCTTTGGCTCTCAGCCTTTTCCTTTGCCTGGAAAGAGGGAACATGCCTGGAACCTCCTACGGTGCTTTTCTCGGCCCTAGCAGACTGCAGTTCAAAACATGCTAAACGTCCAGCAATAACTCCCAAAGTAAAGAAGCTAGGCCTGAAAGGCATAGCTTGTCTGAAACCTCCTAACAGGACACACGAGCAGACCCTGTCGCTTTGGCTCTCAGCCTTTTTATTTGCCTGGAAAGAGGGAACATGCCTGGAACTTCCTACGGTGCTTTTCTCGGCCCTAGCAGACTGCAGTTCAAAACATGCTAAACGTCCAGCAATAACTCCCAAAGTAAAGAAGCTAGGCCTGAAAGGCATAGCTTGTCTGAAACCTCCTAACAGGACACACGAGCAGACCCTGTCACTTTGGCTCTCAGCCTTTTCCTTTGCCTGGAAAGAGGGAACATGCCTGGAACCTCCTACGGTGCTTTTCTCGGCCCTAGCAGACTACAGTTCAAAACATGCTAAACGTCCAGCAATAACTCCCAAAGTAAAGAAGCTAGGCCTGAAAGGCATAGCTTGTCTGAAACCTCCTAACAGGACACACGAGCAGACCCTGTCACTTTGGCTCTCAGCCTTTTCCTTTGCCTGGAAAGAGGGAACATGCCTGGAACCTCCTACGGTGCTTTTCTCGGCCCTAGCAGACTGCAGTTCAAAACATGCTAAACGTCCAGCAATAACTCCCAAAGTAAAGAAGCTAGGCCTGAAAGGCATAGCTTGTCTGAAACCTCCTAACAGGACACACGAGCAGACCCTGTCTCTTTCGCTCTCAGCCTTTTCCTTTGCCTGGAAAGAGGGAACATGCCTGGAACCTCCTACGGTGCTTTTCTCGGCCCTAGCAGACTGCAGTTCAAAACATGCTAAACGTCCAGCAATAACTCCCAAAGTAAAGAAGCTAGGCCTGAAAGGCATAGCTTGTCTGAAACCTCCTAACAGTACACACGAGCAGACCCTGTCACTTTGGCTCTCAGCCTTTTCCTTTGCCTGGAAAGAGGGAACATGCCTGGAACCTCCTACGGTGCTTTTCTCGGCCCTAGCAGACTGCAGTTCAAAACATGCTAAACGTCCAGCAATAACTCCCAAAGTAAAGAAGCTAGGCCTGAAAGGCATAGCTTGTCTGAAACCTCCTAACAGGACACACGAGCAGACCCTGTCACTTTGGCTCTCAGCCTTTTCCTTTGCCTGGAAAGAGGGAACATGCCTGGAACCTCCTACGGTGCTTTTCTCGGCCCTAGCAGACTGCAGTTCAAAACATGCTAAACGTCCAGCAATAACTCCCAAAGTAAAGAAGCTAGGCCTGAAAGGCATAGCTTGTCTGAAACCTCCTAACAGGACACACGAGCAGACCCTGTCACTTTGGCTCTCAGCCTTTTCCTTTGCCTGAAAAGAGGGAACATGCCTGGAACCTCCTACGGTGCTTTTCTCGGCCCTAGCAGACTGCAGTTCAAAACATGCTAAACGTCCAGCAATAACTCCCAAAGTAAAGAAGCTAGGCCTGAAAGGCATAGCTTGTCTGAAACCTCCTAACAGGACACACGAGCAGACCCTGTCGCTTTGGCTCTCAGCCTTTTCCTTTGCCTGGAAAGAGGGAACATGCCTGGAACCTCCTACGGTGCTTTTCTCGGCCCTAGCAGACTGCAGTTCAAAACATGCTAAACGTCCAGCAATAACTCCCAAAGTAAAGAAGCTAGGCCTGAAAGGCATAGCTTGTCTGAAACCTCCTAACAGGACACACGAGCAGACCCTGTCGCTTTGGCTCTCAGCCTTTTCCTTTGCCTGGAAAGAGGGAACATGCCTGGAACCTCCTACGGTGCTTTTCTCGGCCCTAGCAGACTGCAGTTCAAAACATGCTAAACGTCCAGCAATAACTCCCAAAGTAAAGAAGCTAGGCCTGAAAGGCATAGCTTGTCTGAAACCTCCTAAGAGGACACACGAGCAGACCCTGTCTCTTTCGCTCTCAGCCTTTTCCTTTGCCTGGAAAGAGGGAACATGCCTGGAACCTCCTACGGTGCTTTTCTCGGCCCTAGCAGACTGCAGTTCAAAACATGCTAAACGTCCAGCAATAACTCCCAAAGTAAAGAAGCTAGGCCTGAAAGGCATAGCTTGTCTGAAACCTCCTAACAGGACACACGAGCAGACCCTGTCACTTTGGCTCTCAGCCTTTTCCTTTGCCTGGAAAGAGGGAACATGCCTGGAACCTCCTACGGTGCTTTTCTCGGCCCTAGCAGACTGCAGTTCAAAACATGCTAAACGTCCAGCAATAACTCCCAAAGTAAAGAAGCTAGGCCTGAAAGGCATAGCTTGTCTGAAACCTCCTAACAGGACACACGAGCAGACCCTGTCTCTTTGGCTCTCAGCCTTTTCCTTTGCCTGGAAAGAGGGAACATGCCTGGAACCTCCTACGGTGCTTTTCTCGGCCCTAGCAGACTGCAGTTCAAAACATGCTAAACGTCTAGCAATAACTCCCAAAGTAAAGAAGCTAGGCCTGAAAGGCATAGCTTGTCTGAAACCTCCTAACAGGACACACGAGCAGACCCTGTCGCTTTGGCTCTCAGCCTTTTCCTTTGCCTGGAAAGAGGGAACATGCCTGGAACCTCCTACGGTGCTTTACTCGGCCCTAGCAGACTGCAGTTCAAAACATGCTAAACGTCCAGCAATAACTCCCAAAGTAAAGAAGCTAGGCATGAAA
The DNA here is from genome assembly GCA_022605955.1 of Rallus limicola. Lineage (NCBI taxonomy): Eukaryota > Metazoa > Chordata > Aves > Gruiformes > Rallidae > Rallus > Rallus limicola. Next base: position 66,874 of record JAKCOZ010000249.1, on the reverse strand, counting down.
GGCATAGCTTGTCTGAAACCTCCTAACAGGACACACGAGCAGACCCTGTCTCTTTCGCTCTCAACCTTTTCCTTTGCCTGGAAAGAGGGAACATGCCTGGAACCTCCTACGGTGCTTTTCTCGGCCCTAGCAGACTGCAGTTCAAAACATGCTAAACGTCCAGCAATAACTCCCAAAGTAAAGAAGCTAGGCCTGAAAGGCATAGCTTGTCTGAAACCTCCTAACAGGACACACGAGCAGACCCTGTCACTTTGGCTCTCAGCCTTTTCCTTTGCCTGGAAAGAGGGAACATGCCTGGAACCTCCTACGGTGCTTTTCTCGGCCCTAGCAGACTGCAGTTCAAAACATGCTAAACGTCCAGCAATAACTCCCAAAGTAAAGAAGCTAGGCCTGAAAGGCATAGCTTGTCTGAAACCTCCTAACAGGACACACGAGCAGACCCTGTCACTTTGGCTCTCAGCCTTTTCCTTTGCCTGGAAAGAGGGAACATGCCTGGAACCTCCTACGGTGCTTTTCTCGGCCCTAGCAGACTGCAGTTCAAAACATGCTAAACGTCCAGCAATAACTCCCAAAGTAAAGAAGCTAGGACTGAAAGGCATAGCTTGTCTGAAACCTCCTAACAGGACACACAAGCAGACCCTGTCACTTTGGCTCTCAGCCTTTTCCTTTGCCTGGAAAGAGGGAACATGCCTGGAACCTCCTACGGTGCTTTTCTCGGCCCTAGCAGACTGCAGTTCAAAACATGCTAAACGTCCAGCAATAACTCCCAAAGTAAAGAAGCTAGGCCTGAAAGGCATAGCTTGTCTGAAACCTCCTAACAGGACACACAAGCAGACCCTGTCACTTTGGCTCTCAGCCTTTTCCTTTGCCTGGAAAGAGGGAACATGCCTGGAACCTCCTACGGTGCTTTTCTCGGCCCTAGCAGACTGCAGTTCAAAACATGCTAAACGTCCAGCAATAACTCCCAAAGTAAAGAAGCTAGGCCTGAAAGGCATAGCTTGTCTGAAACCTCCTAACAGGACACACGAGCAGACCCTGTCACTTTGGCTCTCAGCCTTTTCCTTTGCCTGGAAAGAGGGAACATGCCTGGAACCTCCTACGGTGCTTTTCTCGGCCCTAGCAGACTGCAGTTCAAAACATGCTAAACGTCCAGCAATAACTCCCAAAGTAAAGAAGCTAGGCCTGAAAGGCATAGCTTGTCTGAAACATCCTAACAGGACACACAAGCAGACCCTGTCACTTTGGCTCTCAGCCTTTTCCTTTGCCTGGAAAGAGGGAACATGCCTGGAACCTCCTACGGTGCTTTTCTCGGCCCTAGCAGACTGCAGTTCAAAACATGCTAAACGTCCAGCAATAACTCCCAAAGTAAAGAAGCTAGGCCTGAAAGGCATAGCTTGTCTGAAACCTCCTAACAGGACACACGAGCAGACCCTGTCACTTTGGCTCTCAGCCTTTTCCTTTGCCTGGAAAGAGGGAACATGCCTGGAACCTCCTACGGTGCTTTTCTCGGCCCTAGCAGACTGCAGTTCAAAACATGCTAAACGTCCAGCAATAACTCCCAAAGTAAAGAAGCTAGGACTGAAAGGCATAGCTTGTCTGAAACCTCCTAACAGGACACACAAGCAGACCCTGTCACTTTGGCTCTCAGCCTTTTCCTTTGCCTGGAAAGAGGGAACATGCCTGGAACCTCCTACGGTGCTTTTCTCGGCCCTAGCAGACTGCAGTTCAAAACATGCTAAACGTCCAGCAATAACTCCCAAAGTAAAGAAGCTAGGCCTGAAAGGCATAGCTTGTCTGAAACCTCCTAACAGGACACACAAGCAGACCCTGTCACTTTGGCTCTCAGCCTTTTCCTTTGCCTGGAAAGAGGGAACATGCCTGGAACCTCCTACGGTGCTTTTCTCGGCCCTAGCAGACTGCAGTTCAAAACATGCTAAACGTCCAGCAATAACTCCCAAAGTAAAGAAGCTAGGACTGAAAGGCATAGCTTGTCTGAAACCTCTTAACAGGACACACAAGCAGACCCTGTCACTTTGGCTCTCAGCCTTTTCCTTTGCCTGGAAAGAGGGAACATGCCTGGAACCTCCTACGGTGCTTTTCTCGGCCCTAGCAGACTGCAGTTCAAAACATGCTAAACGTCCAGCAATAACTCCCAAAGTAAAGAAGCTAGGCATGAAAGGCATAGCTTGTCTGAAACCTCCTAACAGGACACACAAGCAGACCCTGTCACTTTGGCTCTCAGCCTTTTCCTTTGCCTGGAAAGAGGGAACATGCCTGGAACCTCCTACGGTGCTTTTCTCGGCCCTAGCAGACTGCAGTTCAAAACATGCTAAACGTCCAGCAATAACTCCCAAAGTAAAGAAGCTAGGCCTGAAAGGCATAGCTTGTCTGAAACCTCCTAACAGGACACACGAGCAGACCCTGTCACTTTGGCTCTCAGCCTTTTCCTTTGCCTGAAAAGAGGGAACATGCCTGGAACCTCCTACGGTGCTTTTCTCGGCCCTAGCAGACTGCAGTTCAAAACATGCTAAACGTCCAGCAATAACTCCCAAAGTAAAGAAGCTAGGCCTGAAAGGCATAGCTTGTCTGAAACCTCCTAACAGGACACACGAGCAGACCCTGTCGCTTTGGCTCTCAGCCTTTTCCTTTGCCTGGAAAGAGGGAACATGCCTGGAACCTCCTACGGTGCTTTTCTCGGCCCTAGCAGACTGCAGTTCAAAACATGCTAAACGTCCAGCAATAACTCCCAAAGTAAAGAAGCTAGGCCTGAAAGGCATAGCTTGTCTGAAACCTCCTAACAGGACACACGAGCAGACCCTGTCGCTTTGGCTCTCAGCCTTTTCCTTTGCCTGGAAAGAGGGAACATGCCTGGAACCTCCTACGGTGCTTTTCTCGGCCCTAGCAGACTGCAGTTCAAAACATGCTAAACGTCCAGCAATAACTCCCAAAGTAAAGAAGCTAGGCCTGAAAGGCATAGCTTGTCTGAAACCTCCTAAGAGGACACACGAGCAGACCCTGTCTCTTTCGCTCTCAGCCTTTTCCTTTGCCTGGAAAGAGGGAACATGCCTGGAACCTCCTACGGTGCTTTTCTCGGCCCTAGCAGACTGCAGTTCAAAACATGCTAAACGTCCAGCAATAACTCCCAAAGTAAAGAAGCTAGGCCTGAAAGGCATAGCTTGTCTGAAACCTCCTAACAGGACACACGAGCAGACCCTGTCACTTTGGCTCTCAGCCTTTTCCTTTGCCTGGAAAGAGGGAACATGCCTGGAACCTCCTACGGTGCTTTTCTCGGCCCTAGCAGACTGCAGTTCAAAACATGCTAAACGTCCAGCAATAACTCCCAAAGTAAAGAAGCTAGGCCTGAAAGGCATAGCTTGTCTGAAACCTCCTAACAGGACACACGAGCAGACCCTGTCTCTTTGGCTCTCAGCCTTTTCCTTTGCCTGGAAAGAGGGAACATGCCTGGAACCTCCTACGGTGCTTTTCTCGGCCCTAGCAGACTGCAGTTCAAAACATGCTAAACGTCCAGCAATAACTCCCAAAGTAAAGAAGCTAGGCCTGAAAGGCATAGCTTGTCTGAAACCTCCTAACAGGACACACGAGCAGACCCTGTCGCTTTGGCTCTCAGCCTTTTCCTTTGCCTGGAAAGAGGGAACATGCCTGGAACCTCCTACGGTGCTTTACTCGGCCCTAGCAGACTGCAGTTCAAAACATGCTAAACGTCCAGCAATAACTCCCAAAGTAAAGAAGCTAGGCATGAAAGGCATAGCTTGTCTGAAACCTCCTAACAGGACACACGAGCAGACCCTGTCTCTTTCGCTCTCAACCTTTTCCTTTGCCTGGAAAGAGGGAACATGCCTGGAACCTCCTACGGTGCTTTTCTCGGCCCTAGCAGACTGCAGTTCAAAACATGCTAAACGTCCAGCAATAACTCCCAAAGTAAAGAAGCTAGGCCTGAAAGGCATAGCTTGTCTGAAACCTCCTAACAGGACACACGAGCAGACCCTGTCACTTTGGCTCTCAGCCTTTTCCTTTGCCTGGAAAGAGGGAACATGCCTGGAACCTCCTACGGTGCTTTTCTCGGCCCTAGCAGACTGCAGTTCAAAACATGCTAAACGTCCAGCAATAACTCCCAAAGTAAAGAAGCTAGGCCTGAAAGGCATAGCTTGTCTGAAACCTCCTAACAGGACACACGAGCAGACCCTGTCACTTTGGCTCTCAGCCTTTTCCTTTGCCTGGAAAGAGGGAACATGCCTGGAACCTCCTACGGTGCTTTTCTCGGCCCTAGCAGACTGCAGTTCAAAACATGCTAAACGTCCAGCAATAACTCCCAAAGTAAAGAAGCTAGGACTGAAAGGCATAGCTTGTCTGAAACCTCCTAACAGGACACACAAGCAGACCCTGTCACTTTGGCTCTCAGCCTTTTCCTTTGCCTGGAAAGAGGGAACATGCCTGGAACCTCCTACGGTGCTTTTCTCGGCCCTAGCAGACTGCAGTTCAAAACATGCTAAACGTCCAGCAATAACTCCCAAAGTAAAGAAGCTAGGACTGAAAGGCATAGCTTGTCTGAAACCTCCTAACAGGACACACAAGCAGACCCTGTCACTTTGGCTCTCAGCCTTTTCCTTTGCCTGGAAAGAGGGAACATGCCTGGAACCTCCTACGGTGCTTTTCTCGGCCCTAGCAGACTGCAGTTCAAAACATGCTAAACGTCCAGCAATAACTCCCAAAGTAAAGAAGCTAGGCCTGAAAGGCATAGCTTGTCTGAAACCTCCTAACAGGACACACGAGCAGACCCTGTCACTTTGGCTCTCAGCCTTTTCCTTTGCCTGGAAAGAGGGAACATGCCTGGAACCTCCTACGGTGCTTTTCTCGGCCCTAGCAGACTGCAGTTCAAAACATGCTAAACGTCCAGCAATAACTCCCAAAGTAAAGAAGCTAGGCCTGAAAGGCATAGCTTGTCTGAAACCTCCTAACAGGACACACAAGCAGACCCTGTCACTTTGGCTCTCAGCCTTTTCCTTTGCCTGGAAAGAGGGAACATGCCTGGAACCTCCTACGGTGCTTTTCTCGGCCCTAGCAGACTGCAGTTCAAAACATGCTAAACGTCCAGCAATAACTCCCAAAGTAAAGAAGCTAGGACTGAAAGGCATAGCTTGTCTGAAACCTCTCTAACAGGACACACAAGCAGACCCTGTCACTTTGGCTCTCAGCCTTTTCCTTTGCCTGGAAAGAGGGAACATGCCTGGAACCTCCTACGGTGCTTTTCTCGGCCCTAGCAGACTGCAGTTCAAAACATGCTAAACGTCCAGCAATAACTCCCAAAGTAAAGAAGCTAGGCATGAAAGGCATAGCTTGTCTGAAACCTCCTAACAGGACACACAAGCAGACCCTGTCACTTTGGCTCTCAGCCTTTTCCTTTGCCTGGAAAGAGGGAACATGCCTGGAACCTCCTACGGTGCTTTTCTCGGCCCTAGCAGACTGCAGTTCAAAACATGCTAAACGTCCAGCAATAACTCCCAAAGTAAAGAAGCTAGGACTGAAAGGCATAGCTTGTCTGAAACCTTCTAACAGGACACACAAGCAGACCCTGTCACTTTGGCTCTCAGCCTTTTCCTTTGCCTGGAAAGAGGGAACATGCCTGGAAGCTCCTACGGTGCTTTTCTCGGCCCTAGCAGACTGCAGTTCAAAACATGCTAAACGTCCAGCAATAACTCCCAAAGTAAAGAAGCTAGGCATGAAAGGCATAGCTTGTCTGAAACCTCCTAACAGGACACACAAGCAGACCCTGTCACTTTGGCTCTCAGCCTTTTCCTTTGCCTGGAAAGAGGGAACATGCCTGGAACCTCCTACGGTGCTTTTCTCGGCCCTAGCAGACTGCAGTTCAAAACATGCTAAACGTCCAGCAATAACTCCCAAAGTAAAGAAGCTAGGCATGAAAGGCATAGCTTGTCTGAAACCTCCTAACAGGACACACAAGCAGACCCTGTCACTTTGGATCTCAGCCTTTTCCTTTGCCTGGAAAGAGGGAACATGCCTGGAACCTCCTACGGTGCTTTTCTCGGCCCTAGCAGACTGCAGTTCAAAACATGCTAAACGTCCAGCAATAACTCCCAAAGTAAAGAAGCTAGGACTGAAAGGCATAGCTTGTCTGAAACCTCCTAACAGGACACACAAGCAGACCCTGTCACTTTGGCTCTCAGCCTTTTCCTTTGCCTGGAAAGAGGGAACATGCCTGGAACCTCCTACAGTGCTTTTCTCGGCCCTAGCAGACTGCAGTTCAAAACATGCTAAACGTCCAGCAATAACTCCCAAAGTAAAGAAGCTAGGACTGAAAGGCATAGCTTGTCTGAAACCTCCTAACAGGACACACAAGCAGACCCTGTCACTTTGGCCTCAGCCTTTTCCTTTGCCTGGAAAGAAGGAACATACCTGCTACCTCCTACAGTGCTTTTCTCGGCCCTAGCAGACTGCAGTTCAAAACATGCTAAACGTCCAGCAATAACTCCCAAAGTAAAGAAGCTAGGACTGAAAGGCATAGCTTGTCTGAAACCTCCTAACAGGACACACAAGCAGACCCTGTCACTTTGGCTCTCAGCCTTTTCCTTTGCCTGGAAAGAGGGAACATGCCTGGAACCTCCTACGGTGCTTTTCTCGGCCCTAGCAGACTGCAGTTCAAAACATGCTAAACGTCCAGCAATAACTCCCAAAGTAAAGAAGCTAGGACTGAAAGGCATAGCTTGTCTGAAACCTCCTAACAGGACACACAAGCAGACCCTGTCACTTTGGCTCTCAGCCTTTTCCTTTGCCTGGAAAGAGGGAACATGCCTGGAACCTCCTACGGTGCTTTTCTCGGCCCTAGCAGACTGCAGTTCAAAACATGCTAAACGTCCAGCAATAACTCCCAAAGTAAAGAAGCTAGGACTGAAAGGCATAGCTTGTCTGAAACCTCCTAACAGGACACACAAGCAGACCCTGTCACTTTGGCTCTCAGCCTTTTCCTTTGCCTGGAAAGAGGGAACATGCCTGGAACCTCCTACGGTGCTTTTCTCGGCCCTAGCAGACTGCAGTTCAAAACATGCTAAACGTCCAGCAATAACTCCCAAAGTAAAGAAGCTAGGCATGAAAGGCATAGCTTGTCTGAAACCTCCTAACAGGACACACAAGCAGACCCTGTCACTTTGGCTCTCAGCCTTTTCCTTTGCCTGGAAAGAGGGAACATGCCTGGAACCTCCTACGGTGCTTTTCTCAGCCCTAGCAGACTGCAGTTCAAAACATGCTAAACGTCCAGCAATAACTCCCAAAGTAAAGAAGCTAGGCATGAAAGGCATAGCTTGTCTGAAACCTCCTAACAGGACACACAAGCAGACCCTGTCACTTTGGCTCTCAGCCTTTTCCTTTGCCTGGAAAGAGGGAACATGCCTGGAACCTCCTACGGTGCTTTTCTCGGCCCTAGCAGACTGCAGTTCAAAACATGCTAAACGTCCAGCAATAACTCCCAAAGTAAAGAAGCTAGGACTGAAAGGCATAGCTTGTCTGAAACCTCCTAACAGGACACACAAGCAGACCCTGTCACTTTGGCTCTCAGCCTTTTCCTTTGCCTGGAAAGAGGGAACATGCCTGGAAGCTCCTACGGTGCTTTTCTCGGCCCTAGCAGACTGCAGTTCAAAACATGCTAAACGTCCAGCAATAACTCCCAAAGTAAAGAAGCTAGGACTGAAAGGCATAGCTTGTCTGAAACCTCCTAACAGGACACACAAGCAGACCCTGTCACTTTGGCTCTCAGCCTTTTCCTTTGCCTGGAAAGAGGGAACATGCCTGGAACCTCCTACGGTGCTTTTCTCGGCCCTAGCAGACTGCAGTTCAAAACATGCTAAACGTCCAGCAATAACTCCCAAAGTAAAGAAGCTAGGACGGAAAGGCATAGCTTGTCTGAAACCTCCTAACAGGACACACAAGCAGACCCTGTCACTTTGGCTCTCAGCCTTTTCCTTTGCCTGGAAAGAAGGAACATACCTGCTACCTCCTACAGTGCTTTTCTCGGCCCTAGCAGACTGCAGTTCAAAACATGCTAAACGTCCAGCAATAACTCCCAAAGTAAAGAAGCTAGGACTGAAAGGCATAGCTTGTCTGAAACCTCCTAACAGGACACACAAGCAGACCCTGTCACTTTGGCTCTCAGCCTTTTCCTTTGCCTGGAAAGAAGGAACATGCCTGGAACCTCCTATGGTGCTTTTCTCGGCCCTAGCAGACTGCAGTTCAAAACATGCTAAACGTCCAGCAATAACTCCCAAAGTAAAGAAGCTAGGCATGAAAGGCATAGCTTGTCTGAAACCTCCTAACAGGACACACAAGCAGACCCTGTCACTTTGGCTCTCAGCCTTTTCCTTTGCCTGGAAAGAGGGAACATGCCTGGAACCTCCTACGGTGCTTTTCTCGGCCCTAGCAGACTGCAGTTCAAAACATGCTAAACGTCCAGCAATAACTCCCAAAGTAAAGAAGCTAGGCATGAAAGGCATAGCTTGTCTGAAACCTCCTAACAGGACACACAAGCAGACCCTGTCACTTTGGCTCTCAGCCTTTTCCTTTGCCTGGAAAGAGGGAACATGCCTGGAACCTCCTACGGTGCTTTTCTCGGCCCTAGCAGACTGCAGTTCAAAACATGCTAAACGTCCAGCAATAACTCCCAAAGTAAAGAAGCTAGGCATGAAAGGCATAGCTTGTCTGAAACCTCCTAACAGGACACACAAGCAGACCCTGTCACTTTGGCTCTCAGCCTTTTCCTTTGCCTGGAAAGAGGGAACATGCCTGGAACCTCCTACGGTGCTTTTCTCGGCCCTAGCAGACTGCAGTTCAAAACATGCTAAACGTCCAGCAATAACTCCCAAAGTAAAGAAGCTAGGACTGAAAGGCATAGCTTGTCTGAAACCTCCTAACAGGACACACAAGCAGACCCTGTCACTTTGGCTCTCAGCCTTTTCCTTTGCCTGGAAAGAGGGAACATGCCTGGAACCTCCTACGGTGCTTTTCTCGGCCCTAGCAGACTGCAGTTCAAAACATGCTAAACGTCCAGCAATAACTCCCAAAGTAAAGAAGCTAGGCATGAAAGGCATAGCTTGTCTGAAACCTCCTAACAGGACACACAAGCAGACCCTGTCACTTTGGCTCTCAGCCTTTTCCTTTGCCTGGAAAGAGGGAACATACCTGCTACCTCCTACAGTGCTTTTCTCGGCCCTAGCAGACTGCAGTTCAAAACATGCTAAACGTCCAGCAATAACTCCCAAAGTAAAGAAGCTAGGCATGAAAGGCATAGCTTGTCTGAAACCTCCTAACAGGACACACAAGCAGACCCTGTCACTTTGGCTCTCAGCCTTTTCCTTTGCCTGGAAAGAGGGAACATGCCTGGAACCTCCTACGGTGCTTTTCTCGGCCCTAGCAGACTGCAGTTCAAAACATGCTAAACGTCCAGCAATAACTCCCAAAGTAAAGAAGCTAGGCCTGAAAGGCATAGCTTGTCTGAAACCTCCTAACAGGACACACAAGCAGACCCTGTCACTTTGGCTCTCAGCCTTTTCCTTTGCCTGGAAAGAGGGAACATGCCTGGAACCTCCTACGGTGCTTTTCTCGGCCCTAGCAGACTGCAGTTCAAAACATGCTAAACGTCCAGCAATAACTCCCAAAGTAAAGAAGCTAGGCATGAAAGGCATAGCTTGTCTGAAACCTCCTAACAGGACACACAAGCAGACCCTGTCACTTTGGCTCTCAGCCTTTTCCTTTGCCTGGAAAGAGGGAACATGCCTGGAACCTCCTACGGTGCTTTTCTCGGCCCTAGCAGACTGCAGTTCAAAACATGCTAAACGTCCAGCAATAACTCCCAAAGTAAAGAAGCTAGGCATGAAAGGCATAGCTTGTCTGAAACCTCCTAACAGGACACACAAGCAGACCCTGTCACTTTGGCTCTCAGCCTTTTCCTTTGCCTGGAAAGAGGGAACATGCCTGGAACCTCCTACGGTGCTTTTCTCGGCCCTAGCAGACTGCAGTTCAAAACATGCTAAACGTCCAGCAATAACTCCCAAAGTAAAGAAGCTAGGACTGAAAGGCATAGCTTGTCTGAAACCTTCTAACAGGACACACAAGCAGACCCTGTCACTTTGGCTCTCAGCCTTTTCCTTTGCCTGGAAAGAGGGAACATGCCTGGAACCTTCTACGGTGCTTTTCTCGGCCCTAGCAGACTGCAGTTCAAAACATGCTAAACGTCCAGCAATAACTCCCAAAGTAAAGAAGCTAGGCATGAAAGGCATAGCTTGTCTGAAACCTCCTAAGAGGACACACAAGCAGACCCTGTCACTTTGGATCTCAGCCTTTTCCTTTGCCTGGAAAGAGGGAACATGCCTGGAACCTCCTACGGTGCTTTTCTCGGCCCTAGCAGACTGCAGTTCAAAACATGCTAAACGTCCAGCAATAACTCCCAAAGTAAAGAAGCTAGGCATGAAAGGCATAGCTTGTCTGAAACCTCCTAACAGGACACACAAGCAGACCCTGTCACTTTGGCTCTCAGCCTTTTCCTTTGCCTGGAAAGAGGGAACATGCCTGGAACCTCCTACGGTGCTTTTCTCGGCCCTAGCAGACTGCAGTTCAAAACATGCTAAACGTCCAGCAATAACTCCCAAAGTAAAGAAGCTAGGAGTGAAAGGCATAGCTTGTCTGAAACCTCCTAACAGGACACACAAGCAGACCCTGTCACTTTGGCTCTCAGCCTTTTCCTTTGCCTGGAAAGAGGGAACATGCCTGGAACCTCCTACAGTGCTTTTCTCGGCCCTAGCAGACTGCAGTTCAAAACATGCTAAACGTCCAGCAATAACTCCCAAAGTAAAGAAGCTAGGACTGAAAGGCATAGCTTGTCTGAAACCTCCTAACAGGACACACAAGCAGACCCTGTCACTTTGGCCTCAGCCTTTTCCTTTGCCTGGAAAGAAGGAACATACCTGCTACCTCCTACAGTGCTTTTCTCGGCCCTAGCAGACTGCAGTTCAAAACATGCTAAACGTCCAGCAATAACTCCCAAAGTAAAGAAGCTAGGACTGAAAGGCATAGCTTGTCTGAAACCTCCTAACAGGACACACAAGCAGACCCTGTCACTTTGGCTCTCAGCCTTTTCCTTTGCCTGGAAAGAGGGAACATGCCTGGAACCTCCTACGGTGCTTTTCTCGGCCCTAGCAGACTGCAGTTCAAAACATGCTAAACGTCCAGCAATAACTCCCAAAGTAAAGAAGCTAGGCCTGAAAGGCATAGCTTGTCTGAAACCTCCTAACAGGACACACAAGCAGACCCTGTCACTTTGGCTCTCAGCCTTTTCCTTTGCCTGGAAAGAGGGAACATGCCTGGAACCTCCTACGGTGCTTTTCTCGGCCCTAGCAGACTGCAGTTCAAAACATGTTAAACGTCCAGCAATAACTCCCAAAGTAAAGAAGCTAGGCATGAAAGGCATAGCTTGTCTGAAACCTCCTAAGAGGACACACAAGCAGACCCTGTCACTTTGGATCTCAGCCTTTTCCTTTGCCTGGAAAGAGGGAACATGCCTGGAACCTCCTACGGTGCTTTTCTCGGCCCTAGCAGACTGCAGTTCAAAACATGCTAAACGTCCAGCAATAACTCCCAAAGTAAAGAAGCTAGGCATGAAAGGCATAGCTTGTCTGAAACCTCCTAACAGGACACACAAGCAGACCCTGTCACTTTGGCTCTCAGCCTTTTCCTTTGCCTGGAAAGAGGGAACATGCCTGGAACCTCCTACGGTGCTTTTCTCGGCCCTAGCAGACTGCAGTTCAAAACATGCTAAACGTCCAGCAATAACTCCCAAAGTAAAGAAGCTAGGCATGAAGGGCATAGCTTGTCTGAAACCTCCTAACAGGACACACAAGAAGACCCTGTCACTTTGGCTCTCAGCCTTTTCCTTTGCCTGGAAAGAGGGAACATGCCTGGAACCTCCTACGGTGCTTTTCTCAGCCCTAGCAGACTGCAGTTCAAAACATGCTAAACGTCCAGCAATAACTCCCAAAGTAAAGAAGCTAGGCATGAAAGGCATAGCTTGTCTGAAACCTCCTAACAGGACACACAAGCAGACCCTGTCACTTTGGCTCTCAGCCTTTTCCTTTGCCTGGAAAGAGGGAACATGCCTGGAACCTCCTACGGTGCTTTTCTCGGCCCTAGCAGACTGCAGTTCAAAACATGCTAAACGTCCAGCAATAACTCCCAAAGTAAAGAAGCTAGGACTGAAAGGCATAGCTTGTCTGAAACCTCCTAACAGGACACACAAGCAGACCCTGTCACTTTGGCTCTCAGCCTTTTCCTTTGCCTGGAAAGAGGGAACATGCCTGGAACCTCCTACGGTGCTTTTCTCGGCCCTAGCAGACTGCAGTTCAAAACATGCTAAACGTCCAGCAATAACTCCCAAAGTAAAGAAGCTAGGACTGAAAGGCATAGCTTGTCTGAAACCTCCTAACAGGACACACAAGCAGACCCTGTCACTTTGGCTCTCAGCCTTTTCCTTTGCCTGGAAAGAGGGAACATGCCTGGAACCTCCTACGGTGCTTTTCTCGGCCCTAGCAGACTGCAGTTCAAAACATGCTAAACGTCCAGCAATAACTCCCAAAGTAAAGAAGCTAGGACGGAAAGGCATAGCTTGTCTGAAACCTCCTAACAGGACACACAAGCAGACCCTGTCACTTTGGCTCTCAGCCTTTTCCTTTGCCTGGAAAGAGGGAACATGCCTGGAACCTCCTACGGTGCTTTTCTCGGCCCTAGCAGACTGCAGTTCAAAACATGCTAAACGTCCAGCAATAACTCCCAAAGTAAAGAAGCTAGGACTGAAAGGCATAGCTTGTCTGAAACCTCCTAACAGGACACACAAGCAGACCCTGTCACTTTGGCTCTCAGCCTTTTCCTTTGCCTGGAAAGAAGGAACATGCCTGGAACCTCCTACGGTGCTTTTCTCGGCCCTAGCAGACTGCAGTTCAAAACATGCTAAACGTCCAGCAATAACTCCCAAAGTAAAGAAGCTAGGACTGAAAGGCATAGCTTGTCTGAAACCTCCTAACAGGACACACAAGCAGACCCTGTCACTTTGGCTCTCAGCCTTTTCCTTTGCCTGGAAAGAGGGAACATGCCTGGAACCTCCTACGGTGCTTTTCTCGGCCCTAGCAGACTGCAGTTCAAAACATGCTAAACGTCCAGCAATAACTCCCAAAGTAAAGAAGCTAGGCATGAAAGGCATAGCTTGTCTGAAACCTCCTAACAGGACACACAAGCAGACCCTGTCACTTTGGCTCTCAGCCTTTTCCTTTGCCTGGAAAGAGGGAACATGCCTGGAACCTCCTACGGTGCTTTTCTCGGCCCTAGCAGACTGCAGTTCAAAACATGCTAAACGTCCAGCAATAACTCCCAAAGTAAAGAAGCTAGGCATGAAAGGCATAGCTTGTCTGAAACCTCCTAACAGGACACACAAGCAGACCCTGTCACTTTGGCTCTCAGCCTTTTCCTTTGCCTGGAAAGAGGGAACATGCCTGGAACCTCCTACGGTGCTTTTCTCGGCCCTAGCAGACTGCAGTTCAAAACATGCTAAACGTCCAGCAATAACTCCCAAAGTAAAGAAGCTAGGACTGAAAGGCATAGCTTGTCTGAAACCTCCTAACAGGACACACAAGCAGACCCTGTCACTTTGGCTCTCAGCCTTTTCCTTTGCCTGGAAAGAGGGAACATGCCTGGAACCTCCTACGGTGCTTTTCTCGGCCCTAGCAGACTGCAGTTCAAAACATGCTAAACGTCCAGCAATAACTCCCAAAGTAAAGAAGCTAGGACTGAAAGGCATAGCTTGTCTGAAACCTCCTAACAGGACACACAAGCAGACCCTGTCACTTTGGCTCTCAGCCTTTTCCTTTGCCTGGAAAGAGGGAACATGCCTGGAACCTCCTACGGTGCTTTTCTCGGCCCTAGCAGACTGCAGTTCAAAACATGCTAAACGTCCAGCAATAACTCCCAAAGTAAAGAAGCTAGGACTGAAAGGCATAGCTTGTCTGAAACCTCCTAACAGGACACACAAGCAGACCCTGTCACTTTGGCTCTCAGCCTTTTCCTTTGCCTGGAAAGAGGGAACATGCCTGGAACCTCCTACGGTGCTTTTCTCGGCCCTAGCAGACTGCAGTTCAAAACATGCTAAACGTCCAGCAATAACTCCCAAAGTAAAGAAGCTAGGCATGAAAGGCATAGCTTGTCTGAAACCTCCTAACAGGACACACAAGCAGACCCTGTCACTTTGGCTCTCAGCCTTTTCCTTTGCCTGGAAAGAGGGAACATGCCTGGAACCTCCTACGGTGCTTTTCTCGGCCCTAGCAGACTGCAGTTCAAAACATGCTAAACGTCCAGCAATAACTCCCAAAGTAAAGAAGCTAGGCCTGAAAGGCATAGCTTGTCTGAAACCTCTTAACAGGACACACAAGCAGACCCTGTCACTTTGGCTCTCAGCCTTTTCCTTTGCCTGGAAAGAGGGAACATGCCTGGAACCTCCTACGGTGCTTTTCTCGGCCCTAGCAGACTGCAGTTCAAAACATGCTAAACGTCCAGCAATAACTCCCAAAGTAAAGAAGCTAGGACTGAAAGGCATAGCTTGTCTGAAACCTCCTAACAGGACACACAAGCAGACCCTGTCACTTTGGCTCTCAGCCTTTTCCTTTGCCTGGAAAGAAGGAACATACCTGCTACCTCCTACAGTGCTTTTCTCGGCCCTAGCAGACTGCAGTTCAAAACATGCTAAAAGTCCAGCAATAACTCCCAAAGTAAAGAAGCTAGGCATGAAAGGCATAGCTTGTCTGAAACCTCCTAACAGGACACACAAGCAGACCCTGTCACTTTGGCTCTCAGCCTTTTCCTTTGCCTGGAAAGAGGGAACATGCCTGGAACCTCCTACGGTGCTTTTCTCGGCCCTAGCAGACTGCAGTTCAAAACATGCTAAACGTCCAGCAATAACTCCCAAAGTAAAGAAGCTAGGACTGAAAGGCATAGCTTGTCTGAAACCTCCTAACAGGACACACAAGCAGACCCTGTCACTTTGGCTCTCAGCCTTTTCCTTTGCCTGGAAAGAGGGAACATGCCTGGAACCTCCTACGGTGCTTTTCTCGGCCCTAGCAGACTGCAGTTCAAAACATGCTAAACGTCCAGCAATAACTCCCAAAGTAAAGAAGCTAGGACTGAAAGGCATAGCTTGTCTGAAACCTCCTAACAGGACACACAAGCAGACCCTGTCACTTTGGCTCTCAGCCTTTTCCTTTGCCTGGAAAGAGGGAACATGCCTGGAACCTCCTACGGTGCTTTTCTCGGCCCTAGCAGACTGCAGTTCAAAACATGCTAAACGTCCAGCAATAACTCCCAAAGTAAAGAAGCTAGGACTGAAAGGCATAGCTTGTCTGAAACCTCCTAACAGGACACACAAGCAGACCCTGTCACTTTGGCTCTCAGCCTTTTCCTTTGCCTGGAAAGAGGGAACATGCCTGGAACCTCCTACGGTGCTTTTCTCGGCCCTAGCAGACTGCAGTTCAAAACATGCTAAACGTCCAGCAATAACTCCCAAAGTAAAGAAGCTAGGACTGAAAGGCATAGCTTGTCTGAAACCTCCTAACAGGACACACAAGCAGACCCTGTCACTTTGGCTCTCAGCCTTTTCCTTTGCCTGGAAAGAGGGAACATGCCTGGAACCTCCTACGGTGCTTTTCTCGGCCCTAGCAGACTGCAGTTCAAAACATGCTAAACGTCCAGCAATAACTCCCAAAGTAAAGAAGCTAGGCATGAAAGGCATAGCTTGTCTGAAACCTCCTAACAGGACACACAAGCAGACCCTGTCACTTTGGCTCTCAGCCTTTTCCTTTGCCTGGAAAGAAGGAACATACCTGCTACCTCCTACAGTGCTTTTCTCGGCCCTAGCAGACTGCAGTTCAAAACATGCTAAACGTCCAGCAATAACTCCCAAAGTAAAGAAGCTAGGACTGAAAGGCATAGCTTGTCTGAAACCTCCTAAGAGGACACACAAGCAGACCCTGTCACTTTGGCTCTCAGCCTTTTCCTTTGCCTGGAAAGAAGGAACATGCCTGGAACCTCCTACGGTGCTTTTCTCGGCCCTAGCAGACTGCAGTTCAAAACATGCTAAACGTCCAGCAATAACTCCCAAAGTAAAGAAGCTAGGACTGAAAGGCATAGCTTGTCTGAAACCTCCTAACAGGACACACAAGCAGACCCTGTCACTTTGGCTCTCAGCCTTTTCCTTTGCCTGGAAAGAGGGAACATGCCTGGAACCTCCTACGGTGCTTTTCTCGGCCCTAGCAGACTGCAGTTCAAAACATGCTAAACGTCCAGCAATAACTCCCAAAGTAAAGAAGCTAGGACTGAAAGGCATAGCTTGTCTGAAACCTCCTAACAGGACACACAAGCAGACCCTGTCACTTTGGCTCTCAGCCTTTTCCTTTGCCTGGAAAGAGGGAACATGCCTGGAAGCTCCTACGGTGCTTTTCTCGGCCCTAGCAGACTGCAGTTCAAAACATGCTAAACGTCCAGCAATAACTCCCAAAGTAAAGAAGCTAGGCATGAAAGGCATAGCTTGTCTGAAACCTCCTAACAGGACACACAAGCAGACCCTGTCACTTTGGCTCTCAGCCTTTTCCTTTGCCTGGAAAGAGGGAACATGCCTGGAAGCTCCTACGGTGCTTTTCTCGGCCCTAGCAGACTGCAGTTCAAAACATGCTAAACGTCCAGCAATAACTCCCAAAGTAAAGAAGCTAGGCATGAAAGGCATAGCTTGTCTGAAACCTCCTAACAGGACACACAAGCAGACCCTGTCACTTTGGCTCTCAGCCTTTTCCTTTGCCTGGAAAGAGGGAACATGCCTGGAACCTCCTACGGTGCTTTTCTCGGCCCTAGCAGACTGCAGTTCAAAACATGCTAAACGTCCAGCAATAACTCCCAAAGTAAAGAAGCTAGGCATGAAAGGCATAGCTTGTCTGAAACCTCCTAACAGGACACACAAGCAGACCTTGTCACTTTGGCTCTCAGCCTTTTCCTTTGCCTGGAAAGAGGGAACATGCCTGGAACCTCCTACGGTGCTTTTCTCGGCCCTAGCAGACTGCAGTTCAAAACATGCTAAACGTCCAGCAATAACTCCCAAAGTAAAGAAGCTAGGACTGAAAGGCATAGCTTGTCTGAAACCTCCTAACAGGACACACAAGCAGACCCTGTCACTTTGGCTCTCAGCCTTTTCCTTTGCCTGGAAAGAGGGAACATGCCTGGAACCTCCTACGGTGCTTTTCTCGGCCCTAGCAGACTGCAGTTCAAAACATGCTAAACGTCCAGCAATAACTCCCAAAGTAAAGAAGCTAGGACTGAAAGGCATAGCTTGTCTGAAACCTCCTAACAGGACACACAAGCAGACCCTGTCACTTTGGCTCTCAGCCTTTTCCTTTGCCTGGAAAGAGGGAACATGCCTGGAAGCTCCTACGGTGCTTTTCTCGGCCCTAGCAGACTGCAGTTCAAAACATGCTAAACGTCCAGCAATAACTCCCAAAGTAAAGAAGCTAGGCATGAAAGGCATAGCTTGTCTGAAACCTCCTAACAGGACACACAAGCAGACCCTGTCACTTTGGCTCTCAGCCTTTTCCTTTGCCTGGAAAGAGGGAACATGCCTGGAACCTCCTACGGTGCTTTTCTCGGCCCTAGCAGACTGCAGTTCAAAACATGCTAAACGTCCAGCAATAACTCCCAAAGTAAAGAAGCTAGGCATGAAAGGCATAGCTTGTCTGAAACCTCCTAACAGGACACACAAGCAGACCCTGTCACTTTGGCTCTCAGCCTTTTCCTTTGCCTGGAAAGAGGGAACATGCCTGGAACCTCCTACGGTGCTTTTCTCGGCCCTAGCAGACTGCAGTTCAAAACATGCTAAACGTCCAGCAATAACTCCCAAAGTAAAGAAGCTAGGACTGAAAGGCATAGCTTGTCTGAAACCTCCTAACAGGACACACAAGCAGACCCTGTCACTTTGGCTCTCAGCCTTTTCCTTTGCCTGGAAAGAGGGAACATGCCTGGAAGCTCCTACGGTGCTTTTCTCGGCCCTAGCAGACTGCAGTTCAAAACATGCTAAACGTCCAGCAATAACTCCCAAAGTAAAGAAGCTAGGCATGAAAGGCATAGCTTGTCTGAAACCTCCTAACAGGACACACAAGCAGACCCTGTCACTTTGGCTCTCAGCCTTTTCCTTTGCCTGGAAAGAGGGAACATACCTACTACCTCCTACAGTGCTTTTCTCGGCCCTAGCAGACTGCAGTTCAAAACATGCTAAACGTCCAGCAATAACTCCCAAAGTAAAGAAGCTAGGACTGAAAGGCATAGCTTGTCTGAAACCTCCTAACAGGACACACAAGCAGACCCTGTCACTTTGGCTCTCAGCCTTTTCCTTTGCCTGGAAAGAGGGAACATGCCTGGAACCTCCTACAGTGCTTTTCTCGGCCCTAGCAGACTGCAGTTCAAAACATGCTAAACGTCCAGCAATAACTCCCAAAGTAAAGAAGCTAGGACTGAAAGGCATAGCTTGTCTTAAACCTCCTAACAGGACACACAAGCAGACCCTGTCACTTTGGCTCTCAGCCTTTTCCTTTGCCTGGAAAGAGGGAACATGCCTGGAACCTCCTATGGTGCTTTTCTCGGCCCTAGCAGACTGCAGTTCAAAACATGCTAAACGTCCAGCAATAACTCCCAAAGTAAAGAAGCTAGGGCTGAAAGGCATAGCTTTTCTGAAACCTCCTAACAGGACACACAAGCAGACCCTGTCACTTTGGCTCTCAGCCTTTTCCTTTGCCTGGAAAGAGGGAACATGCCTGGAACCTCCTACGGTGCTTTTCTCGGCCCTAGCAGACTGCAGTTCAAAACATGCTAAACGTCCAGCAATAACTCCCAAAGTAAAGAAGCTAGGCATGAAAGGCATAGCTTGTCTGAAACCTCCTAACAGGACACACAAGCAGACCCTGTCACTTTGGCTCTCAGCCTTTTCCTTTGCCTGGAAAGAGGGAACATGCCTGGAACCTCCTACGGTGCTTTTCTCGGCCCTAGCAGACTGCAGTTCAAAACATGCTAAACGTCCAGCAATAACTCCCAAAGTAAAGAAGCTAGGCATGAAAGGCATAGCTTGTCTGAAACCTCCTAACAGGACACACAAGCAGACCCTGTCACTTTGGCTCTCAGCCTTTTCCTTTGCCTGGAAAGAGGGAACATGCCTGGAACCTCCTACAGTGCTTTTCTCGGCCCTAGCAGACTGCAGTTCAAAACATGCTAAACGTCCAGCAATAACTCCCAAAGTAAAGAAGCTAGGACTGAAAGGCATAGCTTGTCTGAAACCTCCTAACAGGACACACAAGCAGACCCTGTCACTTTGGCTCTCAGCCTTTTCCTTTTCCTGGAAAGAGGGAACATGCCTGGAACCTCCTACGGTGCTTTTCTCGGCCCTAGCAGACTGCAGTTCAAAACATGCTAAACGTCCAGCAATAACTCCCAAAGTAAAGAAGCTAGGGCTGAAAGGCATAGCTTTTCTGAAACCTCCTAACAGGACACACAAGCAGACCCTGTCACTTTGGCTCTCAGCCTTTTCCTTTGCCTGGAAAGAGGGAACATGCCTGGAACCTCCTACGGTGCTTTTCTCGGCCCTAGCAGACTGCAGTTCAAAACATGCTAAACGTCCAGCAATAAATCCCAAAGTAAAGAAGCTAGGCATGAAAGGCATAGCTTGTCTGAAACCTCCTAACAGGACACACAAGCAGACCCTGTCACTTTGGCTCTCAGCCTTTTCCTTTGCCTGGAAAGAGGGAACATGCCTGGAACCTCCTACGGTGCTTTTCTCGGCCCTAGCAGACTGCAGTTCAAAACATGCTAAACGTCCAGCAATAACTCCCAAAGTAAAGAAGCTAGGCATGAAAGGCATAGCTTGTCTGAAACCTCCTAACAGGACACACAAGCAGACCCTGTCACTTTGGCTCTCAGCCTTTTCCTTTGCCTGGAAAGAGGGAACATACCTGGAAGCTCCTACGGTGCTTTTCTCGGCCCTAGCAGACTGCAGTTCAAAACATGCTAAACGTCCAGCAATAACTCCCAAAGTAAAGAAGCTAGGCATGAAAGGCATAGCTTGTCTGAAACCTCCTAACAGGACACACAAGCAGACCCTGTCACTTTGGCTCTCAGCCTTTTCCTTTGCCTGGAAAGAGGGAACATGCCTGGAACCACCTACGGTGCTTTTCTCGGCCCTAGCAGACTGCAGTTCAAAACATGCTAAACGTCCAGCAATAACTCCCAAAGTAAAGAAGCTAGGACTGAAAGGCATAGCTTGTCTGAAACCTCCTAACAGGACACACAAGCAGACCCTGTCACTTTGGCTCTCAGCCTTTTCCTTTGCCTGGAAAGAGGGAACATGCCTGGAACCTCCTACGGTGCTTTTCTCGGCCCTAGCAGACTGCAGTTCAAAACATGCTAAACGTCCAGCAATAACTCCCAAAGTAAAGAAGCTAGGCATGAAAGGCATAGCTTGTCTGAAACCTCCTAACAGGACACACAAGCAGACCCTGTCACTTTGGCTCTCAGCCTTTTCCTTTGCCTGGAAAGAAGGAACATACCTGCTACCTCCTACAGTGCTTTTCTCGGCCCTAGCAGACTGCAGTTCAAAACATGCTAAACGTCCAGCAATAACTCCCAAAGTAAAGAAGCTAGGCATGAAAGGCATAGCTTGTCTGAAACCTCCTAACAGGACACACAAGCAGACCCTGTCACTTTGGCTCTCAGCCTTTTCCTTTGCCTGGAAAGAGGGAACATGCCTGGAAGCTCCTACGGTGCTTTTCTCGGCCCTAGCAGACTGCAGTTCAAAACATGCTAAACGTCCAGCAATAACTCCCAAAGTAAAGAAGCTAGGCATGAAAGGCATAGCTTGTCTGAAACCTCCTAACAGGACACACAAGCAGACCCTGTCACTTTGGCTCTCAGCCTTTTCCTTTGCCTGGAAAGAGGGAACATGCCTGGAACCTCCTACGGTGCTTTTCTCGGCCCTAGCAGACTGCAGTTCAAAACATGCTAAACGTCCAGCAATAACTCCCAAAGTAAAGAAGCTAGGACTGAAAGGCATAGCTTGTCTGAAACCTCCTAACAGGACACACAAGCAGACCCTGTCACTTTGGCTCTCAGCCTTTTCCTTTGCCTGGAAAGAGGGAACATGCCTGGAACCTCCTACGGTGCTTTTCTCGGCCCTAGCAGACTGCAGTTCAAAACATGCTAAACGTCCAGCAATAACTCCCAAAGTAAAGAAGCTAGGCCTGAAAGGCATAGCTTGTCTGAAACCTCCTAACAGGACACACAAGCAGACCCTGTCACTTTGGCTCTCAGCCTTTTCCTTTGCCTGGAAAGAGGGAACATGCCTGGAAGCTCCTACGGTGCTTTTCTCGGCCCTAGCAGACTGCAGTTCAAAACATGCTAAACGTCCAGCAATAACTCCCAAAGTAAAGAAGCTAGGCATGAAAGGCATAGCTTGTCTGAAACCTCCTAACAGGACACACAAGCAGACCCTGTCACTTTGGCTCTCAGCCTTTTCCTTTGCCTGGAAAGAGGGAACATGCCTGGAACCTCCTACGGTGCTTTTCTCGGCCCTAGCAGACTGCAGTTCAAAACATGCTAAACGTCCAGCAATAACTCCCAAAGTAAAGAAGCTAGGCATGAAAGGCATAGCTTGTCTGAAACCTCCTAACAGGACACACAAGCAGACCCTGTCACTTTGGCTCTCAGCCTTTTCCTTTGCCTGGAAAGAAGGAACATACCTGCTACCTCCTACAGTGCTTTTCTCGGCCCTAGCAGACTGCAGTTCAAAACATGCTAAACGTCCAGCAATAACTCCCAAAGTAAAGAAGCTAGGACTGAAAGGCATAGCTTGTCTGAAACCTCCTAACAGGACACACAAGCAGACCCTGTCACTTTGGCTCTCAGCCTTTTCCTTTGCCTGGAAAGAGGGAACATGCCTGGAACCTCTTACAGTGCTTTTCTCGGCCCTAGCAGACTGCAGTTCAAAACATGCTAAACGTCCAGCAATAACTCCCAAAGTAAAGAAGCTAGGACTGAAAGGCATAGCTTGTCTGAAACCTCCTAACAGGACACACAAGCAGACCCTGTCACTTTGGCTCTCAGCCTTTTCCTTTGCCTGGAAAGAGGGAACATGCCTGGAACCTCCTACGGTGCTTTTCTCGGCCCTAGCAGACTGCAGTTCAAAACATGCTAAACGTCCAGCAATAACTCCCAAAGTAAAGAAGCTAGGCATGAAAGGCATAGCTTGTCTGAAACCTCCTAACAGGACACACAAGCAGACCCTGTCACTTTGGCTCTCAGCCTTTTCCTTTGCCTGGAAAGAGGGAACATGCCTGGAACCTCCTACGGTGCTTTTCTCGGCCCTGGCAGACTGCAGTTCAAAACATGCTAAACGTCCAGCAATAACTCCCAAAGTAAAGAAGCTAGGCATGAAAGGCATAGCTTGTCTGAAACCTCCTAACAGGACACACAAGCAGACCCTGTCACTTTGGCTCTCAGCCTTTTCCTTTGCCTGGAAAGAGGGAACATGCCTGGAACCTCCTACGGTGCTTTTCTCGGCCCTAGCAGACTGCAGTTCAAAACATGCTAAACGTCCAGCAATAACTCCCAAAGTAAAGAAGCTAGGCATGAAAGGCATAGCTTGTCTGAAACCTCCTAACAGGACACACAAGCAGACCCTGTCACTTTGGCTCTCAGCCTTTTCCTTTGCCTGGAAAGAGGGAACATGCCTGGAACCTCCTACGATGCTTTTCTCGGCCCTAGCAGACTGCAGTTCAAAACATGCTAAACGTCCAGCAATAACTCCCAAAGTAAAGAAGCTAGGACTGAAAGGCATAGCTTGTCTGAAACCTCCTAACAGGACACACAAGCAGACCCTGTCACTTTGGCTCTCAGCCTTTTCCTTTGCCTGGAAAGAGGGAACATGCCTGGAACCTCCTACGGTGCTTTTCTCGGCCCTAGCAGACTGCAGTTCAAAACATGCTAAACGTCCAGCAATAACTCCCAAAGTAAAGAAGCTAGGCATGAAAGGCATAGCTTGTCTGAAACCTCCTAACAGGACACACAAGCAGACCCTGTCACTTTGGCTCTCAGCCTTTTCCTTTGCCTGGAAAGAGGGAACATGCCTGGAACCTCCTACGGTGCTTTTCTCGGCCCTAGCAGACTGCAGTTCAAAACATGCTAAACGTCCAGCAATAACTCCCAAAGTAAAGAAGCTAGGACTGAAAGGCATAGCTTGTCTGAAACCTCCTAACAGGACACACAAGCAGACCCTGTCACTTTGGCTCTCAGCCTTTTCCTTTGCCTGGAAAGAGGGAACATGCCTGGAACCTCCTACAGTGCTTTTCTCGGCCCTAGCAGACTGCAGTTCAAAACATGCTAAACGTCCAGCAATAACTCCCAAAGTAAAGAAGCTAGGCATGAAAGGCATAGCTTGTCTGAAACCTCCTAAGAGGACACACAAGCAGACCCTGTCACTTTGGCTCTCAGCCTTTTCCTTTGCCTGGAAAGAGGGAACATGCCTGGAACCTCCTACGGTGCTTTTCTCGGCCCTAGCAGACTGCAGTTCAAAACATGCTAAACGTCCAGCAATAACTCCCAAAGTAAAGAAGCTAGGACTGAAAGGCATAGCTTGTCTGAAACCTCCTAACAGGACACACAAGCAGACCCTGTCACTTTGGCTCTCAGCCTTTTCCTTTGCCTGGAAAGAGGGAACATGCCTGGAACCTCCTACGGTGCTTTTCTCGGCCCTAGCAGACTGCAGTTCAAAACATGCTAAACGTCCAGCAATAACTCCCAAAGTAAAGAAGCTAGGACTGAAAGGCATAGCTTGTCTGAAACCTCCTAACAGGACACACAAGCAGACCCTGTCACTTTGGCTCTCAGCCTTTTCCTTTGCCTGGAAAGAAGGAACATACCTGCTACCTCCTACGGTGCTTTTCTCGGCCCTAGCAGACTGCAGTTCAAAACATGCTAAACGTCCAGCAATAACTCCCAAAGTAAAGAAGCTAGGCATGAAAGGCATAGCTTGTCTGAAACCTCCTAACAGGACACACAAGCAGACCCTGTCACTTTGGCTCTCAGCCTTTTCCTTTGCCTGGAAAGAGGGAACATGCCTGGAACCTCCTACGGTGCTTTTCTCGGCCCTAGCAGACTGCAGTTCAAAACATGCTAAACGTCCAGCAATAACTCCCAAAGTAAAGAAGCTAGGACTGAAAGGCATAGCTTGTCTGAAACCTCCTAACAGGACACACAAGCAGACCCTGTCACTTTGGCTCTCAGCCTTTTCCTTTGCCTGGAAAGAGGGAACATGCCTGGAACCTCCTACGGTGCTTTTCTCGGCCCTAGCAGACTGCAGTTCAAAACATGCTAAACGTCCAGCAATAACTCCCAAAGTAAAGAAGCTAGGCATGAAAGGCATAGCTTGTCTGAAACCTCCTAACAGGACACACAAGCAGACCCTGTCACTTTGGCTCTCAGCCTTTTCCTTTGCCTGGAAAGAGGGAACATACCTACTACCTCCTACAGTGCTTTTCTCGGCCCTAGCAGACTGCAGTTCAAAACATGCTAAACGTCCAGCAATAACTCCCAAAGTAAAGAAGCTAGGACTGAAAGGCATAGCTTGTCTGAAACCTCCTAACAGGACACACAAGCAGACCCTGTCACTTTGGCTCTCAGCCTTTTCCTTTGCCTGGAAAGAGGGAACATGCCTGGAACCTCTTACAGTGCTTTTCTCGGCCCTAGCAGACTGCAGTTCAAAACATGCTAAACGTCCAGCAATAACTCCCAAAGTAAAGAAGCTAGGACTGAAAGGCATAGCTTGTCTGAAACCTCCTAACAGGACACACAAGCAGACCCTGTCACTTTGGCTCTCAGCCTTTTCCTTTGCCTGGAAAGAGGGAACATGCCTGGAACCTCCTACGGTGCTTTTCTCGGCCCTAGCAGACTGCAGTTCAAAACATGCTAAACGTCCAGCAATAACTCCCAAAGTAAAGAAGCTAGGGCTGAAAGGCATAGCTTGTCTGAAACCTCCTAACAGGACACACAAGCAGACCCTGTCACTTTGGCTCTCAGCCTTTTCCTTTGCCTGGAAAGAGGGAACATGCCTGGAACCTCCTACGGTGCTTTTCTCGGCCCTAGCAGACTGCAGTTCAAAACATGCTAAACGTCCAGCAATAACTCCCAAAGTAAAGAAGCTAGGCATGAAAGGCATAGCTTGTCTGAAACCTCCTAACAGGACACACAAGCAGACCCTGTCACTTTGGCTCTCAGCCTTTTCCTTTGCCTGGAAAGAGGGAACATGCCTGGAACCTCCTACGGTGCTTTTCTCGGCCCTAGCAGACTGCAGTTCAAAACATGCTAAACGTCCAGCAATAACTCCCAAAGTAAAGAAGCTAGGCCTGAAAGGCATAGCTTGTCTGAAACCTCCTAACAGGACACACAAGCAGACCCTGTCACTTTGGCTCTCAGCCTTTTCCTTTTCCTGGAAAGAGGGAACATGCCTGGAACCTCCTACGATGCTTTTCTCGGCCCTAGCAGACTGCAGTTCAAAACATGCTAAACGTCCAGCAATAACTCCCAAAGTAAAGAAGCTAGGACTGAAAGGCATAGCTTGTCTGAAACCTCCTAACAGGACACACAAGCAGACCCTGTCACTTTGGCTCTCAGCCTTTTCCTTTGCCTGGAAAGAGGGAACATGCCTGGAACCTCCTACGGTGCTTTTCTCGGCCCTAGCAGACTGCAGTTCAAAACATGCTAAACGTCCAGCAATAACTCCCAAAGTAAAGAAGCTAGGACTGAAAGGCATAGCTTGTCTGAAACCTCCTAACAGGACACACAAGCAGACCCTGTCACTTTGGCTCTCAGCCTTTTCCTTTGCCTGGAAAGAGGGAACATGCCTGGAACCTCCTACGGTGCTTTTCTCGGCCCTAGCAGACTGCAGTTCAAAACATGCTAAACGTCCAGCAATAACTCCCAAAGTAAAGAAGCTAGGCATGAAAGGCATAGCTTGTCTGAAACCTCCTAACAGGACACACAAGCAGACCCTGTCACTTTGGCTCTCAGCCTTTTCCTTTGCCTGGAAAGAGGGAACATGCCTGGAACCTCCTACGGTGCTTTTCTCGGCCCTAGCAGACTGCAGTTCAAAACATGCTAAACGTCCAGCAATAACTCCCAAAGTAAAGAAGCTAGGACTGAAAGGCATAGCTTGTCTGAAACCTCCTAACAGGACACACAAGCAGACCCTGTCACTTTGGCTCTCAGCCTTTTCCTTTGCCTGGAAAGAAGGAACATACCTGCTACCTCCTACAGTGCTTTTCTCGGCCCTAGCAGACTGCAGTTCAAAACATGCTAAACGTCCAGCAATAACTCCCAAAGTAAAGAAGCTAGGCATGAAAGGCATAGCTTGTCTGAAACCTCCTAACAGGACACACAAGCAGACCCTGTCACTTTGGCTCTCAGCCTTTTCCTTTGCCTGGAAAGAGGGAACATGCCTGGAAGCTCCTACGGTGCTTTTCTCGGCCCTAGCAGACTGCAGTTCAAAACATGCTAAACGTCCAGCAATAACTCCCAAAGTAAAGAAGATAGGCCTGAAAGGCATAGCTTGTCTGAAACCTCCTAACAGGACACACAAGCAGACCCTGTCACTTTGGCTCTCAGCCTTTTCCTTTGCCTGGAAAGAGGGAACATGCCTGGAACCTCCTACGGTGCTTTTCTCGGCCCTAGCAGACTGCAGTTCAAAACATGCTAAACGTCCAGCAATAACTCCCAAAGTAAAGAAGCTAGGACTGAAAGGCATAGCTTGTCTGAAACCTCCTAACAGGACACACAAGCAGACCCTGTCACTTTGGCTCTCAGCCTTTTCCTTTGCCTGGAAAGAAGGAACATACCTGCTACCTCCTACAGTGCTTTTCTCGGCCCTAGCAGACTGCAGTTCAAAACATGCTAAACGTCCAGCAATAACTCCCAAAGTAAAGAAGCTAGGCATGAAAGGCATAGCTTGTCTGAAACCTCCTAAGAGGACACACAAGCAGACCCTGTCACTTTGGCTCTCAGCCTTTTCCTTTGCCTGGAAAGAGGGAACATGCCTGGAACCTCCTACGGTGCTTTTCTCGGCCCTAGCAGACTGCAGTTCAAAACATGCTAAACGTCCAGCAATAACTCCCAAAGTAAAGAAGCTAGGACTGAAAGGCATAGCTTGTCTGAAACCTCCTAACAGGACACACAAGCAGACCCTGTCACTTTGGCTCTCAGCCTTTTCCTTTGCCTGGAAAGAGGGAACATGCCTGGAACCTCCTACGGTGCTTTTCTCGGCCCTAGCAGACTGCAGTTCAAAACATGCTAAACGTCCAGCAATAACTCCCAAAGTAAAGAAGCTAGGACTGAAAGGCATAGCTTGTCTGAAACCTCCTAACAGGACACACAAGCAGACCCTGTCACTTTGGCTCTCAGCCTTTTCCTTTGCCTGGAAAGAAGGAACATACCTGCTACCTCCTACGGTGCTTTTCTCGGCCCTAGCAGACTGCAGTTCAAAACATGCTAAACGTCCAGCAATAACTCCCAAAGTAAAGAAGCTAGGCATGAAAGGCATAGCTTGTCTGAAACCTCCTAACAGGACACACAAGCAGACCCTGTCACTTTGGCTCTCAGCCTTTTCCTTTGCCTGGAAAGAGGGAACATGCCTGGAACCTCCTACGGTGCTTTTCTCGGCCCTAGCAGACTGCAGTTCAAAACATGCTAAACGTCCAGCAATAACTCCCAAAGTAAAGAAGCTAGGACTGAAAGGCATAGCTTGTCTGAAACCTCCTAACAGGACACACAAGCAGACCCTGTCACTTTGGCTCTCAGCCTTTTCCTTTGCCTGGAAAGAGGGAACATGCCTGGAACCTCCTACGGTGCTTTTCTCGGCCCTAGCAGACTGCAGTTCAAAACATGCTAAACGTCCAGCAATAACTCCCAAAGTAAAGAAGCTAGGCATGAAAGGCATAGCTTGTCTGAAACCTCCTAACAGGACACACAAGCAGACCCTGTCACTTTGGCTCTCAGCCTTTTCCTTTGCCTGGAAAGAGGGAACATGCCTGGAACCTCCTACGGTGCTTTTCTCGGCCCTAGCAGACTGCAGTTCAAAACATGCTAAACGTCCAGCAATAACTCCCAAAGTAAAGAAGCTAGGCATGAAAGGCATAGCTTGTCTGAAACCTCCTAACAGGACACACAAGCAGACCCTGTCACTTTGGCTCTCAGCCTTTTCCTTTGCCTGGAAAGAGGGAACATACCTACTACCTCCTACAGTGCTTTTCTCGGCCCTAGCAGACTGCAGTTCAAAACATGCTAAACATCCAGCAATAACTCCCAAAGTAAAGAAGCTAGGACTGAAAGGCATAGCTTGTCTGAAACCTCCTAACAGGACACACAAGCAGACCCTGTCACTTTGGCTCTCAGCCTTTTCCTTTGCCTGGAAAGAGGGAACATGCCTGGAACCTCTTACAGTGCTTTTCTCGGCCCTAGCAGACTGCAGTTCAAAACATGCTAAACGTCCAGCAATAACTCCCAAAGTAAAGAAGCTAGGACTGAAAGGCATAGCTTGTCTGAAACCTCCTAACAGGACACACAAGCAGACCCTGTCACTTTGGCTCTCAGCCTTTTCCTTTGCCTGGAAAGAGGGAACATGCCTGGAACCTCCTACGGTGCTTTTCTCGGCCCTAGCAGACTGCAGTTCAAAACATGCTAAACGTCCAGCAATAACTCCCAAAGTAAAGAAGCTAGGGCTGAAAGGCATAGCTTGTCTGAAACCTCCTAACAGGACACACAAGCAGACCCTGTCACTTTGGCTCTCAGCCTTTTCCTTTGCCTGGAAAGAGGGAACATGCCTGGAACCTCCTACGGTGCTTTTCTCGGCCCTAGCAGACTGCAGTTCAAAACATGCTAAACGTCCAGCAATAACTCCCAAAGTAAAGAAGCTAGGCATGAAAGGCATAGCTTGTCTGAAACCTCCTAACAGGACACACAAGCAGACCCTGTCACTTTGGCTCTCAGCCTTTTCCTTTGCCTGGAAAGAGGGAACATGCCTGGAACCTCCTACGATGCTTTTCTCGGCCCTAGCAGACTGCAGTTCAAAACATGCTAAACGTCCAGCAATAACTCCCAAAGTAAAGAAGCTAGGCATGAAAGGCATAGCTTGTCTGAAACCTCCTAACAGGACACACAAGCAGACCCTGTCACTTTGGCTCTCAGCCTTTTCCTTTGCCTGGAAAGAGGGAACATGCCTGGAACCTCCTACGGTGCTTTTCTCGGCCCTAGCAGACTGCAGTTCAAAACATGCTAAACGTCCAGCAATAACTCCCAAAGTAAAGAAGCTAGGACTGAAAGGCATAGCTTGTCTGAAACCTCCTAACAGGACACACAAGCAGACCCTGTCACTTTGGCTCTCAGCCTTTTCCTTTGCCTGGAAAGAGGGAACATGCCTGGAACCTCCTACGGTGCTTTTCTCGGCCCTAGCAGACTGCAGTTCAAAACATGCTAAACGTCCAGCAATAACTCCCAAAGTAAAGAAGCTAGGACTGAAAGGCATAGCTTGTCTGAAACCTCCTAACAGGACACACAAGCAGACCCTGTCACTTTGGCTCTCAGCCTTTTCCTTTGCCTGGAAAGAAGGAACATACCTGCTACCTCCTACAGTGCTTTTCTCGGCCCTAGCAGACTGCAGTTCAAAACATGCTAAACGTCCAGCAATAACTCCCAAAGTAAAGAAGCTAGGCATGAAAGGCATAGCTTGTCTGAAACCTCCTAACAGGACACACAAGCAGACCCTGTCACTTTGGCTCTCAGCCTTTTCCTTTGCCTGAAAAGAGGGAACATGCCTGGAACCTCCTACGGTGCTTTTCTCGGCCCTAGCAGACTGCAGTTCAAAACATGCTAAACGTCCAGCAATAACTCCCAAAGTAAAGAAGCTAGGCCTGAAAGGCATAGCTTGTCTGAAACCTCCTAACAGGACACACAAGCAGACCCTGTCACTTTGGCTCTCAGCCTTTTCCTTTGCCTGGAAAGAGGGAACATGCCTGGAACCTCCTACGGTGCTTTTCTCGGCCCTAGCAGACTGCAGTTCAAAACATGCTAAACGTCCAGCAATAACTCCCAAAGTAAAGAAGCTAGGACTGAAAGGCATAGCTTGTCTGAAACCTCCTAACAGGACACACAAGCAGACCCTGTCACTTTGGCTCTCAGCCTTTTCCTTTGCCTGGAAAGAGGGAACATGCCTGGAACCTCCTACGGTGCTTTTCTCGGCCCTAGCAGACTGCAGTTCAAAACATGCTAAACGTCCAGCAATAACTCCCAAAGTAAAGAAGCTAGGACTGAAAGGCATAGCTTGTCTGAAACCTCCTAACAGGACACACAAGCAGACCCTGTCACTTTGGCTCTCAGCCTTTTCCTTTGCCTGGAAAGAAGGAACATACCTGCTACCTCCTACGGTGCTTTTCTCGGCCCTAGCAGACTGCAGTTCAAAACATGCTAAACGTCCAGCAATAACTCCCAAAGTAAAGAAGCTAGGACTGAAAGGCATAGCTTGTCTGAAACCTCCTAACAGGACACACAAGCAGACCCTGTCACTTTGGCTCTCAGCCTTTTCCTTTGCCTGGAAAGAGGGAACATGCCTGGAACCTCCTACGGTGCTTTTCTCGGCCCTAGCAGACTGCAGTTCAAAACATGCTAAACGTCCAGCAATAACTCCCAAAGTAAAGAAGCTAGGACTGAAAGGCATAGCTTGTCTGAAACCTCCTAACAGGACACACAAGCAGACCCTGTCACTTTGGCTCTCAGCCTTTTCCTTTGCCTGGAAAGAGGGAACATGCCTGGAAGCTCCTACGGTGCTTTTCTCGGCCCTAGCAGACTGCAGTTCAAAACATGCTAAACGTCCAGCAATAACTCCCAAAGTAAAGAAGCTAGGCATGAAAGGCATAGCTTGTCTGAAACCTCCTAACAGGACACACAAGCAGACCCTGTCACTTTGGCTCTCAGCCTTTTCCTTTGCCTGGAAAGAGGGAACATGCCTGGAACCTCCTACGGTGCTTTTCTCGGCCCTAGCAGACTGCAGTTCAAAACATGCTAAACGTCCAGCAATAACTCCCAAAGTAAAGAAGCTAGGCATGAAAGGCATAGCTTGTCTGAAACCTCCTAACAGGACACACAAGCAGACCCTGTCACTTTGGCTCTCAGCCTTTTCCTTTGCCTGGAAAGAGGGAACATACCTACTACCTCCTACAGTGCTTTTCTCGGCCCTAGCAGACTGCAGTTCAAAACATGCTAAACGTCCAGCAATAACTCCCAAAGTAAAGAAGCTAGGACTGAAAGGCATAGCTTGTCTGAAACCTCCTAACAGGACACACAAGCAGACCCTGTCACTTTGTCTCTCAGCCTTTTCCTTTGCCTGGAAAGAGGGAACATGCCTGGAACCTCTTACAGTGCTTTTCTCGGCCCTAGCAGACTGCAGTTCAAAACATGCTAAACGTCCAGCAATAACTCCCAAAGTAAAGAAGCTAGGACTGAAAGGCATAGCTTGTCTGAAACCTCCTAACAGGACACACAAGCAGACCCTGTCACTTTGGCTCTCAGCCTTTTCCTTTGCCTGGAAAGAGGGAACATGCCTGGAACCTCCTACGGTGCTTTTCTCGGCCCTAGCAGACTGCAGTTCAAAACATGCTAAACGTCCAGCAATAACTCCCAAAGTAAAGAAGCTAGGACTGAAAGGCATAGCTTGTCTGAAACCTCCTAACAGGACACACAAGCAGACCCTGTCACTTTGGCTCTCAGCCTTTTCCTTTGCCTGGAAAGAGGGAACATGCCTGGAACCTCCTACGGTGCTTTTCTCGGCCCTAGCAGACTGCAGTTCAAAACATGCTAAACGTCCAGCAATAACTCCCAAAGTAAAGAAGCTAGGCATGAAAGGCATAGCTTGTCTGAAACCTCCTAACAGGACACACAAGCAGACCCTGTCACTTTGGCTCTCAGCCTTTTCCTTTGCCTGGAAAGAGGGAACATGCCTGGAACCTCCTACGATGCTTTTCTCGGCCCTAGCAGACTGCAGTTCAAAACATGCTAAACGTCCAGCAATAACTCCCAAAGTAAAGAAGCTAGGACTGAAAGGCATAGCTTGTCTGAAACCTCCTAACAGGACACACAAGCAGACCCTGTCACTTTGGATCTCAGCCTTTTCCTTTGCCTGGAAAGAGGGAACATGCCTGGAACCTCCTACGGTGCTTTTCTCGGCCCTAGCAGACTGCAGTTCAAAACATGCTAAACGTCCAGCAATAACTCCCAAAGTAAAGAAGCTAGGACTGAAAGGCATAGCTTGTCTGAAACCTCCTAACAGGACACACAAGCAGACCCTGTCACTTTGGCTCTCAGCCTTTTCCTTTGCCTGGAAAGAGGGAACATGCCTGGAACCTCCTACGGTGCTTTTCTCGGCCCTAGCAGACTGCAGTTCAAAACATGCTAAACGTCCAGCAATAACTCCCAAAGTAAAGAAGCTAGGACTGAAAGGCATAGCTTGTCTGAAACCTCCTAACAGGACACACAAGCAGACCCTGTCACTTTGGCTCTCAGCCTTTTCCTTTGCCTGGAAAGAAGGAACATACCTGCTACCTCCTACAGTGCTTTTCTCGGCCCTAGCAGACTGCAGTTCAAAACATGCTAAACGTCCAGCAATAACTCCCAAAGTAAAGAAGCTAGGCATGAAAGGCATAGCTTGTCTGAAACCTCCTAACAGGACACACAAGCAGACCCTGTCACTTTGGCTCTCAGCCTTTTCCTTTGCCTGAAAAGAGGGAACATGCCTGGAACCTCCTACGGTGCTTTTCTCGGCCCTAGCAGACTGCAGTTCAAAACATGCTAAACGTCCAGCAATAACTCCCAAAGTAAAGAAGCTAGGACTGAAAGGCATAGCTTGTCTGAAACCTCCTAACAGGACACACAAGCAGACCCTGTCACTTTGGCTCTCAGCCTTTTCCTTTGCCTGGAAAGAGGGAACATGCCTGGAAGCTCCTACGGTGCTTTTCTCGGCCCTAGCGGACTGCAGTTCAAAACATGCTAAACGTCCAGCAATAACTCCCAAAGTAAAGAAGCTAGGCCTGAAAGGCATAGCTTGTCTGAAACCTCCTAACAGGACACACAAGCAGACCCTGTCACTTTGGCTCTCAGCCTTTTCCTTTGCCTGGAAAGAGGGAACATGCCTGGAACCTCCTACGGTGCTTTTCTCGGCCCTAGCAGACTGCAGTTCAAAACATGCTAAACGTCCAGCAATAACTCCCAAAGTAAAGAAGCTAGGACTGAAAGGCATAGCTTGTC
Organism: Rallus limicola; assembly: GCA_022605955.1. Lineage (NCBI taxonomy): Eukaryota > Metazoa > Chordata > Aves > Gruiformes > Rallidae > Rallus > Rallus limicola. The sequence goes on along the minus strand of JAKCOZ010000249.1, from coordinate 33,400 downwards.
TGAAACCTCCTAACAGGACACACAAGCAGACCCTGTCACTTTGGCTCTCAGCCTTTTCCTTTGCCTGGAAAGAAGGAACATACCTGCTACCTCCTACAGTGCTTTTCTCGGCCCTAGCAGACTGCAGTTCAAAACATGCTAAACGTCCAGCAATAACTCCCAAAGTAAAGAAGCTAGGCATGAAAGGCATAGCTTGTCTGAAACCTCCTAACAGGACACACAAGCAGACCCTGTCACTTTGGCTCTCAGCCTTTTCCTTTGCCTGGAAAGAGGGAACATGCCTGGAACCTCCTACGGTGCTTTTCTCGGCCCTAGCAGACTGCAGTTCAAAACATGCTAAACGTCCAGCAATAACTCCCAAAGTAAAGAAGCTAGGACTGAAAGGCATAGCTTGTCTGAAACCTCCTAACAGGACACACAAGCAGACCCTGTCACTTTGGCTCTCAGCCTTTTCCTTTGCCTGGAAAGAGGGAACATGCCTGGAACCTCCTACGGTGCTTTTCTCGGCCCTAGCAGACTGCAGTTCAAAACATGCTAAACGTCCAGCAATAACTCCCAAAGTAAAGAAGCTAGGCATGAAAGGCATAGCTTGTCTGAAACCTCCTAACAGGACACACAAGCAGACCATGTCACTTTGGCTCTCAGCCTTTTCCTTTGCCTGGAAAGAGGGAACATGCCTGGAACCTCCTACAGTGCTTTTCTCGGCCCTAGCAGACTGCAGTTCAAAACATGCTAAACGTCCAGCAATAACTCCCAAAGTAAAGAAGCTAGGCATGAAAGGCATAGCTTGTCTGAAACCTCCTAACAGGACACACAAGCAGACCCTGTCACTTTGGCTCTCAGCCTTTTCCTTTGCCTGGAAAGAGGGAACATGCCTGGAACCTCCTACGGTGCTTTTCTCGGCCCTAGCAGACTGCAGTTCAAAACATGCTAAACGTCCAGCAATAACTCCCAAAGTAAAGAAGCTAGGACTGAAAGGCATAGCTTGTCTGAAACCTCCTAACAGGACACACAAGCAGACCCTGTCACTTTGGCTCTCAGCCTTTTCCTTTGCCTGGAAAGAGGGAACATGCCTGCTACCTCCTACAGTGCTTTTCTCGGCCCTAGCAGACTGCAGTTCAAAACATGCTAAACGTCCAGCAATAACTCCCAAAGTAAAGAAGCTAGGCATGAAAGGCATAGCTTGTCTGAAACCTCCTAACAGGACACACAAGCAGACCCTGTCACTTTGGCTCTCAGCCTTTTCCTTTGCCTGAAAAGAGGGAACATGCCTGGAACCTCCTACGGTGCTTTTCTCGGCCCTAGCAGACTGCAGTTCAAAACATGCTAAACGTCCAGCAATAACTCCCAAAGTAAAGAAGCTAGGCATGAAAGGCATAGCTTGTCTGAAACCTCCTAACAGGACACACAAGCAGACCCTGTCACTTTGGCTCTCAGCCTTTTCCTTTGCCTGGAAAGAGGGAACATGCCTGGAACCTCCTACGGTGCTTTTCTCGGCCCTAGCAGACTGCAGTTCAAAACATGCTAAACGTCCAGCAATAACTCCCAAAGTAAAGAAGCTAGGCCTGAAAGGCATAGCTTGTCTGAAACCTCCTAACAGGACACACAAGCAGACCCTGTCACTTTGGCTCTCAGCCTTTTCCTTTGCCTGGAAAGAGGGAACATGCCTGGAACCTCCTACGGTGCTTTTCTCGGCCCTAGCAGACTGCAGTTCAAAACATGCTAAACGTCCAGCAATAACTCCCAAAGTAAAGAAGCTAGGACTGAAAGGCATAGCTTGTCTGAAACCTCCTAACAGGACACACAAGCAGACCCTGTCACTTTGGCTCTCAGCCTTTTCCTTTGCCTGGAAAGAAGGAACATACCTGCTACCTCCTACAGTGCTTTTCTCGGCCCTAGCAGACTGCAGTTCAAAACATGCTAAACGTCCAGCAATAACTCCCAAAGTAAAGAAGCTAGGACTGAAAGGCATAGCTTGTCTGAAACCTCCTAACAGGACACACAAGCAGACCCTGTCACTTTGGCTCTCAGCCTTTTCCTTTGCCTGGAAAGAGGGAACATGCCTGGAACCTCCTACGGTGCTTTTCTCGGCCCTAGCAGACTGCAGTTCAAAACATGCTAAACGTCCAGCAATAACTCCCAAAGTAAAGAAGCTAGGACTGAAAGGCATAGCTTGTCTGAAACCTCCTAACAGGACACACAAGCAGACCCTGTCACTTTGGCTCTCAGCCTTTTCCTTTGCCTGGAAAGAGGGAACATACCTGCTACATCCTACAGTGCTTTTCTCGGCCCTAGCAGACTGCAGTTCAAAACATGCTAAACGTCCAGCAATAACTCCCAAAGTAAAGAAGCTAGGCATGAAAGGCATAGCTTGTCTGAAACCTCCTAACAGGACACACAAGCAGACCCTGTCACTTTGGCTCTCAGCCTTTTCCTTTGCCTGGAAAGAGGGAACATACCTGCTACCTCCTACAGTGCTTTTCTCGGCCCTAGCAGACTGCAGTTCAAAACATGCTAAACGTCCAGCAATAACTCCCAAAGTAAAGAAGCTAGGCATGAAAGGCATAGCTTGTCTGAAACCTCCTAACAGGACACACAAGCAGACCCTGTCACTTTGGCTCTCAGCCTTTTCCTTTGCCTGGAAAGAGGGAACATGCCTGGAACCTCCTACGGTGCTTTTCTCGGCCCTAGCAGACTGCAGTTCAAAACATGCTAAACGTCCAGCAATAACTCCCAAAGTAAAGAAGCTAGGCATGAAAGGCATAGCTTGTCTGAAACCTCCTAACAGGACACACAAGCAGACCCTGTCACTTTGGCTCTCAGCCTTTTCCTTTGCCTGGAAAGAGGGAACATGCCTGGAACCTCCTACGGTGCTTTTCTCGGCCCTAGCAGACTGCAGTTCAAAACATGCTAAACGTCCAGCAATAACTCCCAAAGAAAAGAAGCTAGGACTGAAAGGCATAGCTTGTCTGAAACCTCCTAACAGGACACACAAGCAGACCCTGTCACTTTGGCTCTCAGCCTTTTCCTTTGCCTGGAAAGCGGGAACATGCCTGGAACCTCCTACGGTGCTTTTCTCGGCCCTAGCAGACTGCAGTTCAAAACATGCTAAACGTCCAGCAATAACTCCCAAAGTAAAGAAGCTAGGACTGAAAGGCATAGCTTGTCTGAAACCTCCTAACAGGACACACAAGCAGACCCTGTCACTTTGGCTCTCAGCCTTTTCCTTTGCCTGGAAAGAGGGAACATGCCTGGAACCTCCTACGGTGCTTTTCTCGGCCCTAGCAGACTGCAGTTCAAAACATGCTAAACGTCCAGCAATAACTCCCAAAGTAAAGAAGCTAGGCCTGAAAGGCATAGCTTGTCTGAAACCTCCTAACAGGACACACAAGCAGACCCTGTCACTTTGGCTCTCAGCCTTTTCCTTTGCCTGGAAAGAGGGAACATGCCTGGAACCTCCTACGGTGCTTTTCTCGGCCCTAGCAGACTGCAGTTCAAAACATGCTAAACGTCCAGCAATAACTCCCAAATTAAAGAAGCTAGGCATGAAAGGCATAGCTTGTCTGAAACCTCCTAACAGGACACACAAGCAGACCCTGTCACTTTGGCTCTCAGCCTTTTCCTTTGCCTGGAAAGAGGGAACATGCCTGGAACCTCCTACGGTGCTTTTCTCGGCCCTAGCAGACTGCAGTTCAAAACATGCTAAACGTCCAGCAATAACTCCCAAAGTAAAGAAGCTAGGCATGAAAGGCATAGCTTGTCTGAAACCTCCTAACAGGACACACAAGCAGACCCTGTCACTTTGGCTCTCAGCCTTTTCCTTTGCCTGGAAAGAGGGAACATGCCTGGAACCTCCTACGGTGCTTTTCTCGGCCCTAGCAGACTGCAGTCCAAAACATGCTAAACGTCCAGCAATAACTCCCAAAGTAAAGAAGCTAGGCATGAAAGGCATAGCTTGTCTGAAACCTCCTAACAGGACACACAAGCAGACCCTGTCACTTTGGCTCTCAGCCTTTTCCTTTGCCTGGAAAGAGGGAACATGCCTGGAACCTCCTACAGTGCTTTTCTCGGCCCTAGCAGACTGCAGTTCAAAACATGCTAAACGTCCAGCAATAACTCCCAAAGTAAAGAAGCTAGGACTGAAAGGCATAGCTTGTCTGAAACCTTCTAACAGGACACACAAGCAGACCCTGTCACTTTGGCTCTCAGCCTTTTCCTTTGCCTGGAAAGAGGGAACATGCCTGGAACCTCCTACGGTGCTTTTCTCGGCCCTAGCAGACTGCAGTTCAAAACATGCTAAACGTCCAGCAATAACTCCCAAAGTAAAGAAGCTAGGCATGAAAGGCATAGCTTGTCTGAAACCTCCTAACAGGACACACAAGCAGACCCTGTCACTTTGGCTCTCAGCCTTTTCCTTTGCCTGGAAAGAGGGAACATGCCTGGAACCTCCTACGGTGCTTTTCTCGGCCCTAGCAGACTGCAGTTCAAAACATGCTAAACGTCCAGCAATAACTCCCAAAGTAAAGAAGCTAGGCATGAAAGGCATAGCTTGTCTGAAACCTCCTAACAGGACACACAAGCAGACCCTGTCACTTTGGCTCTCAGCCTTTTCCTTTGCCTGGAAAGAAGGAACATACCTGCTACCTCCTACGGTGCTTTTCTCGGCCCTAGCAGACTGCAGTTCAAAACATGCTAAACGTCCAGCAATAACTCCCAAAGTAAAGAAGCTAGGACTGAAAGGCATAGCTTGTCTGAAACCTCCTAACAGGACACACAAGCAGACCCTGTCACTTTGGCTCTCAGCCTTTTCCTTTGCCTGGAAAGAGGGAACATGCCTGGAACCTCCTACGGTGCTTTTCTCGGCCCTAGCAGACTGCAGTTCAAAACATGCTAAACGTCCAGCAATAACTCCCAAAGTAAAGAAGCTAGGCATGAAAGGCATAGCTTGTCTGAAACCTCCTAACAGGACACACAAGCAGACCCTGTCACTTTGGCTCTCAGCCTTTTCCTTTGTCTGGAAAGAGGGAACATGCCTGGAACCTCCTACAGTGCTTTTCTCGGCCCTAGCAGACTGCAGTTCAAAACATGCTAAACGTCCAGCAATAACTCCCAAAGTAAAGAAGCTAGGCATGAAAGGCATAGCTTGTCTGAAACCTCCTAACAGGACACACAAGCAGAACCTGTAACTTTGGCCTCAGCCTTTTCCTTTGCCTGGAAAGAAGGAACATACCTGCTACCTCCTACTGTGCTTTTCTCGGCCCTAGCAGACTGCAGTTCAAAACATGCTAAACGTCCAGCAATAACTCCCAAAGTAAAGAAGCTAGGCATGAAAGGCATAGCTTGTCTGAAACCTCCTAACAGGACACACAAGCAGACCCTGTCACTTTGGCTCTCAGCCTTTTCCTTTGCCTGGAAAGAGGGAACATGCCTGGAACCTCCTACGGTGCTTTTCTCGGCCCTAGCAGACTGCAGTTCAAAACATGCTAAACGTCCAGCAATAACTCCCAAATTAAAGAAGCTAGGCATGAAAGGCATAGCTTGTCTGAAACCTCCTAACAGGACACACAAGCAGACCCTGTCACTTTGGCTCTCAGCCTTTTCCTTTGCCTGGAAAGAGGGAACATGCCTGGAACCTCCTACGGTGCTTTTCTCGGCCCTAGCAGACTGCAGTTCAAAACATGCTAAACGTCCAGCAATAACTCCCAAAGTAAAGAAGCTAGGCATGAAAGGCATAGCTTGTCTGAAACCTCCTAACAGGACACACAAGCAGACCCTGTCACTTTGGCTCTCAGCCTTTTCCTTTGCCTGGAAAGAGGGAACATGCCTGGAACCTCCTACGGTGCTTTTCTCGGCCCTAGCAGACTGCAGTCCAAAACATGCTAAACGTCCAGCAATAACTCCCAAAGTAAAGAAGCTAGGCATGAAAGGCATAGCTTGTCTGAAACCTCCTAACAGGACACACAAGCAGACCCTGTCACTTTGGCTCTCAGCCTTTTCCTTTGCCTGGAAAGAGGGAACATGCCTGGAACCTCCTACAGTGCTTTTCTCGGCCCTAGCAGACTGCAGTTCAAAACATGCTAAACGTCCAGCAATAACTCCCAAAGTAAAGAAGCTAGGACTGAAAGGCATAGCTTGTCTGAAACCTTCTAACAGGACACACAAGCAGACCCTGTCACTTTGGCTCTCAGCCTTTTCCTTTGCCTGGAAAGAGGGAACATGCCTGGAACCTCCTACGGTGCTTTTCTCGGCCCTAGCAGACTGCAGTTCAAAACATGCTAAACGTCCAGCAATAACTCCCAAAGTAAAGAAGCTAGGCATGAAAGGCATAGCTTGTCTGAAACCTCCTAACAGGACACACAAGCAGACCCTGTCACTTTGGCTCTCAGCCTTTTCCTTTGCCTGGAAAGAGGGAACATGCCTGGAACCTCCTACGGTGCTTTTCTCGGCCCTAGCAGACTGCAGTTCAAAACATGCTAAACGTCCAGCAATAACTCCCAAAGTAAAGAAGCTAGGCATGAAAGGCATAGCTTGTCTGAAACCTCCTAACAGGACACACAAGCAGACCCTGTCACTTTGGCTCTCAGCCTTTTCCTTTGCCTGGAAAGAAGGAACATACCTGCTACCTCCTACGGTGCTTTTCTCGGCCCTAGCAGACTGCAGTTCAAAACATGCTAAACGTCCAGCAATAACTCCCAAAGTAAAGAAGCTAGGACTGAAAGGCATAGCTTGTCTGAAACCTCCTAACAGGACACACAAGCAGACCCTGTCACTTTGGCTCTCAGCCTTTTCCTTTGCCTGGAAAGAGGGAACATGCCTGGAACCTCCTACGGTGCTTTTCTCGGCCCTAGCAGACTGCAGTTCAAAACATGCTAAACGTCCAGCAATAACTCCCAAAGTAAAGAAGCTAGGCATGAAAGGCATAGCTTGTCTGAAACCTCCTAACAGGACACACAAGCAGACCCTGTCACTTTGGCTCTCAGCCTTTTCCTTTGTCTGGAAAGAGGGAACATGCCTGGAACCTCCTACAGTGCTTTTCTCGGCCCTAGCAGACTGCAGTTCAAAACATGCTAAACGTCCAGCAATAACTCCCAAAGTAAAGAAGCTAGGCATGAAAGGCATAGCTTGTCTGAAACCTCCTAACAGGACACACAAGCAGAACCTGTAACTTTGGCCTCAGCCTTTTCCTTTGCCTGGAAAGAAGGAACATACCTGCTACCTCCTACTGTGCTTTTCTCGGCCCTAGCAGACTGCAGTTCAAAACATGCTAAACGTCCAGCAATAACTCCCAAAGTAAAGAAGCTAGGCATGAAAGGCATAGCTTGTCTGAAACCTCCTAACAGGACACACAAGCAGACCCTGTCACTTTGGCTCTCAGCCTTTTCCTTTGCCTGGAAAGAGGGAACATGCCTGGAACCTCCTACGGTGCTTTTCTCGGCCCTAGCAGACTGCAGTTCAAAACATGCTAAACGTCCAGCAATAACTCCCAAAGTAAAGAAGCTAGGCATGAAAGGCATAGCTTGTCTGAAACCTCCTAACAGGACACACAAGCAGACCCTGTCACTTTGGCTCTCAGCCTTTTCCTTTGCCTGGAAAGAGGGAACATGCCTGGAACCTCCTACGGTGCTTTTCTCGGCCCTAGCAGACTGCAGTTCAAAACATGCTAAACGTCCAGCAATAACTCCCAAAGTAAAGAAGCTAGGCATGAAAGGCATAGCTTGTCTGAAACCTCCTAACAGGACACACAAGCAGACCCTGTCACTTTGGCTCTCAGCCTTTTCCTTTGCCTGGAAAGAGGGAACATGCCTGGAACCTCCTACGGTGCTTTTCTCGGCCCTAGCAGACTGCAGTTCAAAACATGCTAAACGTCCAGCAATAACTCCCAAAGTAAAGAAGCTAGGACTGAAAGGCATAGCTTGTCTGAAACCTCCTAACAGGACACACAAGCAGACCCTGTCACTTTGGCTCTCAGCCTTTTCCTTTGCCTGGAAAGAGGGAACATGCCTGGAACCTCCTACGGTGCTTTTCTCGGCCCTAGCAGACTGCAGTTCAAAACATGCTAAACGTCCAGCAATAACTCCCAAAGTAAAGAAGCTAGGCATGAAAGGCATAGCTTGTCTGAAACCTCCTAACAGGACACACAAGCAGACCCTGTCACTTTGGCTCTCAGCCTTTTCCTTTGCCTGGAAAGAGGGAACATGCCTGGAACCTCCTACGGTGCTTTTCTCGGCCCTAGCAGACTGCAGTTCAAAACATGCTAAACGTCCAGCAATAACTCCCAAAGTAAAGAAGCTAGGCATGAAAGGCATAGCTTGTCTGAAACCTCCTAACAGGACACACAAGCAGACCCTGTCACTTTGGCTCTCAGCCTTTTCCTTTGCCTGGAAAGAGGGAACATGCCTGGAACCTCCTACGGTGCTTTTCTCGGCCCTAGCAGACTGCAGTTCAAAACATGCTAAACGTCCAGCAATAACTCCCAAAGTAAAGAAGCTAGGACTGAAAGGCATAGCTTGTCTGAAACCTCCTAACAGGACACACAAGCAGACCCTGTCACTTTGGCTCTCAGCCTTTTCCTTTGCCTGGAAAGAGGGAACATGCCTGGAACCTCCTACGGTGCTTTTCTCGGCCCTAGCAGACTGCAGTTCAAAACATGCTAAACGTCCAGCAATAACTCCCAAAGTAAAGAAGCTAGGCATGAAAGGCATAGCTTGTCTGAAACCTCCTAACAGGACACACAAGCAGACCCTGTCACTTTGGCTCTCAGCCTTTTCCTTTGCCTGGAAAGAGGGAACATGCCTGGAACCTCCTACAGTGCTTTTCTCGGCCCTAGCAGACTGCTGTTCAAAACATGCTAAACGTCCAGCAATAACTCCCAAAGTAAAGAAGCTAGGACTGAAAGGCATAGCTTGTCTGAAACCTCCTAACAGGACACACAAGCAGACCCTGTCACTTTGGCTCTCAGCCTTTTCCTTTGCCTGGAAAGAGGGAACATGCCTGGAACCTCCTACGGTGCTTTTCTCGGCCCTAGCAGACTGCAGTTCAAAACATGCTAAACGTCCAGCAATAACTCCCAAAGTAAAGAAGCTAGGACTGAAAGGCATAGCTTGTCTGAAACCTCCTAACAGGACACACAAGCAGACCCTGTCACTTTGGCTCTCAGCCTTTTCCTTTGCCTGGAAAGAGGGAACATGCCTGGAAGCTCCTACGGTGCTTATCTCGGCCCTAGCAGACTGCAGTTCAAAACATGCTAAACGTCCAGCAATAACTCCCAAAGTAAAGAAGCTAGGACTGAAAGGCATAGCTTGTCTGAAACCTCCTAACAGGACACACAAGCAGACCCTGTCACTTTGGCTCTCAGCCTTTTCCTTTGCCTGGAAAGAGGGAACATGCCTGGAACCTCCTACGGTGCTTTTCTCGGCCCTAGCAGACTGCAGTTCAAAACATGCTAAACGTTCAGCAATAACTCCCAAAGTAAAGAAGCTAGGCATGAAAGGCATAGCTTGTCTGAAACCTCCTAACAGGACACACAAGCAGACCCTGTCACTTTGGCTCTCAGCCTTTTCCTTTGCCTGGAAAGAGGGAACATGCCTGGAACCTCCTACGGTGCTTTTCTCGGCCCTAGCAGACTGCAGTTCAAAACATGCTAAACGTCCAGCAATAACTCCCAAAGTAAAGAAGCTAGGCATGAAAGGCATAGCTTGTCTGAAACCTCCTAACAGGACACACAAGCAGACCCTGTCACTTTGGCTCTCAGCCTTTTCCTTTGCCTGGAAAGAGGGAACATGCCTGGAACCTCCTACGGTGCTTTTCTCGGCCCTAGCAGACTGCAGTTCAAAACATGCTAAACGTCCAGCAATAACTCCCAAAGTAAAGAAGCTAGGACTGAAAGGCATAGCTTGTCTGAAACCTCCTAACAGGACACACAAGCAGACCCTGTCACTTTGGCTCTCAGCCTTTTCCTTTGCCTGGAAAGAGGGAACATGCCTGGAACCTCCTACGGTGCTTTTCTCGGCCCTAGCAGACTGCAGTTCAAAACATGCTAAACGTCCAGCAATAACTCCCAAAGTAAAGAAGCTAGGCATGAAAGGCATAGCTTGTCTGAAACCTCCTAACAGGACACACAAGCAGACCCTGTCACTTTGGCTCTCAGCCTTTTCCTTTGCCTGGAAAGAGGGAACATGCCTGGAACCTCCTACGGTGCTTTTCTCGGCCCTAGCAGACTGCAGTTCAAAACATGCTAAACGTCCAGCAATAACTCCCAAAGTAAAGAAGCTAGGCATGAAAGGCATAGCTTGTCTGAAACCTCCTAACAGGACACACAAGCAGACCCTGTCACTTTGGCTCTCAGCCTTTTCCTTTGCCTGGAAAGAGGGAACATGCCTGGAACCTCCTACGGTGCTTTTCTCGGCCCTAGCAGACTGCAGTTCAAAACATGCTAAACGTCCAGCAATAACTCCCAAAGTAAAGAAGCTAGGACTGAAAGGCATAGCTTGTCTGAAACCTCCTAACAGGACACACAAGCAGACCCTGTCACTTTGGCTCTCAGCCTTTTCCTTTGCCTGGAAAGAGGGAACATGCCTGGAACCTCCTACGGTGCTTTTCTCGGCCCTAGCAGACTGCAGTTCAAAACATGCTAAACGTCCAGCAATAACTCCCAAAGTAAAGAAGCTAGGCATGAAAGGCATAGCTTGTCTGAAACCTCCTAACAGGACACACAAGCAGACCCTGTCACTTTGGCTCTCAGCCTTTTCCTTTGCCTGGAAAGAGGGAACATGCCTGGAACCTCCTACAGTGCTTTTCTCGGCCCTAGCAGACTGCTGTTCAAAACATGCTAAACGTCCAGCAATAACTCCCAAAGTAAAGAAGCTAGGACTGAAAGGCATAGCTTGTCTGAAACCTCCTAACAGGACACACAAGCAGACCCTGTCACTTTGGCTCTCAGCCTTTTCCTTTGCCTGGAAAGAGGGAACATGCCTGGAACCTCCTACGGTGCTTTTCTCGGCCCTAGCAGACTGCAGTTCAAAACATGCTAAACGTCCAGCAATAACTCCCAAAGTAAAGAAGCTAGGACTGAAAGGCATAGCTTGTCTGAAACCTCCTAACAGGACACACAAGCAGACCCTGTCACTTTGGCTCTCAGCCTTTTCCTTTGCCTGGAAAGAGGGAACATGCCTGGAAGCTCCTACGGTGCTTATCTCGGCCCTAGCAGACTGCAGTTCAAAACATGCTAAACGTCCAGCAATAACTCCCAAAGTAAAGAAGCTAGGACTGAAAGGCATAGCTTGTCTGAAACCTCCTAACAGGACACACAAGCAGACCCTGTCACTTTGGCTCTCAGCCTTTTCCTTTGCCTGGAAAGAGGGAACATGCCTGGAACCTCCTACGGTGCTTTTCTCGGCCCTAGCAGACTGCAGTTCAAAACATGCTAAACGTTCAGCAATAACTCCCAAAGTAAAGAAGCTAGGCATGAAAGGCATAGCTTGTCTGAAACCTCCTAACAGGACACACAAGCAGACCCTGTCACTTTGGCTCTCAGCCTTTTCCTTTGCCTGGAAAGAGGGAACATGCCTGGAACCTCCTACGGTGCTTTTCTCGGCCCTAGCAGACTGCAGTTCAAAACATGCTAAACGTCCAGCAATAACTCCCAAAGTAAAGAAGCTAGGCATGAAAGGCATAGCTTGTCTGAAACCTCCTAACAGGACACACAAGCAGACCCTGTCACTTTGGCTCTCAGCCTTTTCCTTTGCCTGGAAAGAGGGAACATGCCTGGAACCTCCTACGGTGCTTTTCTCGGCCCTAGCAGACTGCAGTTCAAAACATGCTAAACGTCCAGCAATAACTCCCAAAGTAAAGAAGCTAGGCATGAAAGGCATAGCTTGTCTGAAACCTCCTAACAGGACACACAAGCAGACCCTGTCACTTTGGCTCTCAGCCTTTTCCTTTGCCTGGAAAGAGGGAACATGCCTGGAACCTCCTACGGTGCTTTTCTCGGCCCTAGCAGACTGCAGTTCAAAACATGCTAAACGTCCAGCAATAACTCCCAAAGTAAAGAAGCTAGGCATGAAAGGCATAGCTTGTCTGAAACCTCCTAACAGGACACACAAGCAGACCCTGTCACTTTGGCTCTCAGCCTTTTCCTTTGCCTGGAAAGAGGGAACATGCCTGGAACCTCCTACGGTGCTTTTCTCGGCCCTAGCAGACTGCAGTTCAAAACATGCTAAACGTCCAGCAATAACTCCCAAAGTAAAGAAGCTAGGCATGAAAGGCATAGCTTGTCTGAAACCTCCTAACAGGACACACAAGCAGACCCTGTCACTTTGGCTCTCAGCCTTTTCCTTTGCCTGGAAAGAGGGAACATGCCTGGAACCTCCTACGGTGCTTTTCTCGGCCCTAGCAGACTGCAGTTCAAAACATGCTAAACGTCCAGCAATAACTCCCAAAGTAAAGAAGCTAGGCCTGAAAGGCATAGCTTGTCTGAAACCTCCTAACAGGACACACAAGCAGACCCTGTCACTTTGGCTCTCAGCCTTTTCCTTTGCCTGGAAAGAGGGAACATGCCTGGAACCTCCTACGGTGCTTTTCTCGGCCCTAGCAGACTGCAGTTCAAAACATGCTAAACGTCCAGCAATAACTCCCAAAGTAAAGAAGCTAGGCATGAAAGGCATAGCTTGTCTGAAACCTCCTAACAGGACACACAAGCAGACCCTGTCACTTTGGCTCTCAGCCTTTTCCTTTGCCTGGAAAGAGGGAACATGCCTGGAACCTCCTACGGTGCTTTTCTCGGCCCTAGCAGACTGCAGTTCAAAACATGCTAAACGTCCAGCAATAACTCCCAAAGTAAAGAAGCTAGGCATGAAAGGCATAGCTTGTCTGAAACCTCCTAACAGGACACACAAGCAGACCCTGTCACTTTGGCTCTCAGCCTTTTCCTTTTCCTGGAAAGAAGGAACATACCTGCTACCTCCTACCGTGCTTTTCTCGGCCCTAGCAGACTGCAGTTCAAAACATGCTAAACGTCCAGCAATAACTCCCAAAGTAAAGAAGCTAGGACTGAAAGGCATAGCTTGTCTGAAACCTCCTAACAGGACACACAAGCAGACCCTGTCACTTTGGCTCTCAGCCTTTTCCTTTGCCTGGAAAGAGGGAACATGCCTGGAACCTCCTACGGTGCTTTTCTCGGCCCTAGCAGACTGCAGTTCAAAACATGCTAAACGTCCAGCAATAACTCCCAAAGTAAAGAAGCTAGGCATGAAAGGCATAGCTTGTCTGAAACCTCCTAACAGGACACACAAGCAGACCCTGTCACTTTGGCTCTCAGCCTTTTCCTTTGCCTGGAAAGAGGGAACATGCCTGGAACCTCCTACGGTGCTTTTCTCGGCCCTAGCAGACTGCAGTCCAAAACATGCTAAACGTCCAGCAATAACTCCCAAAGTAAAGAAGCTAGGCATGAAAGGCATAGCTTGTCTGAAACCTCCTAACAGGACACACAAGCAGACCCTGTCACTTTGGCTCTCAGCCTTTTCCTTTGCCTGGAAAGAGGGAACATGCCTGGAACCTCCTACAGTGCTTTTCTCGGCCCTAGCAGACTGCAGTTCAAAACATGCTAAACGTCCAACAATAACTCCCAAAGTAAAGAAGCTAGGACTGAAAGGCATAGCTTGTCTGAAACCTTCTAACAGGACACACAAGCAGACCCTGTCACTTTGGCTCTCAGCCTTTTCCTTTGCCTGGAAAGAGGGAACATGCCTGGAACCTCCTACGGTGCTTTTCTCGGCCCTAGCAGACTGCAGTTCAAAACATGCTAAACGTCCAGCAATAACTCCCAAAGTAAAGAAGCTAGGCATGAAAGGCATAGCTTGTCTGAAACCTCCTAACAGGACACACAAGCAGACCCTGTCACTTTGGCTCTCAGCCTTTTCCTTTGCCTGGAAAGAGGGAACATGCCTGGAACCTCCTACGGTGCTTTTCTCGGCCCTAGCAGACTGCAGTTCAAAACATGCTAAACGTCCAGCAATAACTCCCAAAGTAAAGAAGCTAGGCATGAAAGGCATAGCTTGTCTGAAACCTCCTAACAGGACACACAAGCAGACCCTGTCACTTTGGCTCTCAGCCTTTTCCTTTGCCTGGAAAGAAGGAACATACCTGCTACCTCCTACGGTGCTTTTCTCGGCCCTAGCAGACTGCAGTTCAAAACATGCTAAACGTCCAGCAATAACTCCCAAAGTAAAGAAGCTAGGACTGAAAGGCATAGCTTGTCTGAAACCTCCTAACAGGACACACAAGCAGACCCTGTCACTTTGGCTCTCAGCCTTTTCCTTTGCCTGGAAAGAGGGAACATGCCTGGAACCTCCTACGGTGCTTTTCTCGGCCCTAGCAGACTGCAGTTCAAAACATGCTAAACGTCCAGCAATAACTCCCAAAGTAAAGAAGCTAGGCATGAAAGGCATAGCTTGTCTGAAACCTCCTAACAGGACACACAAGCAGACCCTGTCACTTTGGCTCTCAGCCTTTTCCTTTGTCTGGAAAGAGGGAACATGCCTGGAACCTCCTACAGTGCTTTTCTCGGCCCTAGCAGACTGCAGTTCAAAACATGCTAAACGTCCAGCAATAACTCCCAAAGTAAAGAAGCTAGGCATGAAAGGCATAGCTTGTCTGAAACCTCCTAACAGGACACACAAGCAGAACCTGTAACTTTGGCCTCAGCCTTTTCCTTTGCCTGGAAAGAAGGAACATACCTGCTACCTCCTACTGTGCTTTTCTCGGCCCTAGCAGACTGCAGTTCAAAACATGCTAAACGTCCAGCAATAACTCCCAAAGTAAAGAAGCTAGGCATGAAAGGCATAGCTTGTCTGAAACCTCCTAACAGGACACACAAGCAGACCCTGTCACTTTGGCTCTCAGCCTTTTCCTTTGCCTGGAAAGAGGGAACATGCCTGGAACCTCCTACGGTGCTTTTCTCGGCCCTAGCAGACTGCAGTTCAAAACATGCTAAACGTCCAGCAATAACTCCCAAAGTAAAGAAGCTAGGCATGAAAGGCATAGCTTGTCTGAAACCTCCTAACAGGACACACAAGCAGACCCTGTCACTTTGGCTCTCAGCCTTTTCCTTTGCCTGGAAAGAGGGAACATGCCTGGAACCTCCTACGGTGCTTTTCTCGGCCCTAGCAGACTGCAGTTCAAAACATGCTAAACGTCCAGCAATAACTCCCAAAGTAAAGAAGCTAGGCATGAAAGGCATAGCTTGTCTGAAACCTCCTAACAGGACACACAAGCAGACCCTGTCACTTTGGCTCTCAGCCTTTTCCTTTGCCTGGAAAGAGGGAACATGCCTGGAACCTCCTACGGTGCTTTTCTCGGCCCTAGCAGACTGCAGTTCAAAACATGCTAAACGTCCAGCAATAACTCCCAAAGTAAAGAAGCTAGGACTGAAAGGCATAGCTTGTCTGAAACCTCCTAACAGGACACACAAGCAGACCCTGTCACTTTGGCTCTCAGCCTTTTCCTTTGCCTGGAAAGAGGGAACATGCCTGGAACCTCCTACGGTGCTTTTCTTGGCCCTAGCAGACTGCAGTTCAAAACATGCTAAACGTCCAGCAATAACTCCCAAAGTAAAGAAGCTAGGCATGAAAGGCATAGCTTGTCTGAAACCTCCTAACAGGACACACAAGCAGACCCTGTCACTTTGGCTCTCAGCCTTTTCCTTTGCCTGGAAAGAGGGAACATGCCTGGAACCTCCTACGGTGCTTTTCTCGGCCCTAGCAGACTGCAGTTCAAAACATGCTAAACGTCCAGCAATAACTCCCAAAGTAAAGAAGCTAGGCATGAAAGGCATAGCTTGTCTGAAACCTCCTAACAGGACACACAAGCAGACCCTGTCACTTTGGCTCTCAGCCTTTTCCTTTGCCTGGAAAGAGGGAACATGCCTGGAACCTCCTACGGTGCTTTTCTCGGCCCTAGCAGACTGCAGTTCAAAACATGCTAAACGTCCAGCAATAACTCCCAAAGTAAAGAAGCTAGGACTGAAAGGCATAGCTTGTCTGAAACCTCCTAACAGGACACACAAGCAGACCCTGTCACTTTGGCTCTCAGCCTTTTCCTTTGCCTGGAAAGAGGGAACATGCCTGGAACCTCCTACGGTGCTTTTCTCGGCCCTAGCAGACTGCAGTTCAAAACATGCTAAACGTCCAGCAATAACTCCCAAAGTAAAGAAGCTAGGCATGAAAGGCATAGCTTGTCTGAAACCTCCTAACAGGACACACAAGCAGACCCTGTCACTTTGGCTCTCAGCCTTTTCCTTTGCCTGGAAAGAGGGAACATGCCTGGAACCTCCTACAGTGCTTTTCTCGGCCCTAGCAGACTGCTGTTCAAAACATGCTAAACGTCCAGCAATAACTCCCAAAGTAAAGAAGCTAGGACTGAAAGGCATAGCTTGTCTGAAACCTCCTAACAGGACACACAAGCAGACCCTGTCACTTTGGCTCTCAGCCTTTTCCTTTGCCTGGAAAGAGGGAACATGCCTGGAACCTCCTACGGTGCTTTTCTCGGCCCTAGCAGACTGCAGTTCAAAACATGCTAAACGTCCAGCAATAACTCCCAAAGTAAAGAAGCTAGGACTGAAAGGCATAGCTTGTCTGAAACCTCCTAACAGGACACACAAGCAGACCCTGTCACTTTGGCTCTCAGCCTTTTCCTTTGCCTGGAAAGAGGGAACATGCCTGGAACCTCCTACGGTGCTTTTCTCGGCCCTAGCAGACTGCAGTTCAAAACATGCTAAACGTTCAGCAATAACTCCCAAAGTAAAGAAGCTAGGCATGAAAGGCATAGCTTGTCTGAAACCTCCTAACAGGACACACAAGCAGACCCTGTCACTTTGGCTCTCAGCCTTTTCCTTTGCCTGGAAAGAGGGAACATGCCTGGAACCTCCTACGGTGCTTTTCTCGGCCCTAGCAGACTGCAGTTCAAAACATGCTAAACGTCCAGCAATAACTCCCAAAGTAAAGAAGCTAGGCATGAAAGGCATAGCTTGTCTGAAACCTCCTAACAGGACACACAAGCAGACCCTGTCACTTTGGCTCTCAGCCTTTTCCTTTGCCTGGAAAGAGGGAACATGCCTGGAACCTCCTACGGTGCTTTTCTCGGCCCTAGCAGACTGCAGTTCAAAACATGCTAAACGTCCAGCAATAACTCCCAAAGTAAAGAAGCTAGGCATGAAAGGCATAGCTTGTCTGAAACCTCCTAACAGGACACACAAGCAGACCCTGTCACTTTGGCTCTCAGCCTTTTCCTTTGCCTGGAAAGAGGGAACATGCCTGGAACCTCCTACGGTGCTTTTCTCGGCCCTAGCAGACTGCAGTTCAAAACATGCTAAACGTCCAGCAATAACTCCCAAAGTAAAGAAGCTAGGACTGAAAGGCATAGCTTGTCTGAAACCTCCTAACAGGACACACAAGCAGACCCTGTCACTTTGGCTCTCAGCCTTTTCCTTTGCCTGGAAAGAGGGACTTGCCTGGAACCTCCTACGGTGCTTTTCTCGGCCCTAGCAGACTGCAGTTCAAAACATGCTAAACGTCCAGCAATAACTCCCAAAGTAAAGAAGCTAGGCATGAAAGGCATAGCTTGTCTGAAACCTCCTAACAGGACACACAAGCAGACCCTGTCACTTTGGCTCTCAGCCTTTTCCTTTGCCTGGAAAGAGGGAACATGCCTGGAACCTCCTACGGTGCTTTTCTCGGCCCTAGCAGACTGCAGTTCAAAACATGCTAAACGTCCAGCAATAACTCCCAAAGTAAAGAAGCTAGGCATGAAAGGCATAGCTTGTCTGAAACCTCCTAACAGGACACACAAGCAGACCCTGTCACTTTGGCTCTCAGCCTTTTCCTTTGCCTGGAAAGAGGGAACATGCCTGGAACCTCCTACGGTGCTTTTCTCGGCCCTAGCAGACTGCAGTTCAAAACATGCTAAACGTCCAGCAATAACTCCCAAAGTAAAGAAGCTAGGACTGAAAGGCATAGCTTGTCTGAAACCTCCTAACAGGACACACAAGCAGACCCTGTCACTTTGGCTCTCAGCCTTTTCCTTTGCCTGGAAAGAGGGAACATGCCTGGAACCTCCTACGGTGCTTTTCTCGGCCCTAGCAGACTGCAGTTCAAAACATGCTAAACGTCCAGCAATAACTCCCAAAGTAAAGAAGCTAGGACTGAAAGGCATAGCTTGTCTGAAACCTCCTAACAGGACACACAAGCAGACCCTGTCACTTTGGCTCTCAGCCTTTTCCTTTGCCTGGAAAGAGGGAACATGCCTGGAACCTCCTACGGTGCTTTTCTCGGCCCTAGCAGACTGCAGTTCAAAACATGCTAAACGTCCAGCAATAACTCCCAAAGTAAAGAAGCTAGGCATGAAAGGCATAGCTTGTCTGAAACCTCCTAACAGGACACACAAGCAGACCCTGTCACTTTGGCTCTCAGCCTTTTCCTTTGTCTGGAAAGAGGGAACATGCCTGGAACCTCCTACAGTGCTTTTCTCGGCCCTAGCAGACTGCAGTTCAAAACATGCTAAACGTCCAGCAATAACTCCCAAAGTAAAGAAGCTAGGCATGAAAGGCATAGCTTGTCTGAAACCTCCTAACAGGACACACAAGCAGAACCTGTAACTTTGGCCTCAGCCTTTTCCTTTGCCTGGAAAGAAGGAACATACCTGCTACCTCCTACTGTGCTTTTCTCGGCCCTAGCAGACTGCAGTTCAAAACATGCTAAACGTCCAGCAATAACTCCCAAAGTAAAGAAGCTAGGCATGAAAGGCATAGCTTGTCTGAAACCTCCTAACAGGACACACAAGCAGACCCTGTCACTTTGGCTCTCAGCCTTTTCCTTTGCCTGGAAAGAGGGAACATGCCTGGAACCTCCTACGGTGCTTTTCTCGGCCCTAGCAGACTGCAGTTCAAAACATGCTAAACGTCCAGCAATAACTCCCAAAGTAAAGAAGCTAGGCATGAAAGGCATAGCTTGTCTGAAACCTCCTAACAGGACACACAAGCAGACCCTGTCACTTTGGCTCTCAGCCTTTTCCTTTGCCTGGAAAGAGGGAACATGCCTGGAACCTCCTACGGTGCTTTTCTCGGCCCTAGCAGACTGCAGTTCAAAACATGCTAAACGTCCAGCAATAACTCCCAAAGTAAAGAAGCTAGGCATGAAAGGCATAGCTTGTCTGAAACCTCCTAACAGGACACACAAGCAGACCCTGTCACTTTGGCTCTCAGCCTTTTCCTTTGCCTGGAAAGAGGGAACATGCCTGGAACCTCCTACGGTGCTTTTCTCGGCCCTAGCAGACTGCAGTTCAAAACATGCTAAACGTCCAGCAATAACTCCCAAAGTAAAGAAGCTAGGACTGAAAGGCATAGCTTGTCTGAAACCTCCTAACAGGACACACAAGCAGACCCTGTCACTTTGGCTCTCAGCCTTTTCCTTTGCCTGGAAAGAGGGAACATGCCTGGAACCTCCTACGGTGCTTTTCTCGGCCCTAGCAGACTGCAGTTCAAAACATGCTAAACGTCCAGCAATAACTCCCAAAGTAAAGAAGCTAGGCATGAAAGGCATAGCTTGTCTGAAACCTCCTAACAGGACACACAAGCAGACCCTGTCACTTTGGCTCTCAGCCTTTTCCTTTGCCTGGAAAGAGGGAACATGCCTGGAACCTCCTACGGTGCTTTTCTCGGCCCTAGCAGACTGCAGTTCAAAACATGCTAAACGTCCAGCAATAACTCCCAAAGTAAAGAAGCTAGGCATGAAAGGCATAGCTTGTCTGAAACCTCCTAACAGGACACACAAGCAGACCCTGTCACTTTGGCTCTCAGCCTTTTCCTTTGCCTGGAAAGAGGGAACATGCCTGGAACCTCCTACGGTGCTTTTCTCGGCCCTAGCAGACTGCAGTTCAAAACATGCTAAACGTCCAGCAATAACTCCCAAAGTAAAGAAGCTAGGACTGAAAGGCATAGCTTGTCTGAAACCTCCTAACAGGACACACAAGCAGACCCTGTCACTTTGGCTCTCAGCCTTTTCCTTTGCCTGGAAAGAGGGAACATGCCTGGAACCTCCTACGGTGCTTTTCTCGGCCCTAGCAGACTGCAGTTCAAAACATGCTAAACGTCCAGCAATAACTCCCAAAGTAAAGAAGCTAGGCATGAAAGGCATAGCTTGTCTGAAACCTCCTAACAGGACACACAAGCAGACCCTGTCACTTTGGCTCTCAGCCTTTTCCTTTGCCTGGAAAGAGGGAACATGCCTGGAACCTCCTACAGTGCTTTTCTCGGCCCTAGCAGACTGCTGTTCAAAACATGCTAAACGTCCAGCAATAACTCCCAAAGTAAAGAAGCTAGGACTGAAAGGCATAGCTTGTCTGAAACCTCCTAACAGGACACACAAGCAGACCCTGTCACTTTGGCTCTCAGCCTTTTCCTTTGCCTGGAAAGAGGGAACATGCCTGGAACCTCCTACGGTGCTTTCTCGGCCCTAGCAGACTGCAGTTCAAAACATGCTAAACGTCCAGCAATAACTCCCAAAGTAAAGAAGCTAGGACTGAAAGGCATAGCTTGTCTGAAACCTCCTAACAGGACACACAAGCAGACCCTGTCACTTTGGCTCTCAGCCTTTTCCTTTGCCTGGAAAGAGGGAACATGCCTGGAACCTCCTACGGTGCTTTTCTCGGCCCTAGCAGACTGCAGTTCAAAACATGCTAAACGTCCAGCAATAACTCCCAAAGTAAAGAAGCTAGGACTGAAAGGCATAGCTTGTCTGAAACCTCCTAACAGGACACACAAGCAGACCCTGTCACTTTGGCTCTCAGCCTTTTCCTTTGCCTGGAAAGAGGGAACATGCCTGGAACCTCCTACGGTGCTTTTCTCGGCCCTAGCAGACTGCAGTTCAAAACATGCTAAACGTTCAGCAATAACTCCCAAAGTAAAGAAGCTAGGCATGAAAGGCATAGCTTGTCTGAAACCTCCTAACAGGACACACAAGCAGACCCTGTCACTTTGGCTCTCAGCCTTTTCCTTTGCCTGGAAAGAGGGAACATGCCTGGAACCTCCTACGGTGCTTTTCTCGGCCCTAGCAGACTGCAGTTCAAAACATGCTAAACGTCCAGCAATAACTCCCAAAGTAAAGAAGCAAGGCATGAAAGGCATAGCTTGTCTGAAACCTCCTAACAGGACACACAAGCAGACCCTGTCACTTTGGCTCTCAGCCTTTTCCTTTGCCTGGAAAGAGGGAACATGCCTGGAACCTCCTACGGTGCTTTTCTCGGCCCTAGCAGACTGCAGTTCAAAACATGCTAAACGTCCAGCAATAACTCCCAAAGTAAAGAAGCTAGGCATGAAAGGCATAGCTTGTCTGAAACCTCCTAACAGGACACACAAGCAGACCCTGTCACTTTGGCTCTCAGCCTTTTCCTTTGCCTGGAAAGAGGGAACATGCCTGGAACCTCCTACGGTGCTTTTCTCGGCCCTAGCAGACTGCAGTTCAAAACATGCTAAACGTCCAGCAATAACTCCCAAAGTAAAGAAGCTAGGCATGAAAGGCATAGCTTGTCTGAAACCTCCTAACAGGACACACAAGCAGACCCTGTCACTTTGGCTCTCAGCCTTTTCCTTTGCCTGGAAAGAGGGAACATGCCTGGAACCTCCTACGGTGCTTTTCTCGGCCCTAGCAGACTGCAGTTCAAAACATGCTAAACGTCCAGCAATAACTCCCAAAGTAAAGAAGCTAGGACTGAAAGGCATAGCTTGTCTGAAACCTCCTAACAGGACACACAAGCAGACCCTGTCACTTTGGCTCTCAGCCTTTTCCTTTGCCTGGAAAGAGGGAACATGCCTGGAACCTCCTACGGTGCTTTTCTCGGCCCTAGCAGACTGCAGTTCAAAACATGCTAAACGTCCAGCAATAACTCCCAAAGTAAAGAAGCTAGGACTGAAAGGCATAGCTTGTCTGAAACCTCCTAACAGGACACACAAGCAGACCCTGTCACTTTGGCTCTCAGCCTTTTCCTTTGCCTGGAAAGAGGGAACATGCCTGGAACCTCCTACGGTGCTTTTCTCGGCCCTAGCAGACTGCAGTTCAAAACATGCTAAACGTCCAGCAATAACTCCCAAAGTAAAGAAGCTAGGCATGAAAGGCATAGCTTGTCTGAAACCTCCTAACAGGACACACAAGCAGACCCTGTCACTTTGGCTCTCAGCCTTTTCCTTTGCCTGGAAAGAGGGAACATGCCTGGAACCTCCTACGGTGCTTTTCTCGGCCCTAGCAGACTGCAGTTCAAAACATGCTAAACGTCCAGCAATAACTCCCAAAGTAAAGAAGCTAGGCATGAAAGGCATAGCTTGTCTGAAACCTCCTAACAGGACACACAAGCAGACCCTGTCACTTTGGCTCTCAGCCTTTTCCTTTGCCTGGAAAGAGGGAACATGCCTGGAACCTCCTACAGTGCTTTTCTCGGCCCTAGCAGACTGCTGTTCAAAACATGCTAAACGTCCAGCAATAACTCCCAAAGTAAAGAAGCTAGGACTGAAAGGCATAGCTTGTCTGAAACCTCCTAACAGGACACACAAGCAGACCCTGTCACTTTGGCTCTCAGCCTTTTCCTTTGCCTGGAAAGAGGGAACATGCCTGGAACCTCCTACGGTGCTTTTCTCGGCCCTAGCAGACTGCAGTTCAAAACATGCTAAACGTCCAGCAATAACTCCCAAAGTAAAGAAGCTAGGACTGAAAGGCATAGCTTGTCTGAAACCTCCTAACAGGACACACAAGCAGACCCTGTCACTTTGGCTCTCAGCCTTTTCCTTTGCCTGGAAAGAGGGAACATGCCTGGAACCTCCTACGGTGCTTTTCTCGGCCCTAGCAGACTGCAGTTCAAAACATGCTAAACGTCCAGCAATAACTCCCAAAGTAAAGAAGCTAGGACTGAAAGGCATAGCTTGTCTGAAACCTCCTAACAGGACACACAAGCAGACCCTGTCACTTTGGCTCTCAGCCTTTTCCTTTGCCTGGAAAGAGGGAACATGCCTGGAACTCCTACGGTGCTTTTCTCGGCCCTAGCAGACTGCAGTTCAAAACATGCTAAACGTCCAGCAATAACTCCCAAAGTAAAGAAGCTAGGCATGAAAGGCATAGCTTGTCTGAAACCTCCTAACAGGACACACAAGCAGACCCTGTCACTTTGGCTCTCAGCCTTTTCCTTTGCCTGGAAAGAGGGAACATGCCTGGAACCTCCTACGGTGCTTTTCTCGGCCCTAGCAGACTGCAGTTCAAAACATGCTAAACGTCCAGCAATAACTCCCAAAGTAAAGAAGCTAGGCATGAAAGGCATAGCTTGTCTGAAACCTCCTAACAGGACGACACACAAGCAGACCCTGTCACTTTGGCTCTCAGCCTTTTCCTTTGCCTGGAAAGAGGGAACATGCCTGGAACCTCCTACGGTGCTTTTCTCGGCCCTAGCAGACTGCAGTTCAAAACATGCTAAACGTCCAGCAATAACTCCCAAAGTAAAGAAGCTAGGACTGAAAGGCATAGCTTGTCTGAAACCTCCTAACAGGACACACAAGCAGACCCTGTCACTTTGGCTCTCAGCCTTTTCCTTTGCCTGGAAAGAGGGAACATGCCTGGAACCTCCTACGGTGCTTTTCTCGGCCCTAGCAGACTGCAGTTCAAAACATGCTAAACGTCCAGCAATAACTCCCAAAGTAAAGAAGCTAGGCATGAAAGGCATAGCTTGTCTGAAACCTCCTAACAGGACACACAAGCAGACCCTGTCACTTTGGCTCTCAGCCTTTTCCTTTGCCTGGAAAGAGGGAACATGCCTGGAACCTCCTACGGTGCTTTTCTCGGCCCTAGCAGACTGCAGTTCAAAACATGCTAAACGTCCAGCAATAACTCCCAAAGTAAAGAAGCTAGGCATGAAAGGCATAGCTTGTCTGAAACCTCCTAACAGGACACACAAGCAGACCCTGTCACTTTGGCTCTCAGCCTTTTCCTTTGCCTGGAAAGAGGGAACATGCCTGGAACCTCCTACGGTGCTTTTCTCGGCCCTAGCAGACTGCAGTTCAAAACATGCTAAACGTCCAGCAATAACTCCCAAAGTAAAGAAGCTAGGACTGAAAGGCATAGCTTGTCTGAAACCTCCTAACAGGACACACAAGCAGACCCTGTCACTTTGGCTCTCAGCCTTTTCCTTTGCCTGGAAAGAGGGAACATGCCTGGAACCTCCTACGGTGCTTTTCTCGGCCCTAGCAGACTGCAGTTCAAAACATGCTAAACGTCCAGCAATAACTCCCAAAGTAAAGAAGCTAGGACTGAAAGGCATAGCTTGTCTGAAACCTCCTAACAGGACACACAAGCAGACCCTGTCACTTTGGCTCTCAGCCTTTTCCTTTGACTGGAAAGAGGGAACATGCCTGGAACCTCCTACGGTGCTTTTCTCGGCCCTAGCAGACTGCAGTTCAAAACATGCTAAACGTCCAGCAATAACTCCCAAAGTAAAGAAGCTAGGACTGAAAGGCATAGCTTGTCTGAAACCTCCTAACAGGACACACAAGCAGACCCTGTCACTTTGGCTCTCAGCCTTTTCCTTTGCCTGGAAAGAGGGAACATGCCTGGAACCTCCTACGGTGCTTTTCTCGGCCCTAGCAGACTGCAGTTCAAAACATGCTAAACGTCCAGCAATAACTCCCAAAGTAAAGAAGCTAGGACTGAAAGGCATAGCTTGTCTGAAACCTCCTAACAGGACACACAAGCAGACCCTGTCACTTTGGCTCTCAGCCTTTTCCTTTGCCTGGAAAGAGGGAACATGCCTGGAACCTCCTACGGTGCTTTTCTCGGCCCTAGCAGACTGCAGTTCAAAACATGCTAAACGTCCAGCAATAACTCCCAAAGTAAAGAAGCTAGGACTGAAAGGCATAGCTTGTCTGAAACCTCCTAACAGGACACACAAGCAGACCCTGTCACTTTGGCTCTCAGCCTTTTCCTTTGCCTGGAAAGAGGGAACATGCCTGGAACCTCCTACGGTGCTTTTCTCGGCCCTAGCAGACTGCAGTTCAAAACATGCTAAACGTCCAGCAATAACTCCCAAAGTAAAGAAGCTAGGACTGAAAGGCATAGCTTGTCTGAAACCTCCTAACAGGACACACAAGCAGACCCTGTCACTTTGGCTCTCAGCCTTTTCCTTTGCCTGGAAAGAGGGAACATGCCTGGAACCTCCTACGGTGCTTTTCTCGGCCCTAGCAGACTGCAGTTCAAAACATGCTAAACGTCCAGCAATAACTCCCAAAGTAAAGAAGCTAGGACTGAAAGGCATAGCTTGTCTGAAACCTCCTAACAGGACACACAAGCAGACCCTGTCACTTTGGCTCTCAGCCTTTTCCTTTGCCTGGAAAGAGGGAACATGCCTGGAACCTCCTACGGTGCTTTTCTCGGCCCTAGCAGACTGCAGTTCAAAACATGCTAAACGTCCAGCAATAACTCCCAAAGTAAAGAAGCTAGGCATGAAAGGCATAGCTTGTCTGAAACCTCCTAACAGGACACACAAGCAGACCCTGTCACTTTGGCTCTCAGCCTTTTCCTTTGCCTGGAAAGAGGGAACATGCCTGGAACCTCCTACGGTGCTTTTCTCGGCCCTAGCAGACTGCAGTTCAAAACATGCTAAACGTCCAGCAATAACTCCCAAAGTAAAGAAGCTAGGCATGAAAGGCATAGCTTGTCTGAAACCTCCTAACAGGACACACAAGCAGACCCTGTCACTTTGGCTCTCAGCCTTTTCCTTTGCCTGGAAAGAGGGAACATGCCTGGAACCTCCTACGGTGCTTTTCTCGGCCCTAGCAGACTGCAGTTCAAAACATGCTAAACGTCCAGCAATAACTCCCAAAGTAAAGAAGCTAGGACTGAAAGGCATAGCTTGTCTGAAACCTCCTAACAGGACACACAAGCAGACCCTGTCACTTTGGCTCTCAGCCTTTTCCTTTGCCTGGAAAGAGGGAACATGCCTGGAACCTCCTACGGTGCTTTTCTCGGCCCTAGCAGACTGCAGTTCAAAACATGCTAAACGTCCAGCAATAACTCCCAAAGTAAAGAAGCTAGGACTGAAAGGCATAGCTTGTCTGAAACCTCCTAACAGGACACACAAGCAGACCCTGTCACTTTGGCTCTCAGCCTTTTCCTTTGACTGGAAAGAGGGAACATGCCTGGAACCTCCTACGGTGCTTTTCTCGGCCCTAGCAGACTGCAGTTCAAAACATGCTAAACGTCCAGCAATAACTCCCAAAGTAAAGAAGCTAGGACTGAAAGGCATAGCTTGTCTGAAACCTCCTAACAGGACACACAAGCAGACCCTGTCACTTTGGCTCTCAGCCTTTTCCTTTGCCTGGAAAGAGGGAACATGCCTGGAACCTCCTACGGTGCTTTTCTCGGCCCTAGCAGACTGCAGTTCAAAACATGCTAAACGTCCAGCAATAACTCCCAAAGTAAAGAAGCTAGGACTGAAAGGCATAGCTTGTCTGAAACCTCCTAACAGGACACACAAGCAGACCCTGTCACTTTGGCTCTCAGCCTTTTCCTTTGCCTGGAAAGAGGGAACATGCCTGGAACCTCCTACGGTGCTTTTCTCGGCCCTAGCAGACTGCAGTTCAAAACATGCTAAACGTCCAGCAATAACTCCCAAAGTAAAGAAGCTAGGACTGAAAGGCATAGCTTGTCTGAAACCTCCTAACAGGACACACAAGCAGACCCTGTCACTTTGGCTCTCAGCCTTTTCCTTTGCCTGGAAAGAGGGAACATGCCTGGAACCTCCTACGGTGCTTTTCTCGGCCCTAGCAGACTGCAGTTCAAAACATGCTAAACGTCCAGCAATAACTCCCAAAGTAAAGAAGCTAGGACTGAAAGGCATAGCTTGTCTGAAACCTCCTAACAGGACACACAAGCAGACCCTGTCACTTTGGCTCTCAGCCTTTTCCTTTGCCTGGAAAGAGGGAACATGCCTGGAACCTCCTACGGTGCTTTTCTCGGCCCTAGCAGACTGCAGTTCAAAACATGCTAAACGTCCAGCAATAACTCCCAAAGTAAAGAAGCTAGGACTGAAAGGCATAGCTTGTCTGAAACCTCCTAACAGGACACACAAGCAGACCCTGTCACTTTGGCTCTCAGCCTTTTCCTTTGCCTGGAAAGAGGGAACATGCCTGGAACCTCCTACGGTGCTTTTCTCGGCCCTAGCAGACTGCAGTTCAAAACATGCTAAACGTCCAGCAATAACTCCCAAAGTAAAGAAGCTAGGACTGAAAGGCATAGCTTGTCTGAAACCTCCTAACAGGACACACAAGCAGACCCTGTCACTTTGGCTCTCAGCCTTTTCCTTTGCCTGGAAAGAGGGAACATGCCTGGAACCTCCTACGGTGCTTTTCTCGGCCCTAGCAGACTGCAGTTCAAAACATGCTAAACGTCCAGCAATAACTCCCAAAGTAAAGAAGCTAGGCATGAAAGGCATAGCTTGTCTGAAACCTCCTAACAGGACACACAAGCAGACCCTGTCACTTTGGCTCTCAGCCTTTTCCTTTGCCTGGAAAGAGGGAACATGCCTGGAACCTCCTACGGTGCTTTTCTCGGCCCTAGCAGACTGCAGTTCAAAACATGCTAAACGTCCAGCAATAACTCCCAAAGTAAAGAAGCTAGGCATGAAAGGCATAGCTTGTCTGAAACCTCCTAACAGGACACACAAGCAGACCCTGTCACTTTGGCTCTCAGCCTTTTCCTTTGCCTGGAAAGAGGGAACATGCCTGGAACCTCCTACGGTGCTTTTCTCGGCCCTAGCAGACTGCAGTTCAAAACATGCTAAACGTCCAGCAATAACTCCCAAAGTAAAGAAGCTAGGCATGAAAGGCATAGCTTGTCTGAAACCTCCTAACAGGACACACAAGCAGACCCTGTCACTTTGGCTCTCAGCCTTTTCCTTTGCCTGGAAAGAGGGAACATGCCTGGAACCTCCTACGGTGCTTTTTCTCGGCCCTAGCAGACTGCAGTTCAAAACATGCTAAACGTCCAGCAATAACTCCCAAAGTAAAGAAGCTAGGACTGAAAGGCATAGCTTGTCTGAAACCTCCTAACAGGACACACAAGCAGACCCTGTCACTTTGGCTCTCAGCCTTTTCCTTTGCCTGGAAAGAGGGAACATGCCTGGAACCTCCTACGGTGCTTTTCTCGGCCCTAGCAGACTGCAGTTCAAAACATGCTAAACGTCCAGCAATAACTCCCAAAGTAAAGAAGCTAGGCATGAAAGGCATAGCTTGTCTGAAACCTCCTAACAGGACACACAAGCAGACCCTGTCACTTTGGCTCTCAGCCTTTTCCTTTGCCTGGAAAGAGGGAACATGCCTGGAACCTCCTACAGTGCTTTTCTCGGCCCTAGCAGACTGCTGTTCAAAACATGCTAAACGTCCAGCAATAACTCCCAAAGTAAAGAAGCTAGGACTGAAAGGCATAGCTTGTCTGAAACCTCCTAACAGGACACACAAGCAGACCCTGTCACTTTGGCTCTCAGCCTTTTCCTTTGCCTGGAAAGAGGGAACATGCCTGGAACCTCCTACGGTGCTTTTCTCGGCCCTAGCAGACTGCAGTTCAAAACATGCTAAACGTCCAGCAATAACTCCCAAAGTAAAGAAGCTAGGACTGAAAGGCATAGCTTGTCTGAAACCTCCTAACAGGACACACAAGCAGACCCTGTCACTTTGGCTCTCAGCCTTTTCCTTTGCCTGGAAAGAGGGAACATGCCTGGAACCCTCCTACGGTGCTTTTTCTCGGCCCTAGCAGACTGCTGTTCAAAACATGCTAAACGTCCAGCAATAACTCCCAAAGTAAAGAAGCTAGGACTGAAAGGCATAGCTTGTCTGAAACCTCCTAACAGGACACACAAGCAGACCCTGTCACTTTGGCTCTCAGCCTTTTCCTTTGCCTGGAAAGAGGGAACATGCCTGGAACCTCCTACGGTGCTTTTCTCGGCCTAGCAGACTGCAGTTCAAAACATGCTAAACGTCCAGCAATAACTCCCAAAGTAAAGAAGCTAGGCATGAAAGGCATAGCTTGTCTGAAACCTCCTAACAGGACACACAAGCAGACCCTGTCACTTTGGCTCTCAGCCTTTTCCTTTGCCTGGAAAGCGGGAACATGCCTGGAACCTCCTACGGTGCTTTTCTCGGCCCTAGCAGACTGCAGTTCAAAACATGCTAAACGTCCAGCAATAACTCCCAAAGTAAAGAAGCTAGGACTGAAAGGCATAGCTTGTCTGAAACCTCCTAACAGGACACACAAGCAGACCCTGTCACTTTGGCTCTCAGCCTTTTCCTTTGCCTGGAAAGAGGGAACATGCCTGGAACCTCCTACGGTGCTTTTCTCGGCCCTAGCAGACTGCAGTTCAAAACATGCTAAACGTCCAGCAATAACTCCCAAAGTAAAGAAGCTAGGACTGAAAGGCATAGCTTGTCTGAAACCTCCTAACAGGACACACAAGCAGACCCTGTCACTTTGGCTCTCAGCCTTTTCCTTTGCCTGGAAAGAGGGAACATGCCTGGAACCTCCTACGGTGCTTTTCTCGGCCCTAGCAGACTGCAGTTCAAAACATGCTAAACGTCCAGCAATAACTCCCAAAGTAAAGAAGCTAGGACTGAAAGGCATAGCTTGTCTGAAACCTCCTAACAGGACACACAAGCAGACCCTGTCACTTTGGCTCTCAGCCTTTTCCTTTGCCTGGAAAGAGGGAACATGCCTGGAACCTCCTACGGTGCTTTTCTCGGCCCTAGCAGACTGCAGTTCAAAACATGCTAAACGTCCAGCAATAACTCCCAAAGTAAAGAAGCTAGGGCTGAAAGGCATAGCTTTTCTGAAACCTCCTAACAGGACACACAAGCAGACCCTGTCACTTTGGCTCTCAGCCTTTTCCTTTGCCTGGAAAGAGGGAACATGCCTGGAACCTCCTACGGTGCTTTCTCGGCCCTAGCAGACTGCAGTTCAAAACATGCTAAACGTCCAGCAATAACTCCCAAAGTAAAGAAGCTAGGACTGAAAGGCATAGCTTGTCTGAAACCTCCTAACAGGACACACAAGCAGACCCTGTCACTTTGGCTCTCAGCCTTTTCCTTTGCCTGGAAAGAGGGAACATGCCTGGAAGCTCCTACGGTGCTTTTCTCGGCCCTAGCAGACTGCAGTTCAAAACATGCTAAACGTCCAGCAATAACTCCCAAAGTAAAGAAGCTAGGACTGAAAGGCATAGCTTGTCTGAAACCTCCTAACAGGACACACAAGCAGACCCTGTCACTTTGGCTCTCAGCCTTTTCCTTTGCCTGGAAAGAGGGAACATGCCTGGAACCTCCTACGGTGCTTTTCTCGGCCCTAGCAGACTGCAGTTCAAAACATGCTAAACGTCCAGCAATAACTCCCAAAGTAAAGAAGCTAGGCATGAAAGGCATAGCTTTTCTGAAACCTCCTAACAGGACACACAAGCAGACCCTGTCACTTTGGCTCTCAGCCTTTTCCTTTGCCTGGAAAGAGGGAACATGCCTGGAACCTCCTACGGTGCTTTTCTCGGCCCTAGCAGACTGCAGTTCAAAACATGCTAAACGTCCAGCAATAACTCCCAAAGTAAAGAAGCTAGGCATGAAAGGCATAGCTTGTCTGAAACCTCCTAACAGGACACACAAGCAGACCCTGTCACTTTGGCTCTCAGCCTTTTCCTTTGCCTGGAAAGAGGGAACATGCCTGGAACCTCCTACGGTGCTTTTCTCGGCCCTAGCAGACTGCAGTTCAAAACATGCTAAACGTCCAGCAATAACTCCCAAAGTAAAGAAGCTAGGACTGAAAGGCATAGCTTGTCTGAAACCTCCTAACAGGACACACAAGCAGACCCTGTCACTTTGGCTCTCAGCCTTTTCCTTTGCCTGGAAAGAGGGAACATGCCTGGAACCTCCTACGGTGCTTTTCTCGGCCCTAGCAGACTGCAGTTCAAAACATGCTAAACGTCCAGCAATAACTCCCAAAGTAAAGAAGCTAGGACTGAAAGGCATAGCTTGTCTGAAAACCTCCTAACAGGACACACAAGCAGACCCTGTCACTTTGGCTCTCAGCCTTTTCCTTTGCCTGGAAAGAGGGAACATGCCTGGAACCTCCTACGGTGCTTTTCTCGGCCCTAGCAGACTGCAGTTCAAAACATGCTAAACGTCCAGCAATAACTCCCAAAGTAAAGAAGCTAGGCATGAAAGGCATAGCTTGTCTGAAACCTCCTAACAGGACACACAAGCAGACCCTGTCACTTTGGCTCTCAGCCTTTTCCTTTGCCTGGAAAGAGGGAACATGCCTGGAACCTCCTACGGTGCTTTTCTCCGCCCTAGCAGACTGCAGTTCAAAACATGCTAAACGTCCAGCAATAACTCCCAAAGTAAAGAAGCTAGGACTGAAAGGCATAGCTTGTCTGAAACCTCCTAACAGGACACACAAGCAGACCCTGTCACTTTGGCTCTCAGCCTTTTCCTTTGCCTGGAAAGAGGGAACATGCCTGGAACCTCCTACGGTGCTTTTCTCGGCCCTAGCAGACTGCAGTTCAAAACATGCTAAACGTCCAGCAATAACTCCCAAAGTAAAGAAGCTAGGCATGAAAGGCATAGCTTGTCTGAAACCTCCTAACAGGACACACAAGCAGACCCTGTCACTTTGGCTCTCAGCCTTTTCCTTTGCCTGGAAAGAGGGAACATGCCTGGAACCTCCTACGGTGCTTTTCTCGGCCCTAGCAGACTGCAGTTCAAAACATGCTAAACGTCCAGCAATAACTCCCAAAGTAAAGAAGCTAGGACTGAAAGGCATAGCTTGTCTGAAACCTCCTAACAGGACACACAAGCAGACCCTGTCACTTTGGCTCTCAGCCTTTTCCTTTGCCTGGAAAGAGGGAACATGCCTGGAACCTCCTACGGTGCTTTTCTCGGCCCTAGCAGACTGCAGTTCAAAACATGCTAAACGTCCAGCAATAACTCCCAAAGTAAAGAAGCTAGGACTGAAAGGCATAGCTTGTCTGAAACCTCCTAACAGGACACACAAGCAGACCCTGTCACTTTGGCTCTCAGCCTTTTCCTTTGCCTGGAAAGAGGGAACATGCCTGGAACCTCCTACGGTGCTTTTCTCCGCCCTAGCAGACTGCAGTTCAAAACATGCTAAACGTCCAGCAATAACTCCCAAAGTAAAGAAGCTAGGACTGAAAGGCATAGCTTGTCTGAAACCTCCTAACAGGACACACAAGCAGACCCTGTCACTTTGGCTCTCAGCCTTTTCCTTTGCCTGGAAAGAGGGAACATGCCTGGAACCTCCTACGGTGCTTTTCTCGGCCCTAGCAGACTGCAGTTCAAAACATGCTAAACGTCCAGCAATAACTCCCAAAGTAAAGAAGCTAGGACTGAAAGGCATAGCTTGTCTGAAACCTCCTAACAGGACACACAAGCAGACCCTGTCACTTTGGCTCTCAGCCTTTTCCTTTGCCTGGAAAGAGGGAACATGCCTGGAACCTCCTACGGTGCTTTTCTCCGCCCTAGCAGACTGCAGTTCAAAACATGCTAAACGTCCAGCAATAACTCCCAAAGTAAAGAAGCTAGGACTGAAAGGCATAGCTTGTCTGAAACCTCCTAACAGGACACACAAGCAGACCCTGTCACTTTGGCTCTCAGCCTTTTCCTTTGCCTGGAAAGAGGGAACATGCCTGGAACCTCCTACGGTGCTTTTCTCGGCCCTAGCAGACTGCAGTTCAAAACATGCTAAACGTCCAGCAATAACTCCCAAAGTAAAGAAGCTAGGACTGAAAGGCATAGCTTGTCTGAAACCTCCTAACAGGACACACAAGCAGACCCTGTCACTTTGGCTCTCAGCCTTTTTCCTTTGCCTGGAAAGAGGGAACATGCCTGGAACCTCCTACGGTGCTTTTCTCGGCCCTAGCAGACTGCAGTTCAAAACATGCTAAACTTCCAGCAATAACTCCCAAAGTAAAGAAGCTAGGCATGAAAGGCATAGCTTGTCTGAAACCTCCTAACAGGACACACAAGCAGACCCTGTCACTTTGGCTCTCAGCCTTTTCCTTTGCCTGGAAAGAGGGAACATGCCTGGAACCTCCTACGGTGCTTTTCTCGGCCCTAGCAGACTGCAGTTCAAAACATGCTAAACGTCCAGCAATAACTCCCAAAGTAAAGAAGCTAGGACTGAAAGGCATAGCTTGTCTGAAACCTCCTAACAGGACACACAAGCAGACCCTGTCACTTTGGCTCTCAGCCTTTTCCTTTGCCTGGAAAGAGGGAACATGCCTGGAACCTCCTACGGTGCTTTTCTCGGCCCTAGCAGACTGCAGTTCAAAACAT